>ML787534.1:349803-367552 GCA_009831015.1 Picea engelmannii | reverse complement strand
TGTTGTGCATTGGAGGTTCTTCACCAAGTTATCTTCTTCCATCTGTATACAAGGGTCTCTTTCTGGTATGCCTCAAGGTCTTGAGGTTTCTCTTCATATGCTCCGTGTTCAATTTATCTGGAGAACAGTCTTTACATTCATCTTGATGTAGCACTCCAACCTATGGTTGATATAATGACTCATGTAGAGGTATGTCTGGTTTATCGGAACGAGCAATCATCATAGTCTTCTCCCTCCATCTAGGAGAATCTCTAGTTCTAGATCTTGCAATGCTTTCATTCATAAGTCTTCAGTATATTGTTCTTCATCACAACTTCCTGTTCTTCTTAATTGTTTTCATATTAGGCTGGTAGTCTTGTGATTCTCGATACAATGACTGGTTGTTTAGGTTTTTCTTCTTTCTTGGAATCTTCATGTTCTTTCTCATGTTTTTCTTTAGATTTTGGGTCCATGGAGTTTCTTATAGATTTCATGCCCTAAAGATTCCACTTCTTTATTTTATCATAAGATCACGGATCTGGATGGACAACCAGGGATACTTTAAGGCTTCTCTTCGAAGAAGACTTCTTCTGAGATTGAACTGAACACGTACTGTCTTTCATGGTTACTACCATGGATATATATTTCATCATCTTCAATGGATCATAGGATTAGCTCCCTCCTAATCCTTGCTTCATGTAAGAGTGCATATAATCGACTCCCTTCGTCTAACAGAGTCCACGCTTCCATATGCATCTTCATTGTCTTCTACAATGTATAATTGACTTTCTATGTCTAGCTGAGTCCATGCTTCCGTCTTGTTGTCTTCTACAAAATGTCATAAGTCTTTCTCCAAATTTCTCTTGATTACTGACTTCTTTCTGTCTTTGCTTCTTCTAGGTCTCTTCATGATTGATTCATCTTATCTTGCAATAGCTTCCACATGATTTGTTTAATGTATTTCATTCTTTCATGTATTATCTAATGATATCAATCCTTATCTTTTTGTTCTTCCATCGGTATAGTTCTTCTTGGAACACATTATCTTCCAGGAGATAGATATACAAGATATGTACATAGACGATGCAAACAAGATATGTACAAGAATTAAGAAGAGTATTGTTACCTTCAGAAGAAGAAGTCTCTTTTGTCCTTCTTAGTCTTCTTTGTAGATTCCTTTTCTTCGGCAACTGATGCTTCGTGTTTCTCCTTCCTTTTATTTAGCTCAGGACAATGATTCTTGTAGTGACCATACTTTCGACAGTTGAAGCATTGTACTTTTGAAATGTCTTTCTCTTGATCTGACTTCCTCCTTGAACCAAACTTTTTGTTCCTGAAATTCTTCAATCTTGTTGTGAAGGCTTGATCATTGTACTTCTTTTGGGGTTTCTCTTTTGCACTGATCCTTGATTCTTCTTGAGCACAAGAAGTCCAAATTTCTTCAAATGTCGGATACTCATTCCTTGTGTTCATGCTTGCGGAAAATGCATCCCACGTCTTGGGAAGACCATTGAGTACTATGTATACCAATTCCTTCTCTGAAGCGATCTCTTCAATAGCTTGTAGTTGATCTCTTAACTAGGAGATCCTCACAAAGTATCATGTTATGCTGTCATCATTATTCATCTTCATGTCATGGAGCTCATTCTTCAGACTCATAACTTGTCCAATGTTTCTGATCGAGAAGAGATTTGTTAGGGCATCATACATCTTCTTTGATGAGTCAAGATGGGAGATGTAGGGTATCAAGTGGTATTTTATTGATTCCACTATGATACTGATGGCATTGATGTCACTGTCTTTGAACTTCTCCATAACTGCAATGCTTTGTGGTTCCTTCTCTTTTCCTTCTTCAAACTCTGGTTCCACGATCTTTCCTTTTACGATATCCAACATTTTATTCTTGGCAAGGATGAGGTCAATCCTTGTTTTCCACGCTCTGAAGTTAGAGGCTCCATCTAACTTGTTCTCTGACTTCATAGAATAAGTCATGGTTTCTTTGACTTGGTCAAACCTTAGATTTGACCACAAACTCAAACTTGACGTCTTGGCTTGCTAAGAGTACTAGGAGATGCGCTAGGCTAGGGTGCATTGATCTGTCCAGAGATTAGGTCAATCCCTTCACTGAAGGTGCCTCAACGAGAGGATTAGGGTTTCTGCAACTGCACCTGCTAGTAACCCTAGTGACATTGCTTTGGTGACTGCTCCTACTAGGAAACCCTAGTGACAGTTCTTCAACGAGCTTAATATCCTTCTGGCTATGTTTCCTTCCAGTGGTTAGACTGAATGAAGGAGGTGTGGGCCCATAACCTGTTAGACTATAATGGATGTGCTCGTTTTATCATTGACAATATCTCTATTGTCACCCAACCATAGGCCGAAGCCACCTTCCGAGCACCTTAACCTTGACAGAGAATCACTCTGGAAGCAAACCCTAGGCTAGATAGCCAAACAAAGGGTAGTGCACCTTTCCCCAAGGATAACACACCTACAAGAGCTAATCAGATAGTCTAAACCCTAGCCAAGAGATAGTCCAAGCGTAATTGCTAGCTGCAGTAGCTGCAACGACAACTCTACTCCAAACCTGTGCAGAAACTGGGCAACTACAGTGCGCACAAGTGCTGCTCTGCAATTTTGAGACTGCTTGCCAGAATGAGAACCGGCCTCCTATATTTATACTAATTTTGGCTAACTACCTAGGTTGACTTCTCATTCTAGGTATCTGTCTGTTCAGTGTATATTATTATTTTTGGCCGACTTCTTCTCTTGGAGGCTAATAACCTAATATAAATTATCTTCTTGAGCTGACAAGTCTTCTAGGGTTATTAGCCAACTCATTAGGGTTTCTTCTTGCTTCCCTAAGTATTCTATCCTTGTCAGGTTTACACGTGGAGGTAAATACCTCCCGCAGCGACCATAATATCAACATAAACCAGGGTAGCCCGATAATGATGCCGATTTCTTCTCTATACATAGTCGTGACATAGAATTGAGATGTATATTCATATTCATCAATTTTAACTTGTAACTCCTTAATTTGAAAAATATATTTCTTTTCAATTATATTCAACTTTGGAATTAATAACTTATTTTCCAGATTAATATAATGTAATTTTCATTATAGTCTAAGTTGATAAGGATGTTAACTTCTCTTCATTGAATATTGTCCTTTAATGTCGAAAAACCGTAACATACGACTGGACAACCTTCATAAAAAACCTTCCTCCTTCCATTTCCGAAATTGTACTTTTTATAATCTTAAATATGGTCTTATGATTATTTTTATGATAAATAATTTCCTTTTTATAACATTCCTTTTTCTTTATATATATATAAACTTTAATTATCCCCCTTTTCCTTATAATTTTAATGTAATATAATAATTTATTCACTTGTTACCTTTTTTTCTTTTTTATTTTTCCTCACTTTTAGAATATAATATATTCACTTGTAACCTTTTTCCTTTTTATTTTTCCATATATTCACTTTTATGAAACCTTTAATATAATATATTCTCACAGTATTATGAAACCTTTAATATCCAATATAATATTTAATATTTGTTGCTATGCCTTTCGATAAACTAGCTTTCTTTGTCAAATAATATTGTAACTTTCAACTTAATCTCTTTGAGTCTCGTACTCAACTCACAATTATTTATAATTTTTATTTTTAATTAAATTACACCTTCATGTATTAGATGTCTTAAATGTCAACAATATGGGTCACGATGTATGATATGTTAACCCTTGACGTTTTAATTCTTACACATCAACTATTGACCACGACTCATAATAATCTCAATTGGCAGCACTCTGACCAACTCATTTTCACAGAGTTACAACGATTATACTATAATTTCTTTGTGATTTAATGATCCACTTTTAACTCATTATAACAACGATTGATGAAAATAGTCACGACCTTTATTAATTTTTTTGGTATTTACGACTTGCTTATTTAACCACGAACCCACGAAGGGTTACAACCAGGCTTTAAAACGTTGCAACAAATGTCGACCTAGTATTACTTGTTGCGAGTGATGGCGTTCAATTGGAAACCTAAACCGCATAGTCACAACTCTTCTCGATCCTCAATAGATTAAGGGCATATGCAGTGTTTTTTAATGACGTCTTTGATTTGACTATTTTTAGAAGTTATAATGGCAACATCTCCTCCTAGATTCACAATCCTTTTTAGAGCCTTACAACTATAATTCTTTGGCAGTTGTTATTGCAAATCTCAACATGATTACTTTGTCTTTTTTTTTTTCCTTTAAATTTGCAGCGGACATATATATATTGTAAATTTTCAATGGAGTAATTCTTTCTTTTTTTCATGGAATTTTGCACTCTTGACGAAAATTGAACTTTTAATGGTCAAAAGCCCGATTGTGGTTAAAGACCAGATTAGAAAAACTCTAAGAATTGGAGGTTGGCCAAAAGTCAAATTAGCCAATGGCCAGGATCAGAAAAACAAAGCTCTAATACCATTTTGGTGAACCAAGTTGGTTCACTATGTAAATATCCAGTATAAATAGGACAATACACAATAATCCATTTATGGATAGTAAATATATTTAATAATAAATGTATAAGAATATGAATAAGATGATATTACAACGAGGTTGAGGGCTTGTATATATATATCCACACAGGGGTGCCCTTTCATAAGAGACATTACATTTCATATGTCATGTCTCTTCATAATTAATTATTAATCATTAGTTATTTATATTATTAATTATTACCTATTTATATGTATTTTTATGTTCATAACAATATCACAGTGGTCTAGTGCCTCCAATTATATTTGGATAATGTGCATGGGATATTTTTGAGCAAGTGATGGGATATCAGTGGTGTTGGCACAGGGGCAGACCCAGGGTTCAACGTTACAACATCACACCAACAAATCCCTAACTACCGACCCTTTCGGCGACAACTGCGAAGCAGATGAAGTCTCAACCGAGGTAGAGGTAGGGGTGGTTGCAAGACTCAGGTGTCTGCAACCTTAGCTGGGACACATATATGTGATTATAACAATTAATACAACTCTTAGCACCGTCAGTTCCTCAATATGCAATCACTATTCACTTCGGTAATAAAACAAAGCTTCTCAACATTTACACTAATGTACAGTATTTAAGCACTTAGCATATATAAATGGGTCAGAATGAGCATATCAAGCACTAATCATGACTATCTTGATCAGATCTAATATCCTTACATATCATAAGCACAAAGCAGAAGTAGATTTATCTAAACATATCAAAGCACTTAGTATATAACATGTGAACACATCAAGAAAAAGCACAAAGCACATAACACAGTGTTTACGTGGTTCACCCCCACCCTGGGGCTACGTCCACCAATTCTTCTTCTTTATTATTTCAGTCAATCAGTTACAACACGAAGCCTCGGAACCCTTCTTCGCATAGGACATAACACAACTCGCTAGATCCTTCTTCTTTGCATTACAACACAAATCCTTCCACAACCTATTATACCCACTTGCACTTAGCTCTGCAAGTCTCTTCCAATCATGCACAAAGCCCTTACAATTCGTACTAGCACTTAGCCTTTAACACTTAGCATATCATCACATAGATGCACTTCTCTACTCCTCCTCTATATGGTCTAGACATATATATATATATATTACAAAATAGGCCTACACATGGGTAAACCCATGGGCCGACATCCCATTCTCGTTACATATTCTCATATCCCAAAAATGGGTCCAAAAGGGGGTCGAGATCTTGTGATCTTCACTTCGTCCTGCGCTCCTCCTTCGACAGGCTGTTGAAGTCCCAAAATAGATCAACATGACTAAGAAACTCCCAAAACTTGGTCAAGGGCCAACAGACCCTCAACACTCACCTGTGACTCATACCGAGTCACTATGGTCTGAGCAATTCTGCCTCGAATGCCTCGAGCTTCGCTTGAGATGCTTCGACTTGCTGCTTTGTTGTGGCCTCTTGTTCAATGAACTCTTGGATTACTGTGTCCTTCACTGGCCCTTCTAGACGTTGTTCTACTCCGGTGACAACTTGTTCTAACTCTGCTCCTCGTCTCTCTACCTTTGTAAACAACTAGCATGCCTTATCTTGAAGAGGTTGAAGCCGTTGAGTGACTTCCATCCCTTTGCTTTGAAGCATATGGATCTGTTGCTGAGCTGTGCATTGTTCTTGAGACCTCTTCAATCTTTCTATAGCCGACATGGCCTTCAGATGCGCCTGTAGTATATCTGCATGCTACTTCGCTTCCTGGAGCTGCGACTCTAGTGTCTGTAACTCGGGGTTCTCAGTGAGGTTTTCATATGTCTGGGCGCTGCGGTTACTCAACTACTTGCATTCTAATGCAAGGGCTTTTAATATGTCAACTGCGTTGCGGGCAGTTTCTTCTCATTGGTCCCTTACGTCTCGCGGGGTCTCGTGTACAATGCATAATTCTAGATCTGTGATGCACTGCTGGAGCTATTGGATCACTTCTTCGAGTTGCGCCACCTGCTGTGGAACTCTCTCTTCGGCCTTTACTTCGATAACTGTCACAGAGCGAAGTGCTCTGTTGACCATTTCCTTAACTTCGAGTTGCCTTGCGAGCAACTGTTCCTTTTCTTTATGCAACTGGGCTTTTTCTTCATCGGACTTTACTTGGAGAGCAAGCTTCTCTCGTTCTACAGTATTGCGTTGCTCTTTAAGGAATCCTTGTACTTGTGCTAAAGCCTAGGTGATGCAGGAGCATCTCTCCACGTCAGCTAACGAGCCAGCCAACCACGTCAAGCACATGCATTCAATGCTGAAGAGAGGCACAACCTCATTTGGAATTTGAATTGAATGTAATTAAATGTCTAGGTTGTTGAACCATATAGCCGTGCCTTTGCACAGGCTGTAGATAAGATCAGCCTTTAATGAGTTGTAAGGATGAGATCTAGATCCAGATGCTAGACTAGATAGCCCATTCAATGTAATTGAATAGGGTAGGTAGATTGGAGGGAAGAGATCTAAGATCCCCCTCAGGTAAAAGAGATTTCAGATCTCATTTTGAGGGAGTAGTGGAGAGAGAGTGGATAGAATAGAGGAAGTTGAGTTAGAGTCTGCGAGTAGAGAGCAGAAGAGAGAAGAGCCGAGACCTTGTTACAGGCCGTGCTCAGGAACACCTTGTATAAACAAGCATTTTCCATTTAATATAACATAAGCAATTTTTCCTGCATGTATTCTGTGTTATGTGGATGTTTGTGAGTGTTCTATTATGCTGTAGATGTATGTTAGGCATTTGCAGGAGTGTGCTTGATATCTAGGTTTGAAGGTCTTTGAGGTTTCATGCCAGGAGGGCATGACAGAGTACTGCGGTCTCTGAATACCAGTGCACTAAAGCACTTTTGAATTCTGCGGGTTCAGACAAAGACGTGTTGCGGCACAAGAACTGGAGTCAACAACTCAGGAGGAAGACCTCAAGGTTGCTGAATACCTTGGAGGCAAGGCTGTGTATGAAAGACACAGTTGCAAACATAAGCTCTGAGGAGTTCTGTAGAGCTCTGCCAAGTGGGCATTGAGCATATGCACAGTGGTGCATCGAAGAAGAACTCTGCTGTGAGTTCAGACAGAAGAAATAGAATCACTGAGGATTCTGAGAGCTCTTCCAGGTGGGCATTGAGCAGGTGCATAGGTGCACAGAAGAAGACAGAACTGTTGGATGTTCTGGGAGAATATACTCTGCCAGGAGGGCATTGAGACAGTGTGCATACATGCACAAAGGAGAAGAGAACTCTTTGAGTTCTGTATTGTGAAGGAAGAATCCACTGAGGGATTTTCACAGGGTTGTTGAACACCCTGTAGACTCAGCAAGAGGTTGCTTGAGCAGAAGGATAGCCAGGAGGGCATCCAAACATTCTCCATTTACAGGAGAAAGGAAGAGAGAGAAAATCCCTTAGGGGTCTGAGTGTTTGGGAAGCTCAGGAGAGATAGCGTTGTGTGTGCGCGAAGGACTCTGGAAGGAGTACATAAGTCAAAGAATCCTTCAAGGATCCGAAAGAAGTAAAAGCTCAGGAGAAACAACGTTGAGGAGAATGCAGGCGAGAACTCAGGTACAGGAGCTCGCAGAGGAGAAAGGGAGAAAAGGTTGAGGCCTTTGGCTTTTGAAATTCTTCCAATTCTGGGAAGGAGTGCGCAAGCTCAGGAGAGCACAACAACTGTCGGATCGAGCATAGAAGGAGATCTGGACCGTTGGTTTCTACGTCCAGGGAGCATCAGGCGGAGCGCACAGAAGGGGAGGTTGTGGACCGTCGGGTGTTCACACAGATACCTGTCAGCCGTTGGATCGGCAGGAAGGTGCACAATGTTTAAATCATCGGGAATAACCGAAGGGAAAATCCCGACGAGAGGCGTGGCCATCGGGATATCGATGTTCACCATATTGGGGATTCCATGGACAGGGAGTCCATGCGGTTCGGAATCGCGAAGTCCGAAACCCCGAATGAAGGGAAGTGCCATTTGTGGAGCCAGCTGTTGGCATAGAAGAGAATCGACACTCGGGATATCGGAGTTCTCGAGGTCGAGGAAGCCGGGACACTTCAAGTCTCGAACAACGGGATTGGATCAGAGCCGTCCATCAGTTGGGGATATGTGGCGAAGATCCAGATTATCGGGGGAGTCCCGATAGAAGATCAAATCGGTGCATCGGAGATCGACATTTCGTGAGTTCTGGAGACGAGGAGGACTTGCATTTCAAAATCGCGAAGTCCGATTTTCCGAAAGAAAGGAGAGCTCCATTGTGTGGGGGCCGACTGACATCATATCGTGGATTGGGATATCGAAAATCCTGTGGACAAGGGGTTTATGCATTTCAGCATTGCGATGTCTGAAACCCCGATAGGAGACAAGGCTGCGGTCTTGTGAGAAGTGGTCATATGGGCCAGGAACATAGCCAGGAGGGCTAACGAGTAAAGCGCTGTATCGAAAAATCGATGATCGGGAGATCGCGGGGACAGAGGTTCTCGACACCAGAAAAGATGAAATCCCGATGAAAGACAAGGCTGCGGTCTTGTGAGATACTAGTCATATGGACTAGGGGCATAGCCAGGAGGGGCTAAGGCCGAAAGGAGCGCATCGGAGATCGGGGATTCAAGAGGACATGAACTCTTGACGTCGGGGATCAAGAAACTCCGAAACCCGAAATTCAATCGGGGAAAGGTCACAGGCGCGTGCAGAGGCCGTGACAGAGAAAGGGCAGGACCTATGGATCAGGTTTTCATCAGAGATTCCAGGAGGGAATCGGAAGAGCCGCTTCGGCTCAGGGAGAGGATTGAATGATCCTGTGAGCGGACATAGAGTGCGTCTCTGCGTACTGCGTCAGTTTGGTATCAAAGCCTGATTCTTGTTTGTGTTTTTCAGACGAGGGAGGCATAAGAGGTAAAGAGCACTCTGATACTACATCAGTTGGTATCAGAGGGAGAACTCTGTTTGTATATTTCAAGCAGAGAGAGAAGGCAAGGGAAGCCAGAGGAGGAAAGCACTCTAATATGCGTCAGTTGGTATCAGAGCCTGATTCTTGTCTGTATATTTTAGGCGAGGGAGGCATAAGAGGTAAAGAGCACTCTGATACACATCAAGTGGTATCAGAGCTAGAACTCTGTTTGTATATTTCAAGTAGAGAGGGAAGGTAAGGGAAGACAAAGCGCTAGAGACTCTGTAAGGATTTGATTGCAGGTAGGCAACAATCAAGAAGGCAGTTAGGAAGACTGTAGGATGAAGTTGGAAACACTCTTGGTGCAGAGTGATAGCAACAGGTTTGCTAGGAGAGCAGACAGGGACAACACCATGACTATTGAAGGCCATAGGCATGCTGGGAGGAAGAACAAAGCAGAAAAGCTTGCAGAAATGGATAAAGAGCTCAATGAAATAAGGGCAGACAAAGAAAAGCTTGAACTGCAGATGCAACAGAAATCCAAGCCGAGATGGGTATATGAATGGCCCATGAAGAAGTCAGAGATAAAATGGCCAGTCAAGGAGATGATGGTCAGAAGACAGCGCAGGCTGTTAAGAGGATGGTTGAGGTATGCTGAAAACCTCAATGGACTTGAGGAGATGGTTCAGGTATGTGAGCTAGAGAGTGGGAGAGGTCTCAGTGATGAAGAGAATGAATTGGGATCGGCTGAGGATCTCAAGAACTTCCAGGAGGGCAGAGAGAAAATTCCAGTTTTCCAGGTGGGAAACGAGTTGAGATCGCTGTGGGATCTCACAGACTGTCATAAGGACAACCATGGAATTTCACATTGCCAGCTGGGCAATGAAATGAGGTCGCTGCGAGATCTCAAAGACTGCCAGGAGGGTAGCGGAAGCATCCCATATTGCCAGGTGGGCAAGGATGAGCAGGTAAGTTTTGATCAGCTCGAGGAGATGACAAAGCATATGAGACTATCGGAGGGTCTCATAAATTCAGAGATGAATTTAGATCAGTAGATGCAGCTGACAGAAGAGGAGGATTTGAGAAGCCTTATGATGATTGGGGGAATTGAAATATTCCTACCACTTGTCCAGGAGGAGGAAGAAATCTGTGTTGCAGGTGCAACAACAGTAGAAGAATAGTCAGCTGTGACTGTCAGGAAAGAAGAATTGGAGCAGACTTTGGAAGCATCCCAAGCAGACGAAAAAGAGAATGAGCGTTCTAAGGAATGGCTCAATGATTTCAGCCAGAGAGCTGAAAAGAAAGAAACTACAACACTGAAGCTAGCAGCAAAGGAAGCCAAAGAGCAGGCAGACAGATTTACCACTCCATGGGAGATGGAGCTGGAGATGCTGGAGGATTGGCTGAACAATCCAGAGCCAGCAAGGGAATTGACAGGAGTTGAGCTGTCAGAGAAGGTGACTGAACAGAAAGTTAGTCAGGAAGAGACTGCAGAGCTGAAGTCTGCAGCAGAGTGGCAACTTGAGGCCACAGATGAAGATGCAGAAGGAGGCGTGGGAGATCATAGTGATTTGCCCATGTGCCAAAATTTTTTGCAGCTGGGGAGACTGCAAAAACAGGACCAGCCACTGGAGCAGCTGGATGCAGTGATCGAGGAGATCAGAAGGCTGATGTTGAGGTCAGCAGAGACTGTCAGCGAGGAGCAAATGAGCAGAAAGGAAGAAGCAACAACAAAAACAATAGCAGCAGGAAGATGGAGCAGATGAATAGCTCCAGAGGATGATTTGGGATCCAAGAGGATTTCAACATCAAAGATGGGAAGCTCATGAGCAGGAGCTCATGAATTTTTCAGCTGAGGAGTATGATGCAGGAGCATCTCTCCACGTCAGCCAGCCAACCAGCCAACCACGTCGAGCACATGCATTCAATGCTGAAGAGAGGTGCAACTTCATTTGGAATTTGAATTGAATGTCTAGGCTATTGAGCCATAGATCCGTGCCTTTGCGTAGGCTGTAGATAAGATTGACCTTTAATGAGTTGTAAGGATGAGATCTAGATCTAGATGCTGGACTAGACAACCCATTCAATGTAATTGAATAGGGTAGGTAGATTGGAGGGAAGAGCTCTAAGAGCCCCCTCAGGTAAAAGAGATTTCAGATGTCATTTTGAGGGAGTAGTGGAGAGAGAGTGGATAGAATAGAGGAAGTTGAGTTAGAGTCTGCGAGTAGAGAGCATAAGAGAGAAGAGCCGAGACCTTGTTACAGGCCGTGCTCAGGAACACCTTGTATAAACAGGCATTTTCCATTTAATATAATAGAAGCAATTTTTCCTGCATGTATTCTGTGTTATGTGGATGTCTGTAAGTGTTCTATTATGCTGTAGATGTATGTTAGGAATTTGCAGGAGTGTGTTTGATATCCAGGTTTGAAGGTCTTTGAGGTTTCATGCCAGGAGGGTGTGACAAAGTATTGCAGTCTCTGAATACCAGTGCACTGAAGCACTTCTAAATTTTGTGGGTTCAGACAAAGACGTGCTACGACACAAGAACTGGAGTCAACAACTCAGGAGGAAGACCTCAAGGTTGTTGAATACCTTGGAGGCAAGGCTGTGTATGAAATACACAGTTGCAGACAGAAGCTCTGAGGAGTTATGTAGAGCTCTTCCAAGTGGGCATTGAGCATATGCACAATGGTGCATCGAAGAAGAACTCTACCGTGAGTTCAGACAGAAGAAACATAATCACTGAGGATTCTGAGAGATCTGCCAGGTGGGCATTGAGAAGGTGCATAGGTGCACAGAAGAAGACAGAACTGTTCGATGTTTTGGGAGAATATACTCTGCCAGGAGGGCATTGAGACAGTGTGTAGACAGGCACAAAGGAGAAGAGAACTCTTTGAGTTCTGTATTGTAAAGGAAGAATCCACTGAGGGATCTTCACAGGGTTGCTGAACACCCTGTAGACTCAACAAGAGGTTGCTTGAGCAGAAGGATAGCCAGGAGGGCATCCAAACATTCTCCATTTGCAAGAGAAAGGAAGAGAGAGAAAATCCCTTAGGGGTCTGAGTGTTTGGGAAGCTCAGGAGAGACAACACTGTGTGTGCGCGAAGGACTCTGCAAGGAGTGCAGAAGTCAAAGAATCTTTCAAGGATCCGAAAGAAGTAAAATCTCAGGAGGAACAACGTCGAGGAGAACGCAGGCGAGAACTTATGTACAGAAGCTCGCAAAGGAGAAAGGGAGCAAAGGTTGAGGCCTTTGGCTTTTGAAATTCTTCCAAGTCTAGGAAGAAGGAGTGCGCAAGCTCAGGAGAGCACAATAGTCGTCGGATCAGGCGAAGAAGGAGATCTAGATCGTTTTTTTCTATGTCCAGGGAGCATTAGGCAGAGCGCACAGTAGGGGAGGTTGTGGAACGTTGGGTGTTCACACAGATACCCATCAGCCATTGGATCGACAGGAAGGTGCACGGTATTTAAATCATCGGGAATAGCCGAAGGGAAAATCCCGACAAGAGGCGTGGCCATCGGGATATCGACATTTTCCATATCAAGGATTCCCTAGACAGGGAGTCCATGCAGTTCAGAATCGTGAAGTCATAAACCCCGAACGGAGGGAAGTGCCATTTGTGGAGCCAACTGTCGGCATAATGGAGAATCGACACTCGGGATATCAAAGTTCTCGAGGTTGAGGAAGTCGGGACAATTCAAGTCTTGAATAGCGAGATTGGATCAGAGCCGTCCATCAGTTGGGGATACATGGCGGACATCCAGATTATCGGGGGAGTCCCGATAGAAGATCAAATCGATGCATCGGGGATCGACATTTCGTGAGTTCTAGAGACGAGGAGGACTTGCATTTCGGAATCGCGAAGTCCGATTTTCTGAAAGAAACGAGAGCTTCATTATGTGGGGGCCAGGTGACGTCATATCGTGGATTGGGATATCGGAAATCTCGTGGACAAGGGGTTTATGCATTTTGGAATTGCGATGTCCGAAACCTCGATAGGAGACAAGGCTGCTGTCTTGTGAGAAGTGGTCATATGGGCCAGGAACTTAGCCAGGAGGGCTAACGAGTAAAGCGCCGTATTGACAAATCAGCGATCGGGAGATCGCGGGGACAAAGGTTCTGGACACCAGAAAAGATGAAACCCCGATGAAAGACAAGGCTGCGGTCTTGTGAGATACTAGTCATATGGACTAGGGGCATAGCCAGGAGGGGATAAGGCCGAAAGGAGCGCATCGAAGATTAGGGATTCAAGAGGACAGGAACTCTTGACGTCGGGGATCAAGAAACTCTGAAAACCAAAATTCAATCGGGGAAAGGTCACAGGCACGTGCAGAGGCCGTGACAAAGAAAGGGCAGGACCTGTGGATCGGGTTTTCATCAGAGATTCCAACAGGGAATCGGAAGAGTTGCTTAGGCTCAGGGAGCGGATTGAACGATCCTGTGAGCGGATGTAGAGTGCGTCTCTGCATACTGCGTCACTAGGTGGCTTGTGCTGTCTCCTCCTGTTCTCGATGAAGGCGAGCTTTGACTGTATAAACGATCCTGTGGAGTTGAGATGGCTCATCTCCTAGTTTTGGTGTTTCTGATGGAAGAAGCGCAGTGGAAACTGCACGGATGGACTGTAGTTCCTGCTGCATCCTTGAAGTTCAACCTTGATCCGATTGTATATCTATTCTTGCTGAACCGTTTGCTTCTCTTCTATCTCCAGCAAAGCATCGTTCAGTGCTGTGACGATGAAGTCGAATTCGTCTAGGGTTAGGGTCGTCTGCATTTTAGTCATGGATGCTCTCGACTTCTTCCTAGAAGAAGGTTTTGGAGGGGAAACCTTCCTTTTCTTTGAGGGGTCCTCCTCATCTCTAGGCGGTGTAACCTCACCTTTCTTTTGTTCAACTTCTGCACCATCTATCTCTCCACCATCACCTCCTTGTTTATGTGAGATAGAAGTAGTCTTCGTCGAGGTACTGCTTACATCTTGAGATTCTTCATTTTTCTTGGTCTTGCTCGGTCCAGGTGTATCGTGCATTGTTTTTAGACAGTCAATATCAGATAGCTCCGCAGGGTATACTGGGATGAGGAGGTTCTCCGACCATTACTTAGTAATCTCTTCTAAGTCTTCCTCCGTTAGCTTGTAGTATGACTGTAGCTGTTGTTTATGCTCATTAGCGCACACTGTGATATAGATGAAATGGCGGTCTGCGCTGAATTACATCAAGGGCTTGAACCTACGGAGAGTGTTCGGGGTTATACGAGGTTCATATTGGATGATTGTCTTTAGTTGGTTGTAATAAGTGTGGAACACGACATTTGATTTCCATTGCTTGTTCATGTCACTGGAGTACCACAATGTACTAAACTTCGCTGCCAAAGGTTCAAAGGGCTCGATGTCCGGGAAGGTCGCACCTTCTGGCATCTCCCATGCGATAAAAGTGATCAAGATGAGAAGCTAACTGAAGTGGAATTCATATCATTGGTCATGCGCTTCCCTGCAGTCTGATTCTAGTTGGTTTACGAGGTACTTCACTTAATTCATTTGTAGGCCTTCCGCGCACTTTCCTGCTAGGTCAACTACAAATCCAGTCACTAGGGTGGGTTGGTTCTTGCGAACTAACTTTCCTATGATTAATTGACAGTCTAGGCGCACTGTGTCGCTCTGGATAGAGGCTACCTTGTAGCCTCTCATTCCTTTCTCAACATCTCCGTAGGTGTCTTTAATCTTCTGCGCAAGAGCGCGATCCATAGCTTTCCCGGGATAGAAATACTGTGGGTCAGGGCCTTGCATGCTTAGCCCTGTGATCCGATTGATCAACGCCGGATCCACTATGATGCGGCGGTTCAACCACAAGTATCTGCCATGGTAGCATGACAACAACAACTTGACGCATGCATTCACTTATTGGTGCCTACTGAAGTGAGGAATCTTCATGACATTGAGCAGTGTGGACTGCTCGAGGTTCATGGTCCATGATTGGGGGATGATCTTCGAGTTCTTTCCCTTGGTTCTGGTCAGACACTTGTGTGGGGAGAGAATGTTTTACACCTTCCTGTTGCCAAGGTTGAAGTCGCTAAACTTCAACTCTACGATCTTATCTTGGTCTGCGCGTATCCCTTTTGGGAGGTACGCAGTGACCAAAGCGTACTGAAATTCTCTGGGTACACTGTCACGATTGATTGCGCTGCTCATAAGTGGTCGATAGGCAGGTAAAATTCTTGGAATCAACTTGGCATTCACGAGATCGTCTTTATGCTTAGTTTGTTTTTCATATGCTAGCTGGGATGGTCTGGCTCGAGCAGTGGACGAAGATGCTTGTACTGTCCTTGTGGATGAAGCCTAGATTCCTTCAGACATTGACATGACACTCTCAGTCATCAAGTCGATCAAAACTTCTTCAACAGCTTTCTCTGCAACACTCAATTCGTCCGACATGCACACTCGGGGTGAACAATCGCGGGTTCGAGTAACAACTTAGATACTATACTAAGCTAAAGAGAAAGAGTGTGGTGATCATTGTATAAACTCATCTTAGTCAGTGGGCTCGAATTCTCAATTAACAAAAGTGTTCTTGGTGGGTGGGGCGATGAGATAAATAGGTAATCTTACAACGGTTTGCTTGCAACGAGTATGAGCCTCTATTAAATCTTGTTTGATCCATTATGGCACAGTCCAGCAGTTTGATGACGAAACTTTATTTCTTTTCTGCTTGCTCAAAGCGTTGATCGAATGGTTATAATATCCCCAACGACTATATTGCTTCATCATGGCAAAGTGCCATGTGTCACTATTCTGATATCTTGACGAAGCTCCAATTCTGTAATTTTTCTTTCCGCGAGGTCTCCTCTAGAACCCCATAACTTTTCAGTCTTATCCCTCTTCTTTCTTAACTTTCTAGCATTTTTTCCAGTGAGCTTCGTTTTGGTAGTTCTTTTTCCATTCTAGTTCTTATCTTCTTTTGACATAATCACTGCGTGCTGTTGAGATTCTTCCCTAGGGTTCCTGGATAATACTTCTTCTTTGTCTGGGATAGGTACTTCAATATTCTTTGGATCCTCTAGTGTTCTCTCAACTTCGACATCTAGGTTACTATCATTAAATATCTCTGATCTCCTCTCTTGTTCTTCAATCAAGCGTGTGATCCTTCTGGTCATAAAATATTTTAACTCTTGATTCTTCTGTTCCAAAACTTATTCTTCTTCTTTCCATCTAGCTTGATCTCTATTAATCCAAGGTTTTCCTATTAACATGGTAAATGGGGCATTGTCTTCAATAAATTTAATAATCTCAAAATCTTCTTCCGTCGAAGTTCCATTGACAGTCACAGGTATCAGGTCGAGCCTCCCACACAGGTTTACTAACTTTCCTCTGAATAACCCTATCCCTCCTAATGAAGGAATCATAGTAGGCCTCCCTATAGCTTCCCAAGTTCTCTCTGTCATGATATTCACCTATGATTCCTCATCTAGAACACAGTCAATGTCAAAGTCTCCTATTCTTGCTTCGATGCATTCTTTCTCTTTGAAGATCTCTGACAAGCTGTCATGTAGGTGGTTATTCAGGGTTTCTCTTATCTGTATAAATGCTTGCTCGGATCCTTTTTGGGATTATGCCATATTTTTTAGATTTTACTTAGGGTTTTCTTGATTCAGACTCATTCTTTCAAGCTTAGCAATCATTCTAGGGAAATCCAGTACTTCATGGTCTAGAGCTTGACAACAGAAGCAACTAGGTCTTCTACCAGGGCATTCCTTTGCCAGATGTCCCAGTCTTCTGCAACTGTAACACATGGTTAATCCTCTCTTTCTTTTAAATGATCCCCAACTTCTTTTGTACTGCGCACTAGGATCATGGTAGCTAACCTGTAACAAATTCTTTCTAGGATCCTGCATCCATTTGTTAGTCCAAACATTTTTTCTATTCATAGGTATAACATATCTTTCACTATTCTTGTCAGATCTATTAATATCAAATCTTCTTTCATCTATCAATACCCTAGTTTTCAAACCAGGACAAATTTTATCAAACATACCTAGATCCATACTCTAGAAACAAAAATTTCCACTTATCTTACTTCACAGAGCACAAAGCGTTTAGATCTAAAAAAAAATCACTATATTTTCCTTTATCAGAGCACAAAGCTTGCAGATCTTACCTCTTTTAATCATAAATTCTTACTTTTACCTTTCTTAGAGCACCAAGCATTCAGATCTTGCTTCTTTTCTTTAGATATGATCTTCTTTCTTCATATCAGACTTCTTTCTTTCAGATCAGACCTTCTTTCTTTAGCACATAGATTTATAAGTCAAGTAGAATACTGTGCACTAGGGAACAAATCTATGCACAAAGCTTCCATGTCAACTCTTTGCACAAA
>ML787534.1:322690-339546 GCA_009831015.1 Picea engelmannii | reverse complement strand
ATATATATATATATATATATATATATATATATATATATATATATATATATATATATATATATATATATATATATATATATATATATATATATATATATATATGTCCAAGTATGTATGAAAAAAGTTAATTTAAAAACAAATTGTAATTTTAAGTTTTATAAATGAAAAATATTTTGATTTATGTAATATATTGTTCACCAGGACATGATTGAAAAAAATGGGTGGTCTGTGGTTATGGAGCGTCACTTCCGCACCATTCTGCGGTCTACGAAGGATTTTCTACCGCTAGCTTGCGGTTAGGTTTACTCCCCTTTTTTCAGCTTCCCGTATGTCTTTTTCCCGCCCATTACCTTGTAGAATTTTCCCGACCTTAACTTGACTCTTTCACAATGGATGCTACCCTGCCATTGTCCGCGGTGGCTTCTGGAGAAATCAGGAAGTTAGATTTGGTGTATGTTGTGTCACCTGAGGACTTCATAGGTGGAGGTTATATTGAAAAGTTGCCAGGGGCTAGGGTCTCTTCTCTTCTTAATCTCTTTCCTTCCCTTCTTGATCCAGTTTCTCCACCATTGCCTCCTCTGCTCGACGACCTTCTTTTTGGTGATTTCACCGAACCCTAGGTATCGAGGCAATCGAATCTATCGATTGGTTTTTTACCCCCTCTCAGTCCGCATCAAGCAACAGATTTAGACTGGTTCAACACTGTTGAAGGGGGACTTATCCACTCTCCCTATGAGTCTTCCCATGAATTACTACCCACCAGACACGAGGCTTCCTCCCTAGTACACTCTGGTAAGGGAAAAGGTGCTACTATACCCTTCCTCACAAACAAGGGTTTCATTTTAGCCTTGTTAGAACCTGATGAGCACAGAGGATGTGACCAGACATCCTCTTCCAAGGAACATTTAAGGAAGACACTCACCCACTCAGATGACATGACGATAATTGGTGGCACACGACCAAGGGAAGAAGGATACAAGATTAAGAAGAAAATCCTAAAAACAAAAGGAAGGATTGGGAACTTGGCACTCAGAGAAGACGTCGAGATCAGACAAGTAACCCACATGGAAAATCAAAACTCTGAGCACTCAAAATGGGTGTTGGGTAAAGCTTGGAGAATTAACAACTCCCTACTTATTCTCAAACCTTGGAGCCCGCTCTTTGATGCAAGAACATAACAACTTGATAAAATTTTGGTCTGGGTAAGACTACCAACGCTTCCTTTCCACCTTTGGACCTTCAATCATTTCAAAAAATTTGGGAATTTTTTAGGAGACTTCTTGGATGCGGACATGACCTTCGAAGAATAAAAACAAAGGAAGGTAGCAAGAATTTTGGTAAATCTAAACATCAGGGAAGGCCTTGGTAAAGAGATTGATCTCAGTTGGGGAGGATACAACTATATTAAAAAAATGGACTATGAGAATATACCTTTCAGGTGCAGAAGGTGTCACCAATATGGCCACCTCATCAAGAGTTGTAAGCTTCCCTTAAGAACTAAAGGAATTGTTTATGGTAGAAACAAAGATTTCTCACAGAAATCTTATGGTGCAAAGCCCTCCTCCGACAACTCCCAAAGGGATCAGGGTTGTCAAACAGATCTCTTCACAGAGGAAATGTTTGCGGAGAAAGTCTTTCCTTGCTCAGAAATGGTACCTATACAACCGGATCAACGAAGCCTAGCCATGACATAAACTTCTTCCACTTCAGTTGTGGGTACCTCCTCTAACCCTGCTCCCTCTATTACCATTTTAAGAAACAATTTATCTATAAATGGTACATAGTGGTTGATCTCTCCTCCCCTTCCCTCGTTCCCTTCCCTCATTTCAGTCCTCCCCTCCCTCTCGTAGACTCCCCTACTCCCCCCTTGCTTTTCGACCACTCCGGTCTCCTCCTCATCCTTTCATCCTTTGGATCCTCCTCCTACACTTTATACTCCTGTCATAGATGACACTTCTTCATCCTCTTCCGACACCTCCTCTGGGCGTTACTTCTTAAGACCTCTAAAAAAATACCATCCGAGAGGCTTAACCTTGGATCCGCATACTTCAGAGAAAAGTGGAAGAGAAAGAAAATATCTCATATCAAAGGCCTATAAGAAAGCTAAGATTGACCTCCTAGCAGGAAAACATGTCTCTATAGAAAGGATGCTTAGAGCAAGGTGAACCCTGGGAAAGGGGCCTTGATGAAATGTTGTTCTTTTAATTGTAGGGGATTGGCTGCCCCCCTCAAAAGACCAGCTCTAAAAAGGATGATTATTGCAGAACATTCAGATGTCCTTCTTCTACAAGAAACGATGGGGGAAGGGGTTGAAGTTTTTAGCAGACTCTCTACTTTACTACCAGACTGGAAGTTCATCATGTTGGAATCTATTGGAAGATCATGAGGTTTAGCAATTGGATGGAACTCTTACACTATCAAAGTCATCAACTCTTGGGGGTTTGACTCTGGTCTCGATATAACAATTACCTTGATGGAATTGGACAAACCCTTCACCATTGTCAACATCTATGGACCCTGTCATAACAGAGGCCCCTTTTGGGAAAAAGTTTTCTCCAAGTCTTTCTTAAAAGATAAACTTGTAATCTTTGGAGGAGATTTAAATTTCTCCCTGGGTTTTTTAGAAGTATGGGGAACACATGCGAGAACAAAATATTTAACTAGTTACTTCACACAAAAGTTGGCGGAACACAACTTTCTGGATATAGAGCCAGTCAAACTCAAACCTACTTGGAGAAATAACAGAGTGGGTGAAGCCAGTGTAGCCAAAAGATTGGATCGTTTCTTGATAAAGGATACACTTCTTGAAAAATCCTTTCAAATGAAACAATGGATCGTGCATGGGGGAATCTCAGATCACTATCCGTTTTTTTCGAATTAAGGAAAGGGGCGAACAAGCCACCCAGTCCTTTCAAATTCAACAAAATTTGGCTCAATGATGACACTTTTTAAAAACTGGTCAAGGAAAATTGGATAACCTACAACCCAAAAAACAACGATATGGCAGCCTGGCAGGGTTACACTTTGTCAAAAATCTTCACAAACTCCAAGAAAAACCAAAGAGATGGTCTTATCAGAAAACACTTAAGGAGGACCTGGAACTAAAGGAACTGGAATCTTAGTTAAAAAAAATATCGGAGGAAGATGGTGGTTGCTTTGCCACAATAGAAGCTAAAATTAATCTGCTCAAATTGGAAGAAAGGAGAAACAAACTACTTAAGGAAAAAGAAGAAACACGGGGATTAAAAAATTGAGCCATTTGGCTGAAAAGTGGTGATGAGAAGACAAAATTATTTCAAGCTTATGCAAAGGGAAGAAAATTCACGAACACTATTTGGCAACTTGAAGATCAAGATGGAACGCAGGAGCATACTTTTGAAGGAATGTCAAGAATCGGAAAAAACTACTTCCAGGAACTCTACAAAGCAGAAAATAAGGTCACTATTGAAGAAGTGATCTGAATGACACAGTACTTCCCAGGCTTTGCAAATGCGGAGGATAAAAAAATGATTATGGAAAAGGTAACCATAGAAGAGCTAAAATTAGTAATGAACAGTTTTCAAAAGGAAAAAAGCCCAGGGCTAGATGGATGGACTATTGAGTTCTTTCTGGGTTTCTTTGACTTTATTGGACATGATATTCTAAGATTAGTTGAAGAGATAAGGATAACTGGACAAATGCCACTTAGTCTAAATTCTACCTTCATAGCCCTTATTCCTAAAAAATATAATCCAGACTCACTGGATGACTTTAGGCCTATTTCACTATGAAATTGTATCTATAAGATCATGTCCAAAGTCTTAGCAAGAAGACTAAAAAGAATCCTCTCTGACAAAATTTCACTCGAACATATGGGTTTCTGGAAGGAAGACAAATCCATGAAGCGATAGGGGTGGCACAGGAATCTCTACACAACATAAAGACCAGAAAGTTAAAAAGTGCGGTGCTAAAAATCAATCTCTCCAAAGCCTATGATAGAGTAAGTTGGCTCTACATACGACTGCTTTTAACTCACTTAGGCTTTACAGTCCCTTTCATCAGATGGATTATGTGTTGCATTACAACTGTCTCTTTCTCAGTGCTCATAAATGGCTCAGCAACCCCCTTTTTTAGATCTGAAAGGGGCTTAAGACAGGGATGCCCCCTTTCCCCACTGCTTTTTCTTCTTGTGGTTGAAGGTCTGAGTAGGGCTCTTGAAGCATAAAAGTGTTCAGGATCCTTTCCGGGCATTAATATTTCCACTACTCTACAAATCACACACCTTCTCTTTGTGGACGATATTCTCATATTCACAATAGGGACAAAAGGGGAGGCCGAGACTTTAAAGAACACTATAAAATTTTTCTCCAAAGCTACTAGAATGCTTATTAATGAAGGGAACTCTACCCTTACCTCCTTTTTCCTCTCAAAAAATGAAAAAGGACGGTTTTGACAACATTTTCCCTTCGAAGAGAAAAATATAGATGACGGACTGAAGTACTTGGGATTTATTTTAAAACAAAATGATTATAGGAAGGAGGATTGGACATGGCTACTCAAAAAACTGGAAAAAATACTATTATACTGGAGCCATAGATGGCTTTCTAGGGCTGGTAGACTAGTCCTAGTAAAATCATTCTTGGAAGCTATCCCAATTTTTTGGATGTCTCTGTCCTGGATCCCAAAAGGAACTTTGCAGGCAACTAGAAATCTCTCTTTTAGATTTTTGTGGAGTGGGAAGAAAGATACATATGTGACACCTTGGGTTATATGGAAAAGGATTGCAGTCCTAAAGGCTCTAGGTGGATGGGGCCTAAAAATTATACATGTTTTCTCAAAAGCTTTTGCTGCTAAAGGGGGTTGGCTCCTACTAACCACAAATAGCCTTTGGACAAAAGTATTCATAAGAAAGTACATCGAATCAGACTTAGTGGAGTCGTGTATTAGATGGGCTCATAAAAATTTTAAAGGAGTCTCGGTGATTTGGAAGGCTGTCATAAAACCTTTCTCTGTTATCAGGGATGGACTTGCTTGGAAAATAGGGAATGAACTTCATGTAAGACCAGGGGCAGATCCATGGATAGGAAGTGAAGGGAAACACCTTCTTTGAGATCATCTTATTCATTCTTTAAGATTAAAAGGTATGGATTCATTAAACTCCCTTGCCGACCAACCCTCCACAACCCTCTGGACTGAAGGGTGGAAGTCAACCACCAAACTTAATTTAAATGATGAAGAGACAACTGAACTGGAGAGCTACCACACAGCCCTAAAATCTACACAGATCAGATTAAGAGACCATGAAGATGAACTAGTGTGGGACATAAATGACTCATACATCTATACCCCAAAGGAAGGATACAATCACTTAATACAATAACTAGTACAAGCAGAACCAGTCTGGTCGTGGAAAAAGATCTGGAAGGAAAATTGCCCTGCTAAGTCAAAACTATTGTGGTGGAGCATGCTTTCAAACAAAGCCCCAACCTGGGACATACTCCAAAAAAGAAATTTTGTTGGACCAGGTAGATGTTCTTTGTGAAAAATTGAGGGGGAAACCGCTCAACATATTTTCCTAGACTGTTATTATATAAGAATGGTTTGGACAAAAGTTTCCATATCCCTGGTAAAAAATTTGCAATGGACAGGCCACACTTTGGAACAAGCTTGGAGGAATTGGTGGGAAAACTTATCTTACAAAAGATACAAAATACTACCTTTGTTGATCATCTGGGGAGTGTGGCTTACAAGGAATGAAGCCATTTTTAATGAGGTGTTTATATCTCTAGAAAAAAACTACGCTCAACAGTTTGGCAGTCTTTTCCTCCTTTGCTCCTTCCGAAGGAAGAAAAAAGAGCAGAACGATAAGAGAAGTAACCATTGAAAAATCAATACCTTGGGTTTTTTTTGATGGAGCCTCCCAACACTATACCTGTGGAGGTGGAGGGTTAATATACTTCTCAGACACGCACTACCACACCTTAATGTCTGGACTGGGAAATGGAACAAATAATTATTCTAAACTTCTGAGCCTCAAACTACTCTTGGCCTTTGCAATTGAAAAGGACTGCAAAAAGATAACAATTTATGGAGACTCAAAAAATGTAATAAATTGGATAAATGGGACTCAAAGATGCAACAATATCAAACTTGCCAATATTGTGGAAGATATAAAAACACTACAGAGAGTTTTTGATTCCTTTTTATGTCAACATGTTTACAGGGAAAGAAACGAAGAAGCAGCCATGGCATCGAAAGAAGGCCTTCACTTGGAATTGGGCCATTGGAATATTACAGAGTTCTTAAATGAACAAATTCAAGAACAACAAAGAACCTTTTTGTGAACTACTGAAACCTTTTTTGGTTTAATTTTTTTTTTTGTATAAAATCCTAAGGGACCAAGAAGACAGAACTACAACAATACATAAACCTATAATGGTTTGTAATGATTATGTAAAATCCTATGGGATGAAGAAGACAAAACTACAACTAAGAACAAACAATATGATCTGAAGTAATACAGACATACTAGATCACAAGAATACACTCCTGAAGTGTATCTACAAAATGTAATATTGATCATTATAATGAAAATAATTATGTTTTTTTTCTGCAGAAAAAAAGGACATGATTGAAAAAAATGTTTTATTTGTAATTATATAATCATAATCCTAATGAAGGATTATATATGTGTGTGTGTGTGTGTGTGTAATAAATTATAATTTATTAAGATTATATAATTAATTTATTTAGTTCAATTAAAATTAAATTTGATATATTTGTGTTTATTATAAAATAAATAAGTTATCAAAATTTAATGAAGGAATGTTGTTTTCATGGTTTAGATTCTAAAAATATAGCTAGAATTAAATATTGTGGACTTAATTTATATAGAATTTTTTTTTTTTTTTTTTATACTCAATCAAGGTATTTTGGGATTTTGAGGTGGGCTCCATATTTACAATTTTCCCACACTAACACTGTAAAGGTCACCCCATGCAGTGGTTAAATTTGACCCCAACTTCCCATGAAATTTGAACTTAAATCAAAATAATTAGTGAATTGCAAAATAATTAGTTTGATCAAAATTTAGAGAACATATTATTATGCATTTATTGTTTAATTGATTAAAGTCATTTAATTAGTTTAATTATACTGATCATAATATAATTTGATATTAGTGAATTGAAAAATAATTAGTTTAATCAAAATTTAGAGAACATATTATTATGCATTTATTATTTTTAATATTTAATAAGTCCGAGTAATAATGAGTTTCAAATAGCATGGTCCATTATCATTAATGTTATTGATTTGACGGATACTACTTTTTTTTAGTCGAGTGATCCGAACAAGGGATTGACAGTCGTGGCGAGATAGGGTTTGAAAGTAGCGGCCACAACAGAGAGCAACATGAGCAGTTGGGGGGGGGCAAGGGGACCCCCTCATACAAACATGTAGTGGTGGATAGAGGAAAAGGACCAAGAAGCGAAGTTTTCAAGGCACCAACAACAGGAACCTTGGGATCAGACCCAGGGAAGCATCAAGAAAGAAGTCGGGACAAAAATGAGACCAAGGAGGAAGTCACTAAGGAGACTCAGAATGAAAATCACAAGACCGGGAAGGTTAACGGGATAGAGGAGCGCAACCCCTACAAACCCAAAAGAACATTGATACCCAAGGTGGTACTAGAAGACCCACAAACACAACTCTATATTATCAAATGAATATGCATGCACTCATATGCAAATTCATGGGGTTATGGCCCACAGAAAGAACTCTGTGCAACTGGATTAAATACCACTGGAAGTCAAATGGAAAAGTTGAGCTCCACCTAGGCTCGAAGGGTTTCTTCACAATAGTCTTTATTAACCTGGAGGACAGGGACAAAGTCTTCGAGGGAGGTCCATACTTCCACGCCTCAGCGGGACTCTACATGCAACCCTGGAAAGAAAATTTTTCCCCAGAGAAAGAAACATTCAAAAAGGTACCAGTATGGTTGAGAATCTATTCCCTACCCCTAGACTACTGGCTGCCCTCTACCTTTGAAGCAATAGGAAACAAATTGGGGAAATATGTGAAGACCTCAGAAGCCACACTAAAAGGAAGATACACATCGTATGCAAGAATTGATATAGAGATGGATGTTTATGGAGCACTCTCATAAGCCATAAGTCTGGAATTCAGGGATGAGGAATGGATCCAAAACACAGATTACGATCAGATCACGAAGTAGGTACATAATACGATGATCTCAAAGACTTGGTGGAAAGGGAAGGGATAGACCTTCTACACATATTAGAATAATGGAAAAGGTAGGGAGTCGATAGCGTACCAACATAGCAAGTCGAACGCATCCAATACCCGTTCCTCCTACGGGAGGAAGCCAAAGACAGAGGACAAAAGCGCACACATTGGGAGATAGGACACCTAGGACTGAAATCCGGCGAGGTACAATCACAGCCATCACCCAAACAGACGAGAAGGAAAAAAGGCAGGAAATCAAACAACATAGCACTATAGGAGTTGGGAGAGCTACTGATAAACTTGGGTAAGATCAAGAAACTCTTTCCCCACTCTACCCCACATGTTTAAAAATGAAGGTTATAACTTGGAATATAAGAGGCCTAAACAACACAAGAAAAAAAAGAATCCTTAGGAATAAACTAAAGCAGGAGCAATCAGATCTCTGTTTTATTCAAAAGACGAAATGTACTATAGATATAATGGAGGCAATCAGTAAACAACACTGGCGCAAGTATAAGATGGTAGCCATCGAAGACCACCAAAGGTCAGGTGGAATACTCACTCTGTGGAACCCACAAATCCTAAATTTAATAGTAGCCAAGGCAACCAGGTACACCCTAACGATACGCATGCAAATAATAGGAAATACAGAGGAGATTCTATGCACAAATGTGTATGGGCCCCATGGGCCAGAGGAAAAGAAAGGAATGATTCGAGACCTAGAAGATATAAAAGGTCGAGCCACCAACCTCCATTGGATACTGGCAGGGGACTTCAACATTATCACCTCCCTTGCGAAAAAGAGGGTGGTACGAGAAGATTGGATCATGATGCGGAGGAGTTTTCAAATTTTATAGACAGAGAAGAGATGGTAGACCTCCAAACCAAGAACGACCAGTTCACCTGGACCAATAAATGGATGAACTAGTTCCAGGTAGCTACAAGACTTGACTGATTCCTTATATCGGAGTCAATAATCATGCAGGGGATAACCTTAGACTGCAACATCTTCCTCTGGGGTGGATCTAATCACTGGCCAGTACAACTGGAAGCAGGCTTCCAAACAACACCTAAGAATAGACCCTTCAGATTTGAGAAATTCTGGATTGATCACCCGACTTTCAAGGAAAATATCAAACAATGGTGGTGGGAGGAGCAACCAGAGCAAGGGACTAGGATGTTCAAACTACACAAGAAACTTAAATACATCAGAAAAAAACTTAAGGAATGGAATAGGGATATCTTTGGGAATATAAAAACAGAGAGAAATGACATCAAAGAAAAAATGGAAAAACTCCAAGAAACTTGCTTATAGGAAGGCTATATGGAGGACCCAAAAAAGGAAGAGCTCCAAATGACACAAGAATGGGAGGTGTGATGCCAGCAGGAGGAAACACTCTGGCGTCAAAAGTCCCGCATCCGATCGTTAAAGGAAGGAGATCGGAACACAAAGTTCTTCCATAGAACAACCATGGCCAAAAGAGACCATAACAAAATACTGAAGATCAAGGACTAGGATGGAATCGAGCATGAGTCACATCAAGAGATCGAAAGCGCTCTGGTCAGCCACTTCCATGGGATTTTCCAAGAACCTCATCAAGATAGATTGGAGGCCATCTAGAAAATAACCCAGCATATTCCACGCCTGGTTACCGAGGAACAAAACATCTTCCTGAACAAACCTATTTCCATGGAAGAAGTTGATCAAGCTCTCTAGGAAATGCCCAATGGGAAAGCACCAGGTCCATATGGCTTCACTGTGGAGTTCTTCAAATCCTGCTGGGAAATTGTCAAATATGACATCTATAAGGTAGTAGAGGACTCTAGAAGGTCTGCCTCCATCCTTGAATCACTAAACGCAACCATGATCACCCTAATCCCTAAAGAAAATGAAGCCAAAACCACGAACCGGTACAGACCCATAGCACTTTGTAACGTGATATACAAGATTACCTCCAAAGTCATAGAAAATAGATTGAAACCCCTCCTACCTTCACTGATATCGCAAGAATAGGAAGGCTTCATGGAAGGTAGACAAATAATGGACAATATCATCTAGGCCCATGAGATCATTCACACCCTAAAACTTTAGAAGAGGGGGGGAATGTTAATACAACTGGACCTAGGAAAAGCCTATGATAAAATTAGCTGGCATTACATGATCAAGACTTTGGAAGCCTTTGGTTTCACCCAACACTGGATCAGTTGGATTTTCAGCCTAGTATCTACAAAAAGCTACTCGCTACTAATCAATGGAGTCTTGGTCAAACCTTTCTGGCCTGCGAGAGGGATCAGAGAAGGCAACCTATTGTCCCCCTTCATGTTCATTTTGATGATGGAAGGCCTTAGCAGGAGCATAAAGAGCACAACAACAAATGGAGAAATAACAGGGCTCAAACCCTTCGAAAATTTGCCTACTTCAACCCACCAATAGTTTGTAGATGATACACTCCCCCACAACATACCCATGGTCAAAGAAACCAAAGCCTACAAGCGCATCCTAGAATATTTTGGAGAAGCCTCGGGCGCTGAGATCAACCACTCCAAGTCAATGATCTTTTTCTTTAATACCAACCCAACTATCCAAAGGAATTTGACCAACATTCAAGGATTTGAATGGAAAACACTCCCAACCAAGTATTTGGGGGTTCCTTTGACAGACAAAGTATATAAGTTGTTAATTTGGGAAGGAGTAATAAATAGGTTACAGGAGCGGGTAAAAAACTAGACTTATAGGTCCCTTAATCTAGCTGGTAGAGTGATCCTAACTAAGACTTTATTACAAGCTATCCCAACCTATATGATGACAATCTTCCCCACTCCACAGGGGATCCTACAGAAAATTAGATCCATCCAGAGGGAATTCTTGTGGTGAGGTGCGGAAACAAAGAAAAAATGGGCTCTGTTGGCCTGGGAGAAACTCTGCAGGCCAAAAAGCAAAGGAGGCTTAGGGCTGCAATATCCACAAATGACCAACAATGCACATGGGGTGAAACTATGGTGGTGTTGGGTCAAAGAAACTACAACACCTTGGGTAAACCTATGGAAGTCAAAGTATGCACCGAATACCCGCGACCAGGACAAAATCTGCTTTGGAGGAACCAGGGAAGGCTCAACCATCTAGAACCTAGCATGGCGCAACAAAGCATGGATTCAGACGCACAGTTTTTGGGAAATCAGGAATGGTAGAACAACCAGATTCTGGGAGGACGCTTGGCAATAGGAACCAAGGATGGAAAACCCGGGCAGAGGGATACTCCAACAACACCTCATCACGCAAGGAAAAATCAACGTCTATCGATACTGGAAACAGGGAATGGGTCGCAACAAATGGAGAACCTAGGACAAGATTATTCCTCATAACAATGAGATACCTGCAACAACAATAAAATTGGTGGAGGAGGAACTTGGCAGATGGAAAATAACAGTAATGAAAGGAGAAGACCAATTGAGGTGGGGCAAAAAGGATGGAGGAAAATTCAACCTAAAAGAAGTCTGACACTATATGGTGGACCCAGACCAAGATGACCTAGTGCAACACTAGGATAAGCTCTGGAACAACCCCCAATGACCAAAGATTAAGATCTTTCGGTGGCTAATATTACACAACCGCATCCTAACTTGGGATAACCTAAGGAAAAGAGGTTTCACTGGTCTGTCAAGATGTCATCTATGTCAAACTCAGGAAGAAACAACCAACCATCTCCTCGACAAATGCACCTACATTGCAGAACTGTGGGACTGGGCAACAAGTATCTTTCATCAGTCAGTCAGGATCCATGGTAACATCGCCGCAACAATCAAGCTCTGGAGAGAAAACTACAACGACCAAGAAGAGGTGAACCTCTGTTGGATCCTCACCCCAGGAATGATCATATGGTCGACATGGAAGGAAAGGAACAATTGCATTTTTAGAAACCAAAGCTGGTCATAAGGGAAGATCAAGGAAACAATAAACTCCATGATACACGAGACGGTGATGAGCAACAACTTCCAGGAGGGTAGCACGCAACCCACTAATCGAGATTCCAAAGTCCTAGAGGTTTTCCAACTAACCGGTGGGTGCAACCCCAATCCAAACAGACAACAGTCGAAACTCCAAGTAGGTGAGCGCAACTGGAAACCACCACCTCCAGGCTCTCTCAAGTTGAATTTTCATGGGGTGGTGAAAGGAAACCCAAGAAGAACAGGTATGGGAGGAGTAATTAGGGACAGTATAGGGAACATCATACGACTATACACGGGGAGCTTGGGAAAATCCACCAATAACGTCGCAGAATTTGGGGCCCTGGAGATTCTCAGCTAAGAGGGGATGACGAGTGCCATAGTGGAAGGAGACTCCACGCTAGTCATCAACACAGTGAGAAAACTCCAAAATGGTACCAGAATAGGCAAGATCCAGAGGCACTGGCGATTGGCCTACCTACTGAAAAAAATCCAGGAGCACTTGTGGGCAGGGATCAATGTGGAGTTGCGCTGGGTGAGGAGGGAAAAAAATGGACTAATGGAGAAAATAGCAAACGAGGGGGTCGAGAATGAAGGTCTAGAACTAGACACAATATGAAGCAACATCTCGCAAGGTCAATTTTGAGCAGACTGCACCCAACTTGCGGAAAAAGACTGGGATAACATGAGTAGCACGGAAGATTACGACAAGAATGGAGGCATAATAGACATTGTAGGACACATAGGTCCCAGAAAGAATCTGATGGCCCACCAATCAAATAATATTGCAAATGCAAACATAGATCACACATCAGGCAAAGGTACGACACCACAACCCCGTCAATAAAAAGAAGTACATAAGTTACCCATTGGAAAGAAGAAGAGATAAATCGCATGCGACAAAGGACGATGGACCTAACTCATCGGTGGAAAAGGACGATGGACTACATGTCTCACCAGGGCCAAGTAGGAACACACCTCACCTAAGTACCGAGATGGGACCGGGAAAGGGATGGCGTACAATGCACAGGGCAGAGCATTGGCACAGGGATAACGACATGGCCATCAAATGCACACACTCTAGAACAGAGTCTTCTGTCTGGAAGGACCACCTTGATGAGGAGATCATGATTGTGAGGATGGGACCATAGCTGGGTTGGCTCCATAAAGGCTGGGACACCAGAACATATCATAGAACAAGGCATCGCAATTACAGGGGCCACCTTACTTATCAGAAGGAGGTGCAACGAAACATGGAAAGAACCCAACATAAGAACCACCACCTGCAAGTTAAGATTGTGTGCATGAAGAAAACCAATAGCAAGAGAGGCCCCCAGGGAAAGGAACCTCCATAGAGCGCCCTCCAGATGACAAGAATTGAACAGGTGGCCAGGGACGCAAGGAGCACCTTCCTCATGAAGGTAGACACCAAGGGGACGATGATCATTAAAAGATGGGAGGGCAAAATTAACAACGCCCGTAGGGGAAAATCCTGGTCAGCACTAACCCAAGAAGCAGGGGGGATACAAAACCCTGGAACCACACAATCAAGGATAACCCTCTACCACATGACGATGGAGGAATATTGGAGAACCAAAATGTTGATAGGTAAGATGTGTGCGAACCAGGGGGAGACCAATAGGATAGTAACCAAAGAGTAGAATAAAGGGAACACAAGAATTCTCAACTGCCTTAGCAACCTGGAGATGGGGGTAAAAAGGCTGGTGGAGGACCAGAAAAGACAACAGGAGAAACTGGAGCGGATGGTAGGACAATTTCATCTCTATCTACGCTACGTACACCAGATAATTATCACTCCAATCGACAGTAATGGAACCCCAATGTGCATCAGAAAGCTACATCTGGTGGAAGAGAGGGATGAGGACGCGACACAAAAAAAAGGGTACGGAGAGCACCCCACAACCTAGACTAGCACATGACCTGCCTAGACCTTGTCTCTCAGAGTAGGATCTCACCCCACTATGTTCAAACTTTTTTTATTTCTTTTGATGAAGTTTTTAGACTGGATTATGGTAGCTTGGGTTGGTTTCCTGTCATGGCGACCCAGGCACTTTTTGCTTATTTTTAGATACTGCACTCCAAGGACCCCAGATCTGGTTTCCATTAAGGCATATCCTGGGAATCCTTGCATCAATTTTGTACTATAACCTTATAAAGCAATATAGATTCACACACTCATTTACAAAAAAAATAAAATGTTAGTGATTTGGCAAGTTAAATAGATATGGATTTATAAAGAAAATAATTCATATAAAAATGTTTTTTCAATGGTTTAATGAAGGATATCTTATATTTCTTGGATTCATCAAAAGCCTCAAAATCAAGCCCTCTAAAACCATAACCATATTTCTTGGATAAGTCTAAAACCTCAAAATCAAGCCCTCTTTTCACCCAAGTGCTTCAACCTTGACTTGATTCAATGATCAGGCCCAACTTCAAAATCACAACTTCCCTTTACAAATGATAGTGATAAGGGGTCCCAATTTTGAAATGGGCCTCCTTTCCTGTAACTCTTTGTTTGCATCTTCAAACCTCATTACAATATTCAAACTTTGATCCTTGGGTCATAGTTTGTGAGGTCAAAGTTCTCGAGCAATTATTGAGTACCTTGTCAAATGGAAGAATCTACCAGTGGAAGAGGTGATATGGGAAGATGGGTTCTTCATGCAGAAACAACCACAGTTGAGGACTGTAACACTTGTTTGAAGGGAAGGGGAATGTTAAACCTTATACCCTTAGAGATTTAATTTTGTTAGGATCCACTTTTACACCTTCATGAGATGCAATATTACCCAAATATTCCACTCTTTGAACCCCAAAGACACACTTGGAAGGCTTTGCATAAAGTTGTTGCTCTTCCAAAAATTGTAATACTCTATCAACATGTTGTACATGTTTTGAACAAGATTTGTTTTGGATTAGTATGTCATCAAAAAATACAAACACAAATTTTCTAAGGAAGGGTTTGAAAATATAATTCATCAATCTTTGAAATGTTGAAGGTGCATTGGGGTGAGTGCAAGCTAATGATGGTCTCTCATGACGCATTAGTGGCAATGCAAACCTGGAAAAACAACAACCTGTTAAGTTGGAGGGATTATTCAAGGTACTTTTACAATGAATTTGAATATGGTGTAAGAAGATGAAACATAGGAAATTGAATTTGTTTTCCGAATATACAACTTTTATTCATAGACATTGTGAATAACTACGTCAAATTTGTTTTTTTCTAAAAGTGGTATCTTATTTTTCCAAAAAAATATAAAGCATATGTTTCCGTTCGTGCAGATGTTGAGTGTCTTAACGATGGAATTTCGTTCCAAAAACTTGCATACTTGTAGAGAACCTGTTTTTCTTGTGTTGTGTATTTTTTGGAAAATTTTGATATTAATTTAATATTTTTTTTAAATGATCAAAGTTAACATATGCCTAAAATTACAATGTCTTTTGTGCATGCATGATAAAAGGGTCCTAAAATGATGAAAACATTTTTTTTTAAATCGTAGGTATCGGTCTCCTCTTGTTTCGCATATAACTCATTTAAGAAATGGTTATGCCGGGAAAATGTTATAGTAGAACTAAGAGAGGTATGCATTCTAGGATTTTGATACATGTGAAGACACAAATAGATTAAAAATAATAAACAATAATGATTTTTAAAAAACATTATATATTTGAAATCTGCATAACCGATTCGATCTATGTCTATAATTTTTTCAACAACTGAATTGTTTGGCCTATAGAAACATAACGTCAAAGACAAAGATATAGAGGGGTATTCACAAAAAATGAGGTTTTTATGAATTTGCAGACCAAACCACTACGTTTGTCATCCTGAACCTAAATCTGATCCAACCAGGTCAACATACACCTTGTCAATCCCACCTAAAAAATTTGAATTCAAACAAGTGGGCACGCACTCTAGGAACATGCACATGCTATAGAGAGCGCACATGCTCTAGGAACGCGTGGACGTTCCTAAAATTCATTTCCTTATTCTCTATCTTTTTCCTCCCTCTCCTACATCTACCCCCCCCCTCTGTATTTCACTCCCACTCTCCCTCTCTACCCCCCTTGTTTGTCTCCCTCTCTCTCCCTCACACTCCTATACATGGTAAGACTTAGACATGGCAAGATTTAGACATCACAAGGCATGGAAATACCTAGAGCTATACCTTACCTTGACATGCCTCAGAATATCACACCCACTCCCTCTCTATATCCCCTCTCTTCCAGTCTCCCTCTCTCTCTTTATCTCGCTCTTCCCCTTTGTCCCTCACTCCGCTCTCTCTTCCACCTCTATTCGACTCTTTTTCCCTCTTGTTGTTGTTAGTCTCAGTCTCAGTCTCTCTTCCCCTCTTTAAGTCTCTATTCCCCCTCTCTTTCTCCCTCTATATCCCCCCCTTCCTCTCATTTTCTCATTACCCCCCTTCTATGTCTCCCTCTCTACTTCCCTTCCTCTCACTATCCCTCTCTCTACCCCACCTCTCTCTCCCTCGTATCCCTATCACACTCTGTCTCTACCCCTCCTCTTTGTCTTTCTCTCTCCCCCTCTCATACTCTCACACTCTCTCTCTCCCCCCCATCATCCCTCTCTCTGTCTCCCCCCCATGCCACTATCTCTCCTACATTTACCTCTCTCTCTACCCCCCTCTCTATTTTCC
>ML787534.1:290497-300851 GCA_009831015.1 Picea engelmannii | reverse complement strand
GGATAAAATAGAACCATGGATACCAATCAAATACACTGTAGATCCATGTCAAATAACTATAAAGAGTAGCCGCGAATAATACACAGCAGAGCTACATCTCGAAATCAGAAAGATATACATATAGAGTATCCATCTCCCAGAAGCTAATTCGGCCTGATGGCTGTACTTCAGAGCTCGAGCAACAACTTCAAAATCTTCTAAAACTTGGGTAGGAGTGTAATATGAGTGTACAACTGCACTACCCAGAGGTCTTCGATGGCTCGTCGGTTATGGACTTGACAATCTTGATGATCGGACTGAAGGCTTCAGTGATTTCGAACAAAGACTTGATTGGACGTTCAGGATGGCTGGGTATGCGGACAAGAGACATATTGCAGAGGGGCCGACTCAGGCTTAGTGACAAACTTCCCTTGGACAATAGCACAACAAGTGATAAGACTCAGGCAACATATCTGTTAATCATAAGTCTACGAAGCAGGAGGCAACGCAAACTCTCCATATGTTTGGAAGAGTAACCAAACAGTGGAGGACACAACTCTATATAGAGAGGCAAAGCTTCCTAAGGTTGTACTATATCCCATAGTTTGATGATCAAATAGACAGATGTGCTTTATCCAAGGGCGACTCATTATGCTGCCAATAAAGAAAATACTTTTCCCATCCTCTTTTTGGGGTATATTTGATTTTTTTTTTCTTTTTGATAATTTGTGAAAAAGAATAAAGGAATATAACGCTACAATGGAGGAACGAGTACAAAACCCATACAAGCTCGAGGCACAAGGACAAGACTGATGTTCTAGGGAAATGATACTCGGGAAAAATCCTCCAGTGGCCAAAGGTGTTAAGACGCAGAAGCAAACTGTTACAAGGCTGATCGGTAAGGTATGAAAATGTGGTTGATAGAACACACAATGGTAACGTCCTTCGATGTAAGTTTAACGAGCCCAGAGCAGGTAAGCTCGGTGGTTTTTCATATTTAGGGAGTCTGAAAAAGCATAAAAGGAAACTCCACTGGGGTGCCTTTTTCGACAATAGTCTAGTCGGTTCGAAAAAGGGATAAACTAGCACTGATTAGACGTCATTTAAAAACCATTTTAATGAGTGTGACAAGGACAAGATCACTCGACGATTTTTTCACTTTTAAGGAGTCTGAAAAAAGATTAACTATGGACTCCGTCAGGAATGTTCTTCTGGACCATTTTAATGAGTGTGAAAGAATAAGGTCACTCGACGATTTTTTCAATTTTAGGGAGTCTGAAAAGAGCTTAAATATGGACTTCGTGGGGTTTTCTTTTTCGTAAATTTAGTCCCTCAGGCCCGAAAAAGGAATAAAATTATACCTGAGGATACTCTTCTAAAGAATGGGAATTCAATAGAGTATTCCTTTGTTCATACAGTTGACCATCCGGACCAAAAAAGGGGTAAACTACCGCCGGACAGACGTGACTTCAAATTTTAGTTTAACGAGTATGAAAGGCCACAAGATCGCTCGGCAATCTCTTCATGTTAAGAGGGTCTGAAAAGGGCTTAAAAGGAGACCCGTTTAAGGAACGTTCTTCTGGACCAATTTAATGACTGTGAAGAAACAAGGTCACTCGACAATCTTTTCATCTTTAAGGAGTCTGAAAAGGGCTTAAAGAAGACTCCATAATGGTTACTTTTCTCAGTTAATCCGGATGAGATCGAAAATCATAAATGCAGTCTCCCTGGATGTTGCTTTCAGATCTCAAAGCGAGCTTGAAAAACAACAAAGTTATCTCATGAGAGACTCTTTGTGGGTCGATTCCTGGCATCTCCTCGGGGAAGCTGTATGCTCCGACGAAAACATTGTCTATGACTCTAGGGTTTCTAGAGATATTGATAGGTATCATTTCAGAAATGGTTGCCATATTACCCTCAACATAGATCTTGTGTGTAGCTAAGGGATTAGTATGACAAAACCTATCTCCAGTCATAGTCACGGTGAATTCTCCTGCTTTGATTCGGCTTAACTTTGGGAGGAAATATGATCTGAGATGAAGATCTTCCCAAGGTTTGTCCAGACTAGTCATTGCTTCAATTACTACTTTGTTAGAAGGCAAGACTAAGTCTAACGAATCGGTGTTGGCGAGAAAACCCTGAGCCCAGATAGGCTCTAGAGGTAGATCCAACTCTTGTGTGGGAGTCGGATCAGGATTAGCTGAAGTTTGCTAGACTAAAGAGTACGCTACTTCAGTGGTCGACAAGGGCATGGACATGCCGGAGTGCCCTGTCTCATCCATCGTGGCTGATGGGGAAGGAAGAATCCACGGATCCACAAAGTAAGTCGTGCAGAATGACAAAACTTGAAAAATCTCAGCCTTGTGGTGATTAGATATAAACTTGACATCATCATGAGGAGGTGGGTAATCGAAAGTACCCATCAAAGATGGGCACAAACCAAATCCTATGTTAACGACACCGGCTTGAGGATTATCAATCACGGGAACCGTGGATGCCCCCAAAGATGGGTCAAGTCTAGAGAAGGACAATTGATCGATGGTCACTATCCGAACCTCGTGTGGAAACAACAAAACTCGAAAAACTGTAGCAACCACAGCTTGCATAGCATAAGTCCAACTATGACCTACCAAGAGATTATAGTCGAGGGGGGCATCGACTACCTCTACCTCGACACACACAGTCTTCCCTCCTAACTGCACAGGGAAAGAAGGAATGATGCCATGTGGTCGGAAAGAATGACCATCGAATGCAGTGAGGAGAGTAGGTGATGGAGACAAAGTGGGCTGACCAATGGATTTCCAACATGCTAACAACATAACGCAAGTCGAAGCGCCCTCGTCGACCACTGTGCGAAAGATATTCCATGTAAAAGTTTTCGTGGGATGAGCCACTACTATCTGAAACACGACGTGGTAAGGAAGACGAGGTTTTAAGTCGGTCGTATCTAACATGATGGTACCCGGGTTACAAGTCTCAGTAGAGCCTAAAGCAGTCAACAAGGCTTTCCTCTGAGTAGGGTAGCTTTGGAGGACTTCCAAAGAAGACATCGCACAAGGGGTTTGTGATAAATCTTCCACCACAGAGTAATTCTGGGTAGCCCTTGTGTTTGGGTTGTGAGAGGCTTTCTTAAATTCACCCTTGGGAATGCGGGTCATTGTTTCACCCCACATCTTCTCGATCTGTAGAGGAAGAGATGGGATTTCAGCTTCTTTACCCTTCTCAGAGGCGCTTGGTTTACTATAGTCGTGCGCTCTAGTCATTATTAAAGCATCACCCCTAACCATATATACGTTCGTAGATGAGGAATTGTTTGGAGGAGGGCAGGTTTCCTGGCTGCCCTCGTCGGCACTCGTAGAGGCTTGAGTTAAATTTTTCCCATGCTGAAAGGGATTAGTCAACACAACTTGTTGTTATTGTGTGACAAACTTTTGGGCCTCTACAAGTCGAGGACAAAGATGGGTCGGGTGGTCTTCCGCACACAAGTTGCACGGATACCTCGCCTTCCGTTTTTCCGTGGTGCACTCGCTAGCATTATCAGTGGGTTTTTTCTCCCCCTTACCCTTCTTTCATTGTTTCTTCTTCCCCTAAGGCTACTTGGGGGCCTTTGGGTTAGTCGTCTGCATGGAGTGTACTTCCGACGTTTGGGTAGGAGGAGTAGCCAAAGCAGTAGTTTGGCTGGCCGCTGAGTGTTGGATAGATAAATTTTGCAATTGTTTTGTCAATTGGTCAGTGGGCTTGGTTTGTGTGGAACCAACAATACCGTCGGCATGTGGTCCCGCTCTCTATCTAGTTTTATCCAGTATCGATCGTGGTGCATCCGGCAGGATGTTGTACAATAAACCAGATTGAGAATAGATAAGCTCAAACTATTGAGCCCTTATGATGGCATCTTCTTTGGAGAAAAATCCTGAAGTCGCGACATCTTTGGAAAATTGTGGGACTAAAGACTTAAGGAACCACTCAAGCAGGAATGCTGGTGGGACTAGTACTTTGATTAGACTCTTTCGGCATCTCCACTCTCGGATATGATCATAGATATGGTCTGTTGTTGTCTTTTCGAAATTGGCTAGCAACTCTATGCCAACGTCGTATCTCACAGGTAACTGGAAATGGTTAGGGAAGGCCATCGCCAGTTCGCCAAAAGAAGAGTATCGTGAGTGATCAAGCTCTATGTACCATTTCATGACACTCCCGATAAGAGTGCGTTGAAACAATCGCAACTGGACGGAGTCATCTTTCAATGAGTTAGATGAACACCAAATATGGAAAGTAGTCACGTGATCACCTAGATCTTCGTTAGGCTTGGCCTCGAACTTCAGAATGTCTGAAGGAAACTTCGTTGGCATAGGAGGCTAACGTGGATTGTGACAGATAGGATCATTTAACAACCTTTTCAAATCTGGCAAGTGTAACGTCGCCAGGAATGGTAGTTTGGGTTGCTGCTGATAGCTTGGGAAAAAGGGTCCTGGAGTTTGACTGGCACTAGGTTGCCAGGAAAAGTTTGGCTGCTGGCCCAGATTCTGGTAGAAACCATGGCCCTGACCAGCATAAGGATTTTGCATCTTTGGAGACATCATTGGCTAATTCCCCATGAAGGACATAGGATGTTGGGCATTCATCGTGTTTGACGGACTTTGGGAAGGATTACCCCATGCCGGTCCTGATGGGAGAGGCATAGAAGTCTGTTCGGGGTTCCATTGACTGTGGAAAGAATTACCCTAGAATGACATTCCAGAGGAAGGAATGGATCCTTGTCCTGAGTTCCAAGGTCCTGGTATATGTGCCCCCGATGCAGGAATAGTACCCTGCGCCGGAGTAGACTGTCCAAAAATGGGAGTGCCCCCAGATGGGAAAGTAATGGATGCAAAAGTGTTGTTACCAAACGTCCCGTTCCAGAAAAACGGTGACGAACCCATCGGTAGAGTTTGCGCAGGTGTTCCTTGACTCCCGGCTCCAAATGAACTCGTGTGTGTAGGCTGCCCGGCGGATTGCTGATGCAGACCACCAAGCGAAGGGGATGAAGGAGAGATATGACCTCCAGCGTAAGGAAAAGCATTAAAAGGGACAGGAATGCCCCCAAGTTGACCTTGCAAAGGAGTGTTAGAGCTCCCTACCCCCAGATCCAAAGTCTGTAAAGTGGAGTGAGTGAGTGCAGGACTTGTGCCCGAACTAGGCATACCGTATGAGAACGGAGGGCCTGTCGCACTAGGTGTGAAGGGAGGTGTGGCCGCCGCGATAGATGGGGTCGGTCCACTGTGCGACGTAGTTGCGGCTGAGACCATTGTGGCTCGGACTGACGATGGCAAGTTAGGAGATGCTTCTCCTGTGGTAGCAATGGTGGTGGGAATGGAAGAATTCCCAGAAGAAGTAACAGAGTTTGGTTCCATAACTGTGTGAGGCACTGATAGGCGTTCGTAAAATTGGATTGGTACAATGACCGATGGCCAAGTATCAGTGGTTGGGGTTTCAACCGAGCCAATATTGGCGGTTGATTCCTCCGGGAGTTGTTCGGGCACAATGGTTTGTAACCCAGTTGCTTCGAAAGACCCTTGTTGGTCTAGCTTCCGCTTCAATGGTGGCGGGGGTGGCTCCAATATAACCGGCGGCAGGCCCAGAAGCCTTCATGACCGGCGGAGCTCGGGATCCTCCACTGTGTGAGAAGATCCACGACACGCTAAGGTATTCTACACGTTCAAACAGTAACACACACTAAAAAGAAGCCCCTAAAAGATAAGACGAGCAATCACTAACTATTTTGAAGAACAATTACAACAACCAACACTAGAGCAACTTACCTGTGCAAGTGCAACTCGAAAACGGAAGCACCCTCCAGGTATACTCTGCAAAGCATGGCCCGATGTCTACCCTAGGTACCACGGTATACCCCCGCAGTCACCTGTGTATGTCCCTAAAAATATTGGCAACTAGTTTGCCAGCACGCGAACAGTCACCAGGCGGGTACAATCGATAGTCAGGTAGACCACAATGAGCAGGGTATCAAGCCCGAAACCCGTCAAGGGTATCGAGAGCAAATGGTCCAGAAGACAACTGAGGACCTCGAACGGATTCTAGACCCACGAAGCCCCATGGAAAATGCAAACGACGGAATCCCTCAACAAATCCTCAATATGTGTTCTCCACTACGCTTGGTCCGGCTTTGGAGGGGTTATCTCCGCTACCTTTCCTCACGCGACCTCGTGTTTAGCCCCTGTGTTAGAGGGGGGTCTCGGATAACTTCCACGAAACTGGACTTCTACACTCCCTATCACAGACTCCAATGTTTGGTTTGAGTGGCCTTAGAGAGTTTCCTCTCCAACCTATTCCAAGGCCCTAGTCCTGAGCTAGTATATGAACCCTACAAACAAAAAGTCTAATAGATTTTAAATTAGCGTTGCTTTTATGGGATTTTTTACGTTACAGGGAATGAAGGTGCAACTAATGATGTGTAAAGACTCAAAGCAAAAACGAATAAAGAAAATGCTGGAAACAAAAGATTTTTACTAAATGCAAAAATCAACAACTTTTCACAAAGAAAGACTTCTTTTTCTTTTCAATTTTTCTAAGATTTTATGCAGCAAACATAAAGGAATTTCGCTCGACTATGAGCTACTTATGCGCTAAATGTACTGCCAAAAAATTATGAACAAAAAGACTTCTCCCTAGCTATTGATGCAGAAACACAATTTTCAAGAAAAGAGGAAAATGAAAAGAATTATTTATTTATTTATTTAAGTGTTAAATGGAGCAACAAAGGGAAAATGCCGACAAGCACAAAACAAGAAAACGAAACAAAATTCTAGCTTAAAGCACAGATCACAAAGAACCAGACCAAAGACACCTAATGACAATCAAGAAAGCACCAACTCTTACGCTTGTCTAAAAACCATAAAACAAAATCTTTCTTTTTTATCTTTTCTATCAACAATCAACTAAGAAAAAACAGGCTAAGGGTAAGAGGCCCTAACCTACTGACTGTGCAACCCTAGACTCAAACCCCTGAGAGGAACACTTCTCACCACAGGAGGGGATGACTGCCTCACCCTAATTAAAAAGCAACCAGTCAATCCCGCTACTGTCACTGAAACAGCACGCGTGCAAACGCGTGCTGAGCTATAACAGAGCGCGGGTACCTGCGGGCTGCACTTTCACATGCCGCGTGTATGTATGAATTCTAAGACAAAACTAAGCATAGACAACCCAGACTTGGAAGAGGCCTCTGGTACTGACAACCAGGGTCCCTTGAAGGCTTGGATGCTTCTTCTTTAACAGAAAAGAAAAATAATTTCAAAAAATAACAAACGCAATAAAGCAGACTGAGACAAGAATGTGAACCAGCAAGACTCAGACAGGATCCAGAAATCCCCTTGAGAATGTATAATTCTGACAGGGAAGAGGGAGACTACCTCTTAAGCTCTCTGACTCCTACACACTACTGAAACCTCTACAACTAGCGTTCAAACGTGTGCTGTAGAAGGTTAGGGCGCGGGTTACACGCATGCAGGCCTTCTGCAGGCCGCGTGTACCTCTGTGTGTCCCGATAATTATCGTCAAGCAACAGTCAAGGAAAAAACTGGTATAAAGAACTAGGTTCCCTGCTAGCTCTGACCTAACAGAAAACAAAAAAACAAAGAAACATAAAATCTAATTCTTTAAACTACCCAAAAACCTCAACTAAATCCGGAAACCTTAAAGAGTAAATAGTCCCCAGTGGAGTCGCCAATTCTGTTGTTGGGAAATAATACCCTATGGACTAGCAAACTAGGGTCTGATTTGCATGCAAATTTTGACCTTAAAGAAATAACCTTTTAACCTACCACTCAAAACTTAAACCCCTCTTTCAAGACACATGCATGGAAAGTAACTACTAACCTTTTTACTGATGTTTGGTGTAGATCCTCCATTGCGCTTTTCCCGCTTCTTTGCGCTGCTCCTCCCAAAGTTAACCTGCAATTAAGACAAAACACTACGCATGCATGCTATTTTTCTACTTGAGGGTTAGAAATTAATCATAAATTACACAAATCATAGATAACTCATGCATTGGGACGGGAAAAGTATTCTTTTATTATTTAAAAAAATGAATCAACTTACAATCAAAGTCGAGACCGGCCACCGCTCCTTGATCCTGATCTTGGGCTCCTTCTCTTCTTTTTCCTCCAACTGCTTTGTGTTAATTCTCCTTAGGCTTGGGGAAAGGCTAAAGGGTTGGGACAAATGGATTTGGAAAATGGGCAGAGTTTCTTCGCTATAATTTTCCTCCTCCAAATAGTACCCCTACCCCTTCTTTTATAGGCTAGAAGGAGCTAGGGTTTTGGACGAACTCTCGGCCATGCATGGCCAGGAGTTTTAGTTAACTGACCCATAGCTTTTTGTCCCATCGGCAACTTTCCTGTTTTTGTGCTTTGTTAGGTAAACGCGGGCTGTAGTAGGCCTGCCAGCATTCACCTGCGTGCAGTAGTGGGTTAGGGCACGTGTACCTTTACCCAAGAGGATTTTTGAAGAGGTTGTTCAACAGATGTTTTGGCAATAAAGGGATATGAGTTGGCCTGATGCTAGGTAAGCATGTGTGGTGTAATTTAGGGTTATATCACTCCTTTAGTTGTGATTTTATGTCTACCCTGAAAACCCTGAGATGACTCCAACTTTGCAGGTCCTTTAAACAAGCATTCTTTCTTTTCGCCCTTGCGCCCTCCTCAAAATCCAATGGAATGGTCTTCCACAACATCAATCTTTCCAATGAAACCAACTTTGATATCCGACGTGGAAGACACATTTTCTTATGTCGAGGTCCCTCAGACGTTTGAGTTCACTTATCCTCTTTGGAAGGCACCGTAATTGATCATAGTTACTAACATTCAAGAATTGAAGCTCCTTCAGATCGACAATGGTTTCCGACGATTTTTAGATGCCCCTGTAACTATATAGTTGGAGGGAGGCAAGATGTTTCATATTTTTTATATAAGGCGGTAGAGACATTTTGCGGATATGAAGTGAGTGAAACTCATTCAGGAAGCTTCTAGGAACTTCTTTAATGGAATTATTCTCCTTTAACAATAGAATTGGGAGGGACAAGCATTTGAAGGTTGTCGACAGAGAGTGTAAGAAGATGAAACATAGGAATTGAATTATTTTTCCAAATATACAACTTTTATTCATAGACATTGTGAATAACTATGTCAAATTTGATTTTTTCTAAAAGTGGTATCTTATTTTTCCAAAAAAATATAAGGTATATGTTTTTGTTCGTGCAGAGGTTGTGTCTTAACGATGAAATTTCGTTTCAAAAACTTGTATACTTGTAGAGAACCCATTTTTCTTGTGTTGTGTATTTTTTGGAAATTTTTAATATTAATATAATATTTTTTAAAATTATAAAAGTTAACATATCCCTGAAATTACAATGTTTTTTGTTTGTGCATGATAAAAGGGTCTTAAAATGATGAAAATGTTTTTTTTTTTTAGATCGTAGGTATCAATCTCCTCTTGTTCTACATATAACTCATTTAAGAAATGGTTAAGCTAGGAAAATGTTATAGCACAAATAAGAGAGGTATGCATTCTAGGATTTTGATACATGTGAAGACAAAAATAGATTAAAAATAGTAAATAATAATAATTTTTAAAAAACATTATATATTTGAAATCTGCATAGCCGACTCGATCTATGTCTATAATTTTTTCAACAACTAAATTGTTTGGCCTATAGAAAAATAACATCAAAGACAAAGATATAGAGGGTATTCACAAAAATGGAGTTTTTTTATGAATTTTTAGACTGAACCACTAGGTTTGTCATCCCGAACCTAAATCTCAGCCAACCAAGTCAGCACACACCTTATCAATCCCGTCCAAAAAAAATGAATTCAAATAAGTGGGCACATGCTCTAGGAGCATGCACGTGCTCTAGAGAGCGTACACACTCCAGGAACGTGTGCACGCTCCTAAAAATCATTTCCTTCCTTCCCTATATTTGTCCTCCATCTCCAACATCTACCCCCCCCCCTCTCTGTTTCACTCTCACTCTCCCTCTCTACCCCCCCTGTCTATCTCCCTCTTTCTCCCTCACACTCCTATACATGGTAAGACTTAGACATGGAAAGATTTAAACATCACAAGGCATGGAAATACCTAGAGCTAGGCTTTACCTTGACATGCCTCAGACTCTCACACCCACTCCCTCTCTATATCCCCCCTCTTCCACTCTCCCTCTCTCTCTTTCTCTCTCTCTTCCCCTTTGTCCCTCACTCCCCTCTCTCTTCCACATCTATTCCACACTTTCTCTCTCTCGTCATTGTTAGTCTCAATATCACTCTCTTTGCCCCTCCTTCTCTCTATATTCCACCTCTCTGTCTCCCTCTGTATCCCCCCCCCT
>ML787534.1:266379-287590 GCA_009831015.1 Picea engelmannii | reverse complement strand
CCCCCCCCCCCCCTTGACGTATACCTAAAACATGACCTAGACCTAGTCCATGACATACACCTATACCATGAATTAGACCATGACATAGATCTAGAGATAGATTTAGACGATGACCCAGAGCTTGATGTAGAGCATGACCTAGACCATGACATAGAGCTAGATATAGATTTAGACGTTCACCTAGAGCTTGACAATGCCCAAAATAATGAAACCTATCATGACTTGTTGTTTTTCCTCTATTACTCATTATCTTTTACCTACACACATATATTGATTAATCCTCTCACTTATAGAAGATTACTTTGTAGATTCGTGAAGTCAAAGCTCATACCTACTCTCTATGCATCTGCCAGCCTGAAGGAAATTTATATCAGCAAATAAAACAAACTGCAAAAGAAAAAATGTAAATGAAATGAATGCAGATGATGTTCTCTTTGCAATGCATTTTCTGATCTCCACCCCTTCGTAGAAAATATAGAATATAACCCTAATCATTATTTGATCCAATCTGACACTCCGCATGATGCACTGCAATCTCACATCTTTCCGCCTCAAACGATCATTTCAACTCGGGTGTACTGCAATGTCATGATGTATGGGCCTCCAAATGGTTCATTGCAGTCTCACTATCTCTCCACCTCTAAATGATCCTTTCAATTTGGGTGCAGTGAAATCTCATAATCTCCAAGCCTCCAAACGATCATAATTTCCATTTCAATAGGTTCCATTCCTCCAAATATCTTGTCACTAGACCCAGAGCTTGACATAGACCATGACCTAGATTGCACAATGATGTCCAAAGAAGTGGCCAAGGAGAATCTACTAGGCTCCCTAGTCTCCCTTAATTGTTCCTCAAGGGTTCGTAATATAACCAAACCCTCATCAATTTCAATGTTTACATTGTATGGTGGTGGTGGGTTGGGGTTTTGCTCTTCTTGGTTTTCTTGTGAGAGGTTTAAATTGTCTCGCGGTTCCATTTTATTATATATATAGTGAGCAAAATTGTGCAATTACACCATGGTGTTGCTTTTTTAGTAATTTTTCCATGCTATTAGAGTTTATCACCTTAGAAGGTTTCCCTTGGATACCTTGAAGCTCAATTTTCTTGCCTCTGTGGAAAATCTCTTGAAAAGATATTGAAAATTAAGGGCCATTGTTCCCAATGATTGTAACCATTGGACCCCTAATACAACATCAACACCACCCGTTTGGATGGAAATCATGGACTATATAAAAAATACTTCCCCATATTGAACTTAATGCTATAGCACTTCCTAGAACAATTTATGGTACTTCCATTTGCAATCATTACTTGAAACTTTGGTGCTAGAAATACAAATCAATTGCTTGATCTTTTGATAATTTGTAATTGATGAAGTTATGGGTACTACCATTATCAATAAACACTGTTACTTTTTTCTTTTCATTGCATCCTTGTGTCTTGAGGGTTTTTGGAGTACTGATGTCGACCAATGCTTCACAAGATATCGTTGGAGTAGTCTCTTCCAAATCTAGCTCTTGGGATGGTTGCAATTCTTGATCTTCTTCTTCTTCACAGTCTATGTAGAATAATTTGCTCTCACCGCATTTATGCCCCTTATTGTACTTGGTGTCACAATTAAAACATACTCCCTTTGCTCTTCTTTCATCTATTTGTTGAGGTACGACTGTCTTATGAATCCCAAAACGATCTCTGATTCCTACATATGCTCCAATGGTAGACTTGTGTGTAGCCTTATTCTTGGATTGATAAACAATACCATGTATAAGTGTTTTTTAACTTTAAAAACAAAATTAAAAGAATTTAATAAAGTATCAAAATTCTTCAATTAGGGTTAAAAAATAAAGTATCAAACTTGATGGTGAAACAATTGCTCAATCTAGGGTTGGACACAAGACTCAATTCTGAAACCATATGTAACATTGACCTCGGGAGTTATGAACATGAGAAATTTGACCTCAGAACTATGACCTTGGAACTATGACCTTTGAAACTTTGACATCTGTAACTGTGACCTCACAAACTATGAACTTGGGAACTTTTACCTAGGGAACTATGACCTCAAAAAAGTGAATATGTTGTTGATTGTACAAATATTTTTGTTGAGAATAATAATCCATTCTTTGATTCCTATGCTCTCTAGATAGATATTTTTGCTAATCTTCTAAGGTTGACAAGATTATTTTGCAGATGTTCCTTTAAATTATGATTCTGGAAATGAAACACAAAATGAAAGTGAGTCAAATTTTGTAAATATTGAAGATATGTTTTAAAACTTACTTAAACATTGATTATAATTTATTACTTAAATTATAAGTGAGTCAAATTTTGTAAATATTGAAGATATGTTTTTATAGAAGCTTACTTAAACATTAATTATAATTATTGCTTAAATGATAATTTATTTCTTATATATTTTTTTCAATGAAAAAAAAAATAGATCCACTGTTATTCTATTAGAATCAAGTGTTCTTTCCATATACAAAAAGGGTATAATAGATATATAGATCGTTAGTGTTCTCCCGAGGCTAGGAAATTGCACTAAAACTGACTGTTTTTTCATACATCATTAACTGTAATAGTTCAGAAAAGCTTTACTATTGAATCTTTTTCCAAAAAAGTATTGTAATCTTCTTCTTGCTATCTATTTACACATTAATATATCATTTAGAAGATCTTAATACTATCTTTATTTACAACAGTTCCATTGTGGATTTCTTCATAATGAAACCAACCGAAGGTGTTGTCCATAGTTTTTTTGGATAGATGATCCACCACTGTATTGAATTCTCTATGGATATGTATAAATTTTATATCTTCAAATCCTACCTCAACCTTTTTATCTGTTCTTTCTAGTTTCTTAGGCAGAGCAGGTTTAGTTTTGTGCTTTCATTTATCCAGTCTATAGTGACTTTGGAGTCTCCAGCCACCATTATTCCGCATATGGATAATCTCTGTGCAAGGAATAGAAGTCCCCGTAGGCCCAAGATTTCTGCCTTCATATTGTTACATTTTCATGTGATTTATAGCTATGTTCATAATTGAATTTGATGTATATTCCATCTCCACAGTGATCATTATCAATAACACCATCAAAGAATCCAATAGGTTTATCATCAAAATAGATTGGACTGAGGATATACTCCACTTTGTCTACTTCTTATGTTGCTTTGTGTTCTTGGATATCAAGTAGAATCTTTGTAATGATTCGAAGGTCTTCTCTTTGCCAATTCTAAAAAAGTATTTTGTTCCTATATTTCCAAATTCTCCAGTAGACTAAAAATGGAATGAATCTCATATTTGGATAGTTTGTAAACCACTGTAGCAAGTTACCTTCCAGAGTAGTATGATTCCAGGCATATGTAAATCTTAAAGAATTTAGGTTTTCTTTCTAGATGAGTTGTGTGTATTCACAATGTATGAGAAGGTGTTCAGTTGTCTCATCATCTTTGAGGCATAGACTGCAAACAACATGACCGATACCTCCCCTTTTTCTATAATTTGCACCAGTGAGTATTCGGTCCTTTAAACATAACCAAATGAAGCATGTAATCTTGCTCTGTACATTAAACATAGTTACCAACTTAACGAGAACTCTACAGAGTTATAGTTTTTTGGGGAGAAGTTTTTTACCCCGTTTTTAAAAATGGTGCTATCGATAGCACCCCCCTCCATTATTAGGTGGTTTTTTGATATTTTAATTTTTTTGATACATAAAGTTTCCACTTTGTTTTTTAAATGGTCGTTTTTTCATTTATTTTCAAATTGTTCAATTTTTATTATTTTTTCTTTTTTCTCAATGATGTTTTTTCATCTATTTTCAAACTTTTCTATTTTGTTTTTATTTTTATTCAATCATGTTTTTAATCATATTTCCATGCTTCATGCAATGTTAAAAATGTTGTACACAATTTATTTTTTTTGAAATTAAGATTTTTCATATTATTATCTATCCTTAATTAAGTTATGGTTCCAAACATTTTAAATATAGTGGAAAATATCATTTTTAACACACTTTTTTTTACCTTACTTCAATACATAGAAAATAATTGTTGTTAAATAACAATATTTTAAAATATTTAGCAAACAAATATAATTCATTTTTTTGGATCAATTAAAAACTAAAATAAATAAAAAAATAAATTGAATTGAAATTAAAAAAACAAAAACATTTTAAAAACAAATTTATATGAGAAAAAACCATTGAAGAAAAACCTAAAAGACTAAAGAGGAAAAGAAAACAATAAAATTATATATATATATAGTAAGAAAAATGAGAAAAAAATAAGAAAAAGGTAAAAAAAAATTGTAGTCCAAAAAAACTTTAAAAATGTGAAACCCTCCCCAAAAAAAACATATAAAAAAACCCCAAATTAAAAAACTTAAAATAAAAATTTTAATACAAAATTTAAATAAAAATAAACAAAAATAAGTTGAAAAACCTTAAAACTACAACAATTTTTTTTTTTTTAATTTATATCAAAAACCTTAAAAATATAAAATTTACACAAAAAGAAACTTCATAAATATTGAAAAAAAAACATAAACATATATTATAATATAAAATTGTTATATTATAACTTATAACAATGTTGTTATATTATAACATTGTTATATTATAATAATGTTATATTATAATAATGTTATATTATAACATAAATATTGAAAAAAAACATAAACATATATTATAATATAAAATTGTTATATTATAACTTATAACAATGTTGTTATATTATAACATTGTTATATTATAATAATGTTATATTATAACATTGTTATATTATAATAATGTTATATTATAACATGTTATAATATAACATTGTTATATTATAACATGTTATAATATAACATTGTTATATTATAACAATGTTCTAATATAAAATAATATAACATTGTTATATTATAACAACGTTCTAATATAAAATAATATAACAATGTTATAATATAACACATATAACAATGTTATAAAAATATTATATTATAACTATGTTATATTTATATTATAACATTGTTATAATATAATAACATTGTTATAATAATATACAGTCTGAGTGGGCCTAATGGTTAAGAACATGTGTTTTCTCTTAAGAAGTCACAAGTTCAAATCCAGAGGGGGGTAGGGTATGTATACCTCTGTAGACTTTACCAGTCAAGTCGTTGGGCGGAGGGGGTCCCTTGTCCCATAAACAAGGGGGTTTCATACACCAATTAGGTGTGTTGGGTTTCATTCAATGTAACTTGTATTTATTGCTTTATTATTAAAAGTAAAAAATTATTAAAAAGTGACGTTGAATTTTTAAACTGTATTGTGATATTTTCATGGCATTATGCATTACCTTGTCCTTTGTGTGATACTAACATTTAAAAAGTAAACATTTAAGGGTTTCTTTTATGATGTTTTTTAAAGTAATGATGAGTTCTTTTACCACATTATAAAACTGTGTCATTTTCATACCCCAATTTTAGAATGGGTGCTATCGGTAACAATACTTTTCAATTTTATGGTTGATTTTGACGTTTTGGTTTTAATGGTACCAAGTGATAAAAATACAATTTCAAATGATCCCAAAATTTAACGTTTTGAAAAGAAAAAACAATCCAAAAACATCTTATTTGTTTTTAGGTGCTGATTTTAAGGTTTTTCTGAGCTACTATCTAAGTTTTGAAGCCCATGTTTGAAAAATGTTGTAATTTTGACCCTCTTTTAAAAAATGGTGCTACCGGTAGCACCACTTTTTGATTTGGGGGTTGATTTTGATGTTTTTTTATGCAAAAATATGGGTTTTTTGGGCCAGAGTTCTCTTTTTGAGGTCACAGTTCTCATTAAGTTGGTAACTATGTTATTAACTCTCAAAATAGCTTTGTACCACTAGCAAGGTAATTCAGTCAAAGTATTGCTAGTGATGCATTGATATGCTAAATTTGTTGTGATTGATCTAGAATATCTGTTCCAAGACCATATAAGTTTGTCCTTTGTATTTTGTAGTGAAATACCATTGCTTTGTAGAAGTGTTATGAAGTGGTTCCATTCTTCTGACAACGGTCCTGTTAATCCTATATGACTGGCACTTTTCCAAATAGTAAGTGAGTCAGGAGTAAAAGGAAAGGTTGTTTGTGCAATGGAAAAAATGTAGTGAGTATTAAGGAAGAAAATCAATGGAGCTGAAAGTTTGTAGTAAGTAGAATCACCAATAAAAGGATCCTTACCTATAACAACTTGATTTCCACTCCCGATTTTCCAAGCTAATCATTGTTTAATAAGAGGAAGAGAACATATAAAATGTTTCCAAATTATAGAGTCCTTAGAATACTTGTGTATGCCTCTACGGATCCAGGAAGTCAGGTCAACTCCTTTCAGGTATTTGCTTTTAAGAATTTGACTCCAAATATTGTTCCCAAATAACTCTCTCCAACAATATTTTGCAGCTAGTGACTTTGCAATCTAGAAAATGTTCATGATACCCCATCCTCCAAATTCTTTAGGGATGACAATGTTTTGCCATTTGGTTAGGTGAAACCCTGTTGTTTTGAATTCTCCTTTCCAAATAAAATTTTCCATAAGGTGTTGGATTTTGTTCAGAATAGAGGTGGGGACTTTTGCTAAACTTAGCCACTAGACATGAATACTTTGGAGTATTTCTTTAACAAGAACCAGTCTTCCTCGTAGTGAAAGCCACTGAAAAGTCCAATTACTTATTCTCTTTGATATCTTCTCGATCAACCATTTCCAATCCTCAACCCTATAACCATTTGATTTTAAAGAAAAACCTAAATACTTCATACCTTCTTCAAGATTTATTAACTTTATGTTGAAGTCTGCAAGGATCTTTTGTTATATATATATACTATTTTGATTTTATAATGCTTTAGTATGATTATATGATTTAATATTGTGATATAAATAAAAACTTATTTTTTTTCAATCGTGTACTAAACAATATATTGCATAAATTAAAACATTTTTCATTCAAAAATTGTTTTTTTAATAATGTACTAAACAATATATTACATAAATTAAAATATTTTTTATTTATAAAATTTAAAATCACAATTGACATATAATTGACCTTTCTTCATTTACATTATGTTCAACACAAACATTATATTTAACACAAACATTATATTTACCATAGTAAATTTTTAATTTACATTTGTAAAATCTATTATTACTTATTTAAAAATAAATTTATATAACAAATTATCATCATGTGAATTACATATTCGAGGGTGGGAGGGAGGGGCATAATTAGGGGAATTATAATATAATTCCTCTAATTATGCCCCCTCCTCGGTGGGAGGGGTGGGGCATAATTAGAGAAATTATATTATAATTCTTCTAATTATAATATGCGGGGGGGCATAATTAGGGGAATCATAATATAATTCCTCTAATTATGTCCCCCTTGGTGGGAGGGGCATAATTAGAGGAATTATATTATAATTCCCCTAATTATGCCCCGCCCCTCCCACCAAGGGGGGCATAATTAGGAGAATTATAATATAATTCCCCTAATTATGCCCCCTCGGTAGGAGGGATTAAAACATTTTTTTTTTTTTTGCTCAGGGGAATTGGTAACAATGGTAGTATCGTACTCGCGTGACACGGGGTCGAATCCTGCCAGCTGCCTTATAACCCCTGGGGAGAAACGCACATCCCGCAAGCACGCCCTCCGGGTAAAGCGGGGTGAGAATCGACCTTGAGACCTCCATTTTACATAGTTCCTGCCATTTACACGGACTTGCCAATCGGTCTACACCCCTGCGGGCAGGAGGGATTAAAACATTATATTTACCATAACAACTTTTTAATTTACATTTATAAAATCTATTATTAATTATTTAAAAATAAATTTATATAATAAATTATAATCATGTGAATTACATATTCACATAGTTTATATATATATATATATATATATATATATATATAAAATTCATATTTTAAATATTTTTCTATGATTGAAATAAAGAATTATTTTTTGTATTTAGATAATTAAACATAATATATTTAAATAGTAATTTTTTTATTTTAAAAAATCAAATTTAAATAATAATACATTTTTTTATAACATGAATTAAATAAAATAAAAATTTAAGATAAAGAATACCATGTATATATATATTTTAAACTTTAAAACAAAAATTATAATACCATTTAAATTTAAATAAGGTGTATACATGTTTTTAAACTTTAAAAACAAAATTTAAAAAGATTTAATAAAGTATCAAAATTAAAACAATATATTAATACTATAAACTAATCACTATATATTAAGCTTTAATTTAAGGTCTTTCATTTGAGATCACATCTCACCAATAACTAGGACCTTTTATTTATGAGAGACACTTTAACTTATTTCGTCGTCCTCAATTTGTCACAAGAAAATATTTCAATAGACTTGAGCAACCAACGAGAATAAGGCCTGCGAGCTTTGGGAATTCACTAACCCAACTAGGCAGTCGGTCCACATCACAATGCCAAAGAGAGGAACTTTCCAGATCTTTTATCGCCTCCATATCCCGCAGAACTTGCGAAAGGTAATCTTGATTTGCATTTTCAAAATTCAGAAAGAGATATCTCATCCTCGACCATTCCCCTCCTTCAGTTGCGATTTTATGTCTAGCCTGAAAACCCTGAGATGACTCCAACTTTGCAGGTCCTTTAAACAAGCATACTTTCTTTCTGCCCTTGCGTCCTCCTCGAAATCCAATGGAATGGTCTTCCACAACATCAATCTTTCGAATGAAACCAACTTTGAGATCCGACGTGGAAGACACATCCGCTTATGTCAAGGACCCTTAGACGTTTGAGTTCACTTATCCTCTCTGGAAGGCACTGTAATTGATCATAGTTACCAACATTCAAGAATTGAAGCTCCTTCAGATTGCCAATGGTTTCCGACGATTTTTGAATGCCCCTGCAACTATATAGTTGGAGGGAGGCAAGATGTTTCAAATTTTTTATACAAGGCGACATAGACGTTTTGCGGACTCGAAGTGAGGGAAACTCGTTCATGAAGCTTCCATGAACTTCTTTAATGACATTATATTCCTTTAACAATAGAATTGGGAGGGACAAGCATCCGAAGGTTGTCGACAAAGAGTGTAGACCATCCTTGATCGATGCATTCTTGCACAACCCTCACTATCTTCCTCATAGGGAAATTGCCCAACTTTAAAATAACACTGTGCTCCTTCTCTGCATTGAGAATCGAGGGTTGGATGTCCAAGCGCAAACTGCTCAGCTTTAAAATAACCCTTGTGTTCCTATGCAATGAGAATCACCAACAACATTTGCTCCAGAGACAAATAACCATTAAACATATGTGTTTGCTAAATTCAATTTCAAATTTCAAGCCCGCCTCTTAGTTCAAATTTCAAGCCCGCCTAAATTCAAATTTCATGTCGTATGCATGGATGGATATCCATGGGCACATGACATAGCCTAACAGTGGAAACATAGGAGAGAGGAAATGGAAAACGGTGCGGAGAGGAGGTATGTGCCGGTGCAAGGTGAAAATGTCAAGATATCTGAGGTGCGAACGTCGAGATTGCTGAAGATAGAATAACTCCAATGACTAGAAATGCCAAACCGTAGAACAAATAGCCTAGACCATTTTTACTAAGTTATAATTTCTACTCATTAGTATTATCAATTTAATATTAAAAACATTTTTTTGTTATTTATTTATATCTTATTTTTTTTAAATTATAATGATAATTTCATTTTAAATAAATATTAAAATAGCCATATATGATAAATCTAACATATAATATGAACAATTTTACTATACTAAATTTGTTATAAATCATTTTCAACCAAAATGAAACAACCAATCGAACAATAAAACCTGGGACATTTAAAAAAAACCGGAACAATTGAGCGTATGCTCACCGAGTGAGGCTTTTAATACTAGTGTGGTGGTGTAGGTGGAGTTATTTGGTATACCTCCTAAATTTCTCCCCCATTTCAGAGACTCATAATTTAAAGTTGTCATGCATAATCTATTGAGTTCTTTGAATAGTTAAGTTGCTGAACTTTTAGAACATGTGATTTGGCATGGTTTATGTACTTATCTTATGGTAGGAGGATCAACATTACTTCTATCAATGTAGAAACCTTTGTTGTACCCTGCTTTTGAATTTGTTAAAATAGTTAACACATGGTTGGGCTATTGGTAGATTCCGATTTCTCATGGCAAGGCTTTTTAGCTAGGTTTGGTGTTGCAACTTTTGGGTTGCATATTAAATATGGTGTTCCACTATTAATTTTGAAGGTTGTTATATCTAAGTGTGTCAATATAGGACATTTGCAACATGGCATGGATTTCCATGCCTACTCAATTTTCAATGGTTTTGAGTCCAATGTTTTAGTTGGGAATGCGCTAATAGATATGTATGGAAAATGTCGCAGGGTAAACAATGCAAGTCGATTGTTTGAAAAAATGTCCAAAGAGATGTGATCTCATGAACTTCTATGATTGTAGGTTATGCTAAAAATAGTATTTATGATGAGGCCTTGGAATTGTTTTGTCAGATACAACTAAAAAAGAGTAAACTAGATTTTGTTACCATTGGGAGTGTTCTACTCGCATGTGCTAGAATAACAACTTTACAATAGGGAAAAGAGATGCATAGTTACATAATTAGAAATGGATTTATGTTAGTCATTTTATTCGGAAATGCCTTAATTGATATGTTTTCTAAATGTAGTGATATAGAAGATTCACTCCAGGTGTTTGACAAATTTCTCTCAAGGAATCAAGGAAAATCTTAAGGGCGCAATTAGGGGCTTAGAATTTTGGTTGGAAGAATTATTTACATAGAATGTTTAGAAGGGTTTGCTTATATATAGCCGTAAGCCTTATATATATAAGCTTGGCACAGCCCCCAGCCCCTTCTCTGCTCAGGCAAGAGCTCTGCTCAGGCAGGACTGGGTCTCATAAGTAATGGTATGCCTACCTCAGTCATACCGTAGTAGGTATGCAAGGAAGTATGCCTACCGGGCGGGGCGTATCAAAGGAAGTATGCCGGAAAATTTATTTTCAAAAAATTATATATAAAACCCTTATCCCAAAGATATTTGTGAGGGAAGAGCATGAAAATCCTTTTTCGCCACCATAAAATTCAAACCGATCCTCCCATTCGCCCTATTTTTTGGAAATGGCAATGATTCAGAGGTATTTTGCCCCTATTTTCTAGTAATGGAAAGGATTCAGAGGAAGTTCACCCTAATTTTATGGTACTAGCAATGATTCGGAGGTATTTTGCCATTGGCACCGTCAAATCATGAGTGGAGAGGCCCTGCAGTTGTCTTACGTTACCTACAGTGAAGGCCAAGTGGAAGGATTGAAGAGCGGGGACAAATGCACTATCATAATGTATGGAGAAACGAGGTTTGGTAAGAGTTATACCGAACACCCACACAAACAATCGATGGCGGCCTGATCTTTCTCTTCTGAATATAGGAAGGTTTCCTGAGAAGAAAAGTGTGTTTGTTGAGTGCCCTCCTTCCCTGGCACGGGATAGGTGGGTCTTGAAAAAGTCATCTGGAAACATAAATGACAAAACACAACTCGGACGTGTTACTAGTTTTGGTGGTAAAAACATTAAATACCATATCTCTTAGCAAATACCAGACTAGACCTTCAATATCTTCTTGTAAAATAACTCAAATAGTTATAAATTCAATTCACAGTGTTTGCTAGAATCCCACATGTTGCCAGTAGAATCTTAGTTTCAAAAGGTTTCCCTGCCAGTTCGCAAATTGGGTACGGCCAACATACTATATAGAAGAAGGAGGGTTTCCTTGCTTTGGCTTGCAATGAAGATAGCGATCCCAAGGCGATTGAGCTCTATGCCATATGGTCAAATTGAAAGGTCAAACACACATGCTCATGCTTTGTTACCTTTGCTACCTTTCTATTTTGTAATAAAACAGATCCATATGCTAAATTGAAGAAAAAATTTGAAAATGGCATCTGCCAAATTGTATTAATAACAACTGTGTCCATTGGGAATTCATTGATACATCTCTTTTAAGAAGTTTTATGCTGGTCTTCTGCTTTCTTTCTATATAAGTCTCTGTGGCAAGTTCTATATAAGTATCTGTTGTCCATTATTTTGTATCGATTGAATTGCAATAATTATTTTTGCTTCCGATTAATTGGTCTAATGGAGCTTTGTAACTTATCCTCTCATAGAACAGGGTTGTCTCTATTTTGGAGGGTCTCTATCCAAAGAGCACATGGGTTTTTTAACTGTATCGATTTCTACATGTTGGTGTTTCTGAGGTGATGATATGACTGTTTTTTTTGGATTTTTTCATAACCGTTCGCTCCAGTATCACATGTTGCTCATCCTCAACATCCTTTGATTTGCAGAGTTTAGGAATTCAGTCCTGCCATGGAGTCTCTGGGACAAGGCATTTGCTAGTCTCACTATTTAGGCAGTGAGAATTGGTATGTATTCTTAGTGGTCACAATGAGTTATCGATCGTTCCCCCTATATAATAAGTTTTGTTTTCTCATATTTTCTTAATAATCTTTCAAATTGGAGAAAATTTTTGTTATTCAATTGTTTAGTAATTAGAAGTCCTCAACAGGACCATTGTGCCTATATGGCGGAAACATAACTGGAAATATCTAAAAACATGGAATGATAATCTCCCCTTTATACACCACAATTATAATTGGAGCACCTGGTAAATAGGATACAAGATGAAGGTCACTATGGTGGGGCCTTCTAATTTCGACTTGTAAAGAGATTGTCTCTTTTATATTTATATTTTATATGACGCTATAGATCTTCGCGAATAGTTTCCTACGCTATAATGTCCAGTGAAAAACCCACTACATGCATAAGGGCTTTTCTTGACAAGCATATAGCACTTGACCTTCTTGATTAGATTATTAGGTGAAGAACCACTTCTCAAAAACAGATCACAGCGTTCTGTTAGTTTTTTTTTTGTTAAGGTTATTTCCAGTGCTATCTGTTATAGATTTTAGTGCTATCTGGAATCTGAAATAGTGGCCGGGCACTTTCAAAATTTGTTTCTACTGATCTCATCCTACACAGACACAAATGTACAACATATTATAAAAACAATTCCAGGTTTATTCTCTACAGTTCTTCAAAGAGAAGGGGAGCAATTTGCAGAGCGAACCTGTAGACAAATGTGCCTCTGTAATTGATGACACCCATTAGAAAGTACCCTGGGCCCAATAAAGCACTCTGGTCTTTAGTTTCAAGCAACAACATTTGATTACTTCATTATTTTCTCATGGAATGTTGGAACAACCCATTGGAAAGTACTATTTTTTTTGACCAAAACATGTTTCGGCCGAACCTTAGAATGTCAAATTGCACAGTGTCATGTCGATGCCCTTGATTTTCGTGTACAATTTTAGCCGGATGGATTTTTTTCATCCAATGACCTCTTTTTAGCCAAAAGATGTTACGGTCGAAATAAAGGAAAAAAAATGATATGAAGTGTTTTAATATCAGTTTTAGTTTTTGTTATAGTTGTCGTTTTAATAATGTAGTTTTAATTTTTGCAAATTTTATAGTTTTGACAGCGCCATATTTGGCCTTGTCCTGTACAGGGACATGCCAGAATTCGGGCATGTCCGTGTACATGGACATGTCTGAATATGTCTTTGTCCTTATACAGGGACATGCTCAAATTCTTACCTGTCTCTGTAAATGGACAGAGCCATATTCGACCCTGTCCATGTACAGGGAGAGGCACAAATTCAAGCCTATCCCTGTACATGGACAAGGCCATATTCGACCCTGTCTTTGTACATGGACATGGCCATATTTGGCCTTGACCCTGTACAAACAAAGTCCTGAACACCGATAGTTCAAATTACACTTAATTACAAATGTATGTGCCATTTTTCACCTTATGGAAGCTTAGAACATCTAATATGATAACATTGGTTTCAAATTCCATTACCCAATATCAATATTAATCTAAGTAATTAATGTAGAATGAGCTTGAATGTTACTCTTATCAGTATTAACACCGTTGCTTTAACTCTTACTATCATACAAGAGCTATGATAAATGAGCACAACAAGCATACTAACTGTATAGTTACAACATAGAACACTAGTTACAATGAGAAAACAACAAATACACTTACTGTATGGTTACAACATAGAACACTAGTTACAATGAGTTTACAAAGTGTTGGCCCTCGACCAAGTTTTGAGGAAACCTTGGTCAGGTTTGACCACTTTTTGGACTTCGACAGGCTAGTCGAAGATGGAGCACCCAGACGGAGTTGAGATTGTGGATCTCACTTGTTTTGCGGGCTATGTAGACTCAACAAGGGGTTCATTAGGGTTTTTTAATGGGTTATGGGATGTCGGCCCATGAGTTCTCCCATATTTAGGCTTTTTTGTAAGGAATTGTAAAAGTATAAATAAGTGTAAGAATGTATTGTGGATGAGAAGCGATGTAAGAGAAAAGCAACTAAGTGCAAGTGGTTACGAGTTGCTTTGTGCAACATAATGTGTATGTAAGACTCTGTGTTCGATAGAGAAGTTGGCTATGTGCCTTGACCTAGCTTTGGGAAGGAGGATCTGGTGCTCATTGCGCAGATCTTTTTTTTGGTGCGAAGCTTGGCTCTGTGGCTAAGTACACATGAGCGGATGAATGTAAGAGATTGAAGAATAATAAAGAAGATGAACCAGTTGGTGGACGTAGCCCCATACTGGGGTGAACCACATATATCTTGTGTTTTTGGTTTGCTTTGTGCTTTTTTGGTTATGTTATGAATCTGCCCAGTGCTTTGCTTATTATGTATGTTAGATAGATCTGTTGATGCTTAGTGTTTTAGTTGTGTTAAGAATGGATGAATGTTAGATCTAAATCAATGCTATGTGCTAAACGATCGAAGTGCTTAATCTTTATTGTTATTGTGTTGATCTCTCTTAAGGTTTGTTCTACGATGTTAATGAAGCTAATGAATTAGTGAATATCACCTTCTAAGTGTTGCTAGAATACACTGCGAAGTGGTATTATCACAAATTTGTATCACAGCGTGGTTACAGACACCTGAGTCATGTAACCCCCCTGCTTTTACCTCGGGTGAACTGAAGTAAATAAAAGAGAAGCTATGTGCGTAGATCTGCTGCCGAAGTGCACAATACTCTACTTGATTTGCGAAGCTCTGTGTTAAGAAAGAAACCTGATCTGAAGAAAAGAGGTAAGATCTTAAAAGAGGTAAATCTCTGTGCTTTGATAAGAGTAAAATAAGTGAAATTTTTTGGTCTGAAAGCATGAATTTAAGTATGTTTAATAGATTCTATCCTAGTCTAAAAGCTAGGGCGCAGTTGGAAGAAAGAGTTAATCTAAGTAAAACTAATAGAAATGAAGAAAGATATGTTATTCGTATGCATAGAAATAATTTTTGGACTAATAAGTGGATGCAGAAACCTAGAAAGAATTTTTGCAGATTGCAGGTCCAGCACTGTGATCCCAGTGCATAGTACAGAAGAGGTCGGGGAACATATAAAAGGAAAAGAGGATTGACAATGTTGGTTACTTATTCTTCTTTCTTGACCATCTGAGTTATTGACCCAAGGTTCATGTCTTTCGGGTTTCCAACAAAGCCTTTAAAACTTCGGCCCTCCTGGTAAACCAGAAGGCAACAAAGTACACAAAATGCACTACGCAGTCTCACCCGAGATAGCTTTAAATGGGTGGTTGAAAGATTCAAGTGTTTACAAACTAGGATTGAGTATGAGATAGGGGATTGTTATTCAGAGCCATCTACTACGAATTGTGATTGCAATCTACTATTATTTGTGGTTATGCATTTATCTTCCGCAGTTTATTTTCTTAACAACACAATCATAGTTCATAGCAATATATTAACTCATTCATTAAGCATAACAACCAACTATTGAAAGAAGACAAAGATATGCATGTATTCTTCACAATACATAGATATTACCGTGGTTCACCCCCTCTTGGGCTACGTCCACAAAGATTTGGCTCTTTGCTCTTTTATTATGGTATTTCTGCATCTCCGGCGCCGCGAGCTTGCAATTCTCCTTGGATGGGTAAGATTTATATGACGCGAACTAGATTGCACCAGGCTCCACAACTTGTGATCTAATCCTCATATCTTCCTTCTCTCCTCTCTTCTAGCTCAACAACTTACAGAATAGTTCATAACAATATTACATAACGCATCAACTCGTACATCTCTAATAGAAAAAAATGAACTAATAAGGGGATGACCAACTAAACTGAACCGATCTAATACCTATGTATCTATATTTATATCTATCGGGCTCTTCATCCATTTATAATGTATTACCAAAACCCTAACCCTACCGACGTTAGGTCTTCCTCCCATGCGCGTGTGTTGTTCTTCCTCCAGTTGTTGCTTTCCTTGTGCATGATTTCTTGCATGCGCGTGTGTTGTTCTTTCTCCAATTGTTACTTCAGTTTATGCACGCTTTCTTTCCCCACAATCATCCTTCTTTCCACTTCGCCCTTCCTTCTTTCTACTTCGGCCTGGTGCCAACAAAGAGGTAAGGTTAGCCTACATAGTCAGTGATCATCAGAACCCAAGCAATCACCCCATTTGTGTTTTTGAGGATGGGATTGGTTCATCTATTTTTCATTTAAATGATGATGAACCTGAAATATCAGTTAGCCAATGCAGAGAGCAACCGATGACTGGTCAACAAAACAAGGTGCATAAGATGTATGTCGATGGCTCTTCATCAAAAGAAGGATTTGGTGCAGGTATTCTCCTCATTCCCCATTCAGAAAAAGTAATAACCCTCTCTTATAAGCTGGAGTTTGAGACTACCAACAATATAGCTGAATATGAAGCTTTGGTATTGGGATTGAGGGATGCCAAAGACATGGCCATTGATAGTTTAGTAGTTTTTGGTGATTCTGAGTTGGTCATCAATCAAGTGATGAATATCTACCAAACTAAGCAACATAGGCTCAAGCAGTACATGAATGAGGTATGGTACCTGATCGATATTTTCTTTTTAGCATTTAACCTCTCTTTCATTCCCAGAGAACATAATCAAAAAGTTGATTCTCTGGCCTTAGCTGCCAGCACGTTCAGGCCTCCCATTGGCCTAAATATTAAATATCAGGTGGAAATCAGACATAGAACAACCATACCAGACAACATAAAGCACTGACAAGTCTTTAGCGATGATTTAGAGTTGCAGAGATTTCTTCACACCATTGATGAATTCTCCAATATCTCAATTGATCAAGAAAGTCAAGAATATGAAAATGAGAAATTAGAAGGTCAACAAGCATATCATCTGCTGAAGATAGTGGTTGGACATGATATTGTAGAACTGAAAACCAACCATATTCCAAAAGGACTAGTGCCTTTGGAAATATTGTTCGACAGTAATGATGTTTACAAAGGAACTTCCATAAAGGATCAAGAATAAGAGGTGACAGATTGCAATATTGGGACCACTGAGAATCCCAAGATCACCAAGTTGTCCAAAGCATTAGCTGCAAAACAAAAAGACAGGTATGTCAGTCTCATTAAAAAATTTGCTCATACTTTTGCATGGTCCTATGGAGATTTGAAGACATTTGATACTGACATCATCCAACATAAGATCCCTCTAAAAACTAGCTCCAAGCCATTCAGACAGAAGATTCGATAATTTAATCCCATGTTAATGTCCATAATTGAGAAAAAACTAAAAAGAATGTTGGATGCCAAGATTATTATACCATTGAGGTATTCAAACTGGGTGGCCAACTTAGTAAATGTAAGGAAGAAGAGTGGGGAGATACGCTTATGTGTTGATTTTAGAAATCTAAACCAGTGTTCTTTGAAGGACAATTACCCCCTCCCTAAGAGGGATCATATTTTATAGAGGGTGGTAAGTGCACACAAAATTTCCTTGTTGGTGGATACTCTGGTTATAACCAAATAACAATTTGTGAGGAAGATAAAGAAAAGACAACATTCACCACTCCATGCAGAACATTCATGTATGACAAGATGTCCTTTGGGCTCATGAACGCATGGGCCACTTTTCAGAGGGCCATGGACATTGCTTTCATGGGGGAAAAATACAAATTTATGGTCATATACTTGGATGACATTACCATTTTCTCCAAGACTGATGATGAACATTTGCAACTTTTGGAGCAGGTCTTCAAGAAATGCAGGAGGTATGGGATATCTCTCAATCCTAGAAAGTCTCACTTTGCCATGCCAGAAGGAAAGCTCCGGGGCCACATCATATAAACGAGAGGCATACAAATTGATCCAAAGAGGGTTTGTGCCATTCAACAAATTGAGATCCCCAGAAATAAAAAGGTTGTCCAGTCTTTTATTGGTAAGATAAACTTCCTCAGACATTTTGTGCCAAATTTTGCTGAAATTATGAAGCCTATTACTAACATGTTGAAGAAATATGTTGTGATAAAATGGTCCTCGGAGGAAAAATCATCTTTCCAAACAATCAAGCAAGCTTTAGTCAAAGCACTTGTATTGGCCAACCCTGACTATACCAAAGATTTCTTCATCTTTTCGTTTGCCTTAGAGGAAACAATTATTGTTGTATTGTTGTAGAAAAACGAGGAAGGGCATGAGTAGCCAATAGCCTTTTTCAGTAGATCCCTCTGAGATGTTGAGCTCAAGTATGATATATTAGAGAAACATGTTTATGTGATGGTCAAAGCACTCAAGGCCTTCAGGGTTTATGTGCTACAGTGCAACATAACGGCCTTTGTTCCTAGCATGTAATGTTCCTGACTTGGCTTGTCTAGGAAACGTTGCTAATGTGTGTGTAGGATCAAAGGTTTACAACATATAAATGATCATACAAATAATAAACAGGACAAAGGACTGCAAAGTTTGTATTGTGATATCTTTGTGGATTACAAAAATGGCCGAATGTGGCTGAATAAACTGACAATACTCGACTAGATCAACAGACAAAGGATCTTAGCCAGAATACAAATAAGCAACTAAAAGATAATACCCGGAATATGGGAGCACTGCGGAATCAATGAAGAATGATGGAAGACATGGATGATCTTCCTAGTGACTAGGGTGTGTCTTTCAACACCGAAATCAACCAACTGTTGTCTTCCTCCTGGAATACATTGAACTATCTCTCCTGAGATGCGCCTCTTCTCCTCAATGATAATTCATAATCTACATAATGATGAATTAGGTCGTTGACCCCTCCTTTATAGCTTTCCAAAACCCTAAATCATGTTGAAACCCTAATTCATTGTTGACTTCCAAAACCCTAAATCGCTGCTGAAACCCTAATTCACTGTTGACTTCTATTTTTAGCTCATAATGACTTAAAAGTTCTTTTAACCCTTTTTAGCTCAATGTCACTTTCCGAATATAACACTTGTGACTAGAGTGACCTCTAGTAACCCTGTTTACGCCTCTTTGGCCATGGATATAGTCTAATAGGGCGGTTTAGACCATTAAGCCTCCTCTCTGGAGCTCCTATTTGGAAAGGGACATTATAGTCCTCCCTTCTTGAAATTGCTTGTCCTCAAGCAATACCAGTCTAACGTGCTGCAACACCTGCTCGCTTTCCCAAGTAGCGTCCTTTACTGGAAGCCCTCTCCATCTGATCAAACACTCTCTGATGACCCTGCTCCTCAGTTTCCGCTCTTGGAACTCCAAAACCTCCTTCGGAACTAACTCCAACTGTCCCTCCTCATCCAACGAGGGAAGCTCCTCTGATGTGCTAATGAATTGTCCCACTGCATTTTTTAGGCAAGACACGTGGAACACATTATGAATCTTGCTCCCCTCTGGAAGCTCTATCTCGTAAGCAACCTCGCCTACTTGGCGCATGATCCTGTAAGGGCCATAAAATATAGGTTTGAGCTTCTTGGCCCCACTCTTCTTTAGAGATGACTGTCTGTAGGGTTGGAGTCTCAAGAAAACCAAATCTCCAACCTCAAAGTTGCGCTCTATCTTGTGCCTGTTCGCACTTATCTTTTGTCGGTTTTGTGCCATTTGCAGGTTCTCTTTCAACAACTTGAGGATCTCCTGACTCTCTATGATCCAATCCTTGGCCTTGGGAGCTCTGCTCTCCCTGAAGACCAAGTCTACCAAAGTGGGAGAATCATATCCGCACAATGCTCAGAAGGGTGTCATACCAATGGACATGTGGAAGGTGGTGTTGTAGCAATGTTCTCCTAAATGTAACCACTTTACCCACGTTCTCTGTTGTCCTCCTAGATAGTTCCTCAAATACCCTTCAACCTACTTGTTGACAATCTTGGTCTGCCCATCTATCTGAGGGTGATAGTTGGTGCTAGGTGTCAACTCTATCCCCACCAACCGAAACAACTCTCTCTAAAATGTCCCTATGAACTGACTGTCCCTGTCACTGACGATGTTCTTCGACAACCCATGAAGTTTGAATACCTCCCTGAAGAAAAAGCTCAGCTACCTAAATTTCATTGTACTCTGTCGGTATGGCGTAGAAGTGAGAAAATTTGGTCAATCTATCAACCACTACATAGATACAATCCTTACCCTGGACCTTGGGTAGACTGGTGATGAAGTCCATAGATATACTCTCCCATTTCTGCTCTAGAATGGGGAGTGGCTGAAGTAGCCCTGCTGGAAGAGCATGCTTTGACTTGTTCTGCTGGCAAGTCACACACTCACTGACATGTCTCATAACGTCCTGTTTGAGGCCCTTCCATGAGAACCTCTCTCTGATTTGTCTATAGGTTTTGAAAAACCCCTGATGGCCTGCTAGAGGTGAATCATGAACTGCAATGAGGATCTTCTTCTTAAGCCCTGAATCTAGCACCAAGTAGACTCTATCCTTGTAAAATATGACATCGTCAATGACCCTATATTAGTCATCCTGTATATTCCCATCCATCACCTCACAAGCGAACTTGTTCTTGGAATATTCCACTAACAAGTGGGATTTCCAATCTGTTGAAATATCCATCAAAGAACATGTCCCAGGTCTCCTTGTTAGTGCATCGGCCATAATGTTCTTCTTCCCCTTGACATACTCTATGTCAAAGTCGAATGCTTGTACCTTCGTCACCCATTTCTGTTGGCACTCACTGAGGTCCTTTTGCTCAAGGAAATACTTCAAACTGTTGTGATCGGTCTTGACCATGAATTTGTTGCCCACCAAATATTGTCTGAACTTGGTCAAGGAATGCATGATTGCCAACATTTCC
>ML787534.1:227254-266064 GCA_009831015.1 Picea engelmannii | reverse complement strand
CCCTGATCCCTTCATCGGATGTGTCACACTCTAGTACAAATGGCAAGGTGAAGTTTGGTGGTGCCAACACTGGACAAGTGCCCATGACTTCCTTCATGTGATCAAAGGCTTCCTGTGATTTCTCGGTCCATATGAAGGCCCCATTCTTGGTAAGATCTGTCAGTGGTGCTCCAAGCTGAGAAAAACCCCGGATGCACCGCTTGTAATAGTTGCATAGCCCGTAGAATCTCCTCAATTCTGTCACATTCTTGGGCGTCGGCCAATCCAGAATGGCCCTAATCTTCTCTTGGTGCACCTGTACCCCCTGTGCACTGATGATGTGGCCTAAGTAAAGCAACTATGTCATACCGAACTCACACTTGGAATCTTTGGCATATAATGACTGTGCCTCCATGATGCTCAATACCTCATCCAGGTGCCTTATATGCTCTTGCCATGACCGGTTATAGATCAAGATGTCGTCGAAGAAAACCAAGACTGATTTCCTTTACTGATCCCTGAATATATGGTTCATGCAAGACTGGAATGTAGCAGGTGCACTGGTTAGCCCAAATGGCATAACCAGGAACTCGAAGTGTCCAAAATGACATCGAAATGCCGTATTCTCTATGTCCTGCTCTCAGATGCTGATCTAATGATATCCAGAGCATAGATCAATTTTTGAGAAGAAAACTGCCCCATGCAGTTCATCCATCAACTCGTCAATGCGTGGGATAGGGTATCGGTTCTTGATGGTTTTCTTGTTCAAGGCTCGATAATCAATGCACATCCTCATGATGCCATCCTTCTTTAGAACTAAGACAACTGAATAAGCGAATGGGCTGCTGCTCGGTCTGATGTGGCCCATCGCCAACAATTCCTTGATTGCCTTCTCTATCTCATCCTTGAACCTCCTAGGATGACGATAGGGGGGGTTGATCATAGGTTTGGCCCCCTCCTCCAACTCAATGGTGTGTTCAAATTCCCCTGTCAGGTGGTCTCCATGGTGGAATTGCCTCAAATACTTGCTGATGTTGTCCCAATAAATTCTTGATCTCTGTATGGTATTGTTGTCGACCTTTTGAATCCTTCTGAGTAGTGATCAAGCATTCTGTGACATATGCTACCTCCCCATGTCTGAATATCCTCTCCATCCTCTTGGCTGAAACTGTCTTGGGTGCTTCTATCGACATACCTCTTAGAACAACCTTCTTCCCATCCTGATCTCTGAATCCCATTTCCAAGGTTTGGTAGTTGGTAGTGATTTTTCCCAAGGTAATCATCCACTGAACTCCTAACACCACATCTATGTTCGATAGGTCAAGCACATAAAATGTGTCTCTCACTGTGTAGTTGCCTAACTTCATCTCTAAGTTTGGAATTCTGTCTAGACACTCCACTATGTGGCCATCTGCTACCGCAACATCAAACCCCTCAAACTCCTCTGTCTGAAGTGCCCGTCTCGATACTAGTGAAGCATCGATGAAGTTGTGGGTGGCTCCACCATCTATCAGGGCGATTACCCATTGCCCCTGAATAATCCCTCTGATACAGAGGGTATCATACCTGGGAACACTAGAAAGGGTTGTTATGACTCCTCCCTTTGCTAGTTTCCTTCTATTAGCCTGCTCTGGTAGTTGTGGGAATTCTGGAGGATGGGATCCTGCCGGTGTCAGTGGTCTATGGGGAGGCTACTCCTTTGCTGGTGCTGACTCCTCCTATGAAATAGTGGATCTATTGTTCTACTTCTCCTCCTCACTATCCACGTTGTCTGTTGCTACCTCAATATAATGAATCTCTCCCTTGCCCATGCACCTGTGGCCTGGGACCCAAGGATCTTTGTAGCTGAAGCAAATATTCTTCCTCATAAGCTCTCGCCTAGTCTCATCATCCAACTTCTCCTTTCCCTTCCATTCTATCTGGAATGGATTCCTGTCTCGATCTCTCTGGGGAACAAATGGTTTGGAGAAATTTTTAGTCTTTGGCACTGAGTTTGCTATATCTCGAGTGCGAAGGATGGCATCCTGCAAAGTGGGAGGCCTATATGCCTTCACCCATCCTTTCAAAGGCTCTGTGAGTCCTTTTATGAATAACATCATGATCAGCCTGGGCTCTGATATATCTATCACTGCCATGACTACCCGCTGAAATTCTGTGATGAACGCCTTTGTTGTGCCAGTTTGTCTCAAYTGGGCTAGATCCCTGAAGTGTATCTCAGGATCCTTCCTGTCAAACCTGTCCATCAGCCTATCTGTAAATTCCCTATAGGAGGTGATGCRACTGTGACCCAATGTCACCAGTCCATGATACAACCACTCGTGTGCCTCACCCTCCAAGTGTAAGKTCGCGAAATTAATGGCCTCTGTATCAGTCATTTGGTTGAGCTTGTAATACATGTTTAGCTTCTGTACCCAAGTTCTAGCGGTGTATTTGGACGATCCGTCGAAAGAAGGGATAATGAGTTTCCCAACTTTTCGGATGAAATCGAGGTTATGCCCCTGCTGCTGTTGTGGTCCTCCCCTCTACGGCTCTCTAGGGAGGTTCCTGAGTCTGAGTCCACAGTACTCGACTAAGGTCATGTCCTGATGGAAGTCATGACCCAATGCTGCGTACTCCCTCCTATACTCTGCAATGTCGTCGACATGAGTGGGTGGCCTCTGTGCTATCGGTGGCGGTGCTGCTACTGGGGGTGCCCTCTGGAAACTGGGAAACAAGGGTCTGGGAATCCTACTTGCAGAGGTGTATGTGCGAGAGGGTGACTGGGGTCTACTGCCTACTCCTAAGTTCCCTTGTGCTGCATGCAGGACTTATGTATCTGGGGTGCCCACTCTAGCCAATCTATCAACCACCTATGCCAAGGACTGAGACATGGTCCATTGACTAGATAACATATTGTTGATAACCTGCATGAAATATGCCTCTGGATCTACGGGGGTCTTTCCACTGCCCTCTGGTCACTCATATCTGTCTCCTAGCATCCGCTTTGCCTCACGTTCAACCTCACGTTCTTCCCTTCTCTTTGCTTCTCTGTGTGCCTCTTCCTCTTCCTCTGAGATAGGAGGAAAAAGGGGAAAATATGGCCTATGCCTTCTTTCCTGATGCCTATTGTAAGTGACATATTCATCACCTACGTGTTCACGGCCCTCTGGGTCTTCTGCTGCACTCATTGTCTTTAGTCACAGGCTGGTAGAACTAAAGCTCTGATACCATTGTAATGTTCCTGACTTGGCTAGTCTAGGAAACGCTGCTAATGTGTGTGTAGGATCAAATGTTTACAACATATAAATGATCATACAAATAATAAACACGACAAAGGACTGCAAAGTTTGTATTATGATATCTCTGTGGATTACAAAAATGGCCGAATGCGGCTGAATAAACTGACAATACTCGACTAGATCAACAGACAAAGGATCTTAGCTGGAATACAAATAAGCAACTAAAAGATAATACCTGAAATATGGGAGCACTGCAGAATAAATGAAGAATGATGGAAGACCTGGATGATCTTCCTGGTGACTAGGGTGTGTCTTTCAACACCAAAATCAGCCAACTAGTGTCTTCCTCCTGGAATACACTGAACTATCTCTCTTGAGATCCATCTCTTCTCCTCAATGACAAGTCATAATCTGCATAATGATGAATTAGGTTGCTGACCCTTCCTTTATATCTTTCCAAAACCCTAAATCATGTTGAAACCCTAATTCACTGTTGACTTCCAAAACCCTAAATCACTGTTGAAACCCTAATTCACTGTTGACTTCTATTTTTAGCTCATAATGACTTAAAAGTGATTTTAACCCTTTTTAGCTCAATGCCACTTTCCGAATATAACACCTGTGACTGGAGTGACCTCTAGTAACCCTGTTTACCCCTCTTTGGCCCTAGCTATAGTCTAACGGGGTGGTTTAGACCATTAAGCCTCCTCTCTGGAGCTCCTATTTGGAAAGGGACATTACATAATAGGAGTGTCAAAGAGATTCTGGTCCAGCCAACCAACGAGGGGAGAAGAGGAAAATGGATGATCAAGTTCTTGGAGTATGACCTACACATAAGGCCCACCAAGTTTATCAAAGGGCAAGGACTGGCCAAATTGCTATCAGAATCAAACTGCAAGGTGCCAGAATTGCATCAGATCTTTACCCAATCAGATACACCCATCATACAGCCTGGACAAGACAACTTACATGTATTTGAAAAATATTCCTCTTCACCTTGGTATAAAAACATCATCTATTTTCTACAACACTTTGAATTTCCACCAGATGTGAAGAAGATAAAGGCCAGGTCTCTCAAGTTGAAAGCCATTAAATTATGCATTTCAAGCCAAAGATTGTATTGGAGGGATCCTGTTGGCATTCTATTAAAATTCCTTGATGGAGATGAAGTCAAACAAGTCACAACAGAAATGCATAGAGGACTGTGTGGAGGGCACCAGCATTGGAAGACCCCAACGCTCAAGATCCCGAGGGCAGGATACTACTAGCCCACCCTTTTCTCTGTTGTGTTTGCCACTATTAGAGTCTGCAATGAATGTCAGATGTTTGCAGGGAAACATAAGCTACTATCACTGACCCTTAAACCTATCAAATCCAATAGTCTGTTTCAGCAATGGGGGTTAGACTTCATAAGAGAAATAAATCCACCCTCTAGTGGACAACACAAGTGGATCCTCACTGCCACTGACTACTTCACCAAATGGATTGAGGTTGTGCCCACTAGGAATGCTACTGACAAGGTAATCATGAATTTCATAGAAATTAATATTTTTGCCAGATTTGGTTGCCCCAATAAGCTTGTAACAGACAATGCGCCCCAAGCATTCAAGTCCAAATCCATCATTGACTTATGTGACATTCACAACATTTCCTTGACACATTCTACACCCTATTATCCTCAGGGAAATGGCCTGGCAGAATCATCAAACAAGACTCTCATCAGGATCATTAAAAAGTTGTTGAATGAAAGCAAGAAATCCTGAGAATCTAAACTCAAATATGCCTTTTGGGTTGACAGGATCATCACTAAGAAGTCTCTAGGAACCTCACCATTCCAACTTGTTTATGGCATAGATGTTGTTTTTCCTACTCAGCTCGGTATACCAGTTCTAAAATTCTTGCAGGAGGATATTGAGGAGCCCAATGACATCCAACGGAGGATATTCTAGATTATAGAAGTTCAACAGAGAAGAGAGGCACTTGATCAAAGAACAGAGGCATACCAAAGCAAGATCAAATCAACCTTTGATAAGAAAACCAAGAAGGAGATTTTTTAGGAAGGTGAAACGGTTTTGAGGTGGGATGCCAGAAGGGATGACAAGTCCAAGCATGGTAAATTTGAAAACCTCTAGTTTGGCCCTTTTAAGGTGGTTGAAGTTTTGAACAACAACACATTCATCCTGCACAATCTAGACGATACAAAGATCTTTGGAGGCCAAGTAAATGGGCGCTTCCCGAAACACTATTTTGTTTAAGAATGGGGGGAGGCCCCTCTTATACCATAAACAGTCCTTTATTATTGCTTTTGATTAGTTAGTTGTGTGAACAAATACTCCACAACCCAATAAGGCATTGGGGCGCAGTTTCAACTTTTAATTCAATAAAATGCATGGATGAGGGACATTCATAAATATACAGGGCTGGCAAATAGAAACGAGGGTAAGTGATGAAAGGTAAGAGAAATTATATAATCTCAAGGCACCAATCTACAATTCTTAGCACCTCGCAGGGACGAGCTATCCCTATTTGGAGCCAATGTTGTAACCTAGGTCTACAACCCTTGCCTCTCCTCTCTTTTTCCCTATGCCTTCATCAATTTTTCATTTTTCTGGTTGGTTAAGTCAGTTTCCCACTATTGAGTGTCTTGGCCCTTATTCGTTTTTGAGTATTCGCACATTTTTCTTTTTTCTTTTTCTGAAAGGATAAAATACATGTCATATTTGTTTCAGAATGCTTGTCATCGCGTGCACCATTGATTGAGCTCACCGCAAGTCTACCAAGCCTTTTCTATGCATAGGAAATGCCCGTGCACACGACACAATAATCAAGAGCAACAAATTTCGAGCTCAGACTGTGGGAACAGACAGGTTAATTTCCGACGATAGAGATCCATAAGATAAAATCATATCAACGACTATCGCCCATTTTGGGGTGTAGAATCGCATGGAGTTTAACACCAAGAGTCATTCGAAGACCCAAAGCCTCAAAGTAAATCTAGACCATCCATCAAAGGTGACACATGGTGACATATCATTCACTTCAAAGATTTTCCTCCGGGAGATTTTTCATGTTTCACATTTGAAACACCTGAAGCTCGAAAGTCTGAAGTGAATCTGGACCCTTGATCCCAAGTCAACGAGAACTGTCTATCCTTGCAACAGGTATTTTTGGAAGGATACGTGGCATCTTGTGGTGGATTGTATTACCAAAGGTGGTCTGGATCCAAACCACCCTCAACAGCTCCCGCAATCACGTGCTCGAATGACATCAGATCACTGTGTCACCCCCACGTCACTTCCACTCATCCCACTCACTACTGTCACTCCTCTCACTGCCCAACACTTGTCCTATGTTAACCCCCACACTGATCTCCATCAGCGGTGGCCCACCTCTCCAGATCAACGGTCCTTGTCGCAACTCAAACCCCCTTGACCATTCTACCTTTAACCTGGGGGGGGGTCCGAGCAAGTGGTTTTCCTATCGTGGGCCCTACCTAACATGGCGTCTCCTCAAGAACTCAACCCCCCCCTCTCTAATCAGCAAGTGGTTTTCCCATCCCAGGTTGTTTTTCAATACCACCCTCTCTCTCCTTTTGCCACCTATTCTCCACTCACTTCCCAACCTATCTACTCCTCCTCTCCTTACGCGCCACCTGTATCCTTCTCTACACGTCGCCAACTCCATACTCTCGGTACCACCATCGTATTCACACCTCCTCTCACTTTGACATTTGTCTTCACACGTCATCTACCCTTGCGTCCATTCATCCCGTCTCCCGATTGGATGATCGCCTCCACATCTCCCCTCATGCTCGATGGGCCAATAACCGTTCCATCAAAGCTATTTCACATGTACAAATGGCATCTGACAGGGTCAATACAGAGTGCACTTGGCTTCTGAAAGCTCAGGCATAGACAAAGAGTTAAGTCTCAGTCACGGGTCTACGTAGATTAGTTTCAAAAACACTTCAGTGAACTTTTCTCATGCAACTGGTTATCTCCAGTGGCCTCCCACAGCTCACAAGCATGTCGTTGTTCAACATAGATCTCTGCTATGTCACTTCGAGGCCTATTTTCGGCCACTCAGTTCCTCGAGCACATGCATCAGTTATGTCGCCGAGACAGTAGTAGTTTTATTTGATTAAGTCCATCATTTTCCTAGATTAAATGCAGGAGTGGTCTTTAGCGTGTGATAAGAATCACTCTTGTTGATTACGTCCAGGGTCTTAGTAAAGTTGATTATTTGATTTACAAACAGTTCCCTAAATTTAGGACTCAATCCCCTAAGGACGAGAGCCTCTACAACTCTTTTAAATAGTTAGTTTTTGGATATTGAAAAGGTCGGATTTTTTGAGGAAGGAATAACAATACAACAGACTGGTTGGACCCGTTTTATGCATGGATTAAACATCTCTACCTGGTGAACATACTTTTGATGGAAGTGTTTCGTTCAACTCTTCATGTGTTTCTATTCTTATCTTGAATACAATTTTTGATTTGTGCAACATACATTTCATTTCCTTTCAGCTATTGTATGACTTATTTTTACTGATATGCAATCTGTCAAATAACTAATGCTTTGGTGAAGATTTTTTTTCTACAACCTGTGGGAGTTATTGTGTTTTGATACATGTTTGATGTCTTGAAATGACATTTTAAGTATTGTACTTCTTGCAACTGATTATTCATTGAATAGTTTGTTGTTTCCCTCTATTTTCTATTATTTCATTGGTCTGTCATTAGTGTGCCATCAGCCAAGGAGGACCCTCATCCATATCATTCTGCCAACCCAACCTTGCCTTTGTCTTGATAGAATAACCCTCTGACCAACCAACAAAAATTTAAAAGAAGTAATCATTCTAAACTGATAGGTGGCCTAGCTTTTCCCTTTAGCAGTTAGGTGCAGACCTTAGGACCAAGAACCGCTAAGAGCGCAATAGGAAGGATCAAAGCCCTCACCTCAGAATGAAAATAGTTGAGTGATAGAAACACACAGACTTATGAATGCCTCATAGAAGATCTAGATCTAATAAAAATGGAAGCGGAGTTACAGGAGGCTCAACAACGTACAATGTAGCAACAGATCACTGCCCTCCAGGGCAGAGTAATGGAAGTTTCACAGAAGCTACAACCTGTGCAGGATGAAGCCTACAAGGTGTTCAAATAAATTGAGGGACAAGGCTCGCAACTGGACCAAGTTGTTGCAATATTGGAACAACGCCTGGAAGGGCCTATTACAACGCAGACAATCCAGGAGCTCACTGAGCATGAGGCTCGAGTGAAGCAGCAAGTCAAGGTAGCTTGAGTTAAGCTCGAGTCCTTCGAAGCAGCATTGCCCAGACCTGAGTGACTCGAGACGAGTCATAGGTGAGTGTTGGGGGCCTAATGGCCCTCGACCAAGTTTTGAGGAAACCTTGGTCAGTTTTGACCAATTTTTGGACTTCGACATGTTGGTCGAAGATGGAGCGCCCAGGCGGAGCTGAGATCATGGATATCACTTGTTTTGTGGGCTATTTGGACCCAACAAGGGGTTCATCGGGGTTTTTGTAATGGGTTATGGGATTTCAGTCCTGGGTTCTCCCATGTTTAGGCCTTTTTGTAAGGAATTCTAAAAGTATAAATAAGTGTAAGAATGTATTGTAGAGGAGAAGCGATGTAAGAGCGAAGTATCTAAGTGCAAGTGGTTACGAGTTGCTTTGTGCAACGAAATGTGTATGTAAGGCTATGTGCTCAATAGATAAGTTGGTTATGTGCCTTGACCTAGCTTTGGGAAGGAGGATCTGGTGCTCAGTGCAAAGATCTCATGTCTGGTGCGAAGCTTGGCTCTGTGGCTCAGTGCACATGAGTGAATGAATGTAAGAGATTGAAGAATAATAAAGAAGACGAAGCAATTGGTGGATGTAGCCCCACATTGGGGTGAACCACATATATCTTGTGTCTTTGGTTTTCTTTGTGCTTTGTTGGTTATGTTATGAATATGCTCAGTGCTTTTCTTATTATGTATGTTAGATAGATCTGTTGATGCTTAGTGTTTTAGTTGTGTTAAGAATGAATGAATATTAGATCTAACTCAGTGCTATGTGCTAAACGATCGAACTGCTTAATATTTATTGTTACTGCGTCGATCTCTCTTAGGGTTTGTTGTGCGATGTTAATGAAGCTAATGAATTAATGAATATCACCTTCTAATTGTTGCTAGAATACTTTGCGAAGTGTTATTATCACAGATCTGTGTCCCAACTTGGTTATAGACACCTGAGTCCTGTAACCCTCCTGCTTTTACCTCGGGTGAGACTTCACCTACTTCGCAGGTGTTGCCGAAAGGGCTAGTAGTTAGGGTTTTTTCGGTGCGCTGTTAAGCGTGATCCATGTAATTTACATAATAAGTGGAATCATTATACTAAGTATAGTTAGTTATGAAGCTGTAATCAATACCATTAGTTACATTTTTTACGTAATAAAGCATGCTAGGATTCCTCATCAATACTTACACTACTTAATGTAATCTATGTTTCCTATTGAATGTGTAGTTAATTAATATCCACTATTACAAGACTAGCTTATACATGGTGTTCAAAGATGCATAGATAATTATATACCTTTTTTTCAATAGCTTGCATAATATTACTATGAGTAACCCATTGCAAACATCAACTAGCTTATATGGGTTACTACGAGTTATGCAATAGCTTGCTTAACCTCTATACTTTAGCTTTGGTGATCTATTACCCTTTGTATTTACACTAATATGGCACAAATACTAGTTACAGATTGCATGGTATTCCTTATGCCTTATTTTCTCCATACTGTGTGAAGCTTTACTGTATGAGCATACCATAGATATGGGAATATAAGGAAATGAACAGTGCAGATATGAGGCAAATCAAAGAGATCAACAAGGATAAGAGATATGAGCTTTGTTGTGACAAGGGTGAATCTTGTTTCCATAACTGTTACCATTGAATAGTATTAACTATGCATTATATATTGACCTAGTGGAATTATAATTAGCTAGGATGTTACTTAGTCAACATTTAGAGCTTTACTTGGAGATCAAATTGACATGACCACCTAACCATTTCAAGATTGTTATTAACCTTGGCCTCAACATCTATAATAGTAAGCATAGATAATCCCATTGGACATGTCCATGGGCATGGATAGGGAAATTTTTGGCCATGTCCATGTACATGGATAAGCTCGAATTCAGGCATGTCCATGTACATGGACATGGCCAAATATGGCCCTGTACATGTACAAGGACATGCCCGAACCTCCTACAAATTAATAATTTATGAACACAATAGGATGCAGACACAATAGAGTAAAAAAAAACACAGAACAACACCTAGACCATATCAGGCACATACAAGTAGATGTATAATATGTTTATTGGATGGGATGATAGATCTGAATCTAGACCTGCCCATGCACAGGGATGGGCTCGAATTCGAGCTTGTCCTATTATTGAAGAACAATAGATGTGTAAACTAAATAACATCCAAAGAAGAGCATGTTCACATTATTGATCTTCCTTAGGTTTTTTGTTTATTTTGTTTTTTGTTTAAGTAACAAGCTGAGATAATGTGTGATTCTTTTCTCTACCGGGATGGTCCATGAGACCTAGGAGTAGTTAAGAAGAGCATGATCACATTATTGATCTTCCTTTTATGTTGGGTTGATAAAAAATTATAAGTAAATATCATGAGAATCATGTGGACATTTTTCCATTCAAAAAGAACTTAATTGTTGACTTTGTCTTGGAATCACCCTTGTTGGACTTACGCTCCCTTTAATTGTTGTGTGGGTTTTTGGTTTTGTGCTTTACCTAAAGAAAGTTAGCCTTCTTGACTTTGAAATAATTTAATTGTTGACTTGTGTTGAAACCACCCTTGTTTGAATTATGCCCCCCTTAATTGTTGTGTGGGTTTTTGGTTTTGTTTCTTTGTTTTTTCCTAAAGAAAGTTGCCTTGACTTGTTTCTCTTGATTTATTTAATTATTTAATTGTGTGGTTGTGACCCCTATTCTTGGTCTTTTCCATCTTGTTGGAGATCTCTTCTTGGTTATTGTTTGGGGATTTTGGTTCTACTTGCTAGTGTAGTTTTCCTCATATTTTTGTTGGTGTCGTCCTCTTTATCTCCTTGCTAATGCCACCTTGAGTATGTTGTCTTTATCTTCTATTCTTGGTGCCACATGTGTATAATGTTGGTTAGTCTATTGATATTTTACTCTAAAAGTTTTCCTTGGCAATTTGTTCCATGTGTCATGATGAGATCTGCCCTGAGGGTTTGATCAATGATCCCTTGAAACTTTTTCTGAGCATATATCTAAGAGGATAGTAACAACATGTATCATGTGATATTGTTTCTTGTTTTAGTTTTAAGTAAATGTTTTGTCAGTGACTGTTTTTGTCAATGATTGTAAAAAATATAGTTTCTCTAGTTTTTTCAGTATATGTTCTTAAATGCTTGTGTTATAAATTTAGTATTTCCATTTAATGTTTCTAAAACTTATGAAATTTCATATTCATGAATTTCCAAAGGATAGATATTGAGGCGAGATGTCGATACAAGAGTCTTCAAGCATTCCTCGCAAACTCTCTAGGCTATCCCAAGAAGGAAGAAGAGGAACCCCTTCTTCGACTGAGACTTCGAGTGACCAACGCAAATTTCGTCAGAGGAGATTATCAAATGAGTCTGTGAATATATCAACTCAAGAATGTGCTCAAGCAAGTGTTATGGATGCATACTTCTTAGATAGGTTGCACATTGATACTCCTGCACCTGAGAATGTAGGGAATACATCAGGACAATAAAATATTTTTGGTAATTTTCTTTGATTTTGTTTATTTTTGTTGTATTTTTGTGTATTTATATTTATGTCAAGTTAAATGTTGTAATTACCTTCAAATGCGTGTGTAGAAAATGAGTTTAGTGTGAGGGAAGATAATGAAAGATAGAGTGCGTGTCATGAAGATTCTAATCTTGGTGAAGAGGGTGAAGGTGGATTTAGGAGGTGATGTTATCAAGAAACAAAAGATTACATGCCTAAGTCCACCTATCCTTCGGATGTTGGTGATGAGCACAGGAGGATATACACAAGACCACGTTTGCAATGGAATGGGGATCTTACCAGTACACAGTCATGTCGTTCGGACTGAAGAATGCACCTGTGATATTCTCCAGAGTGGTCATCGCAACATTTAAGGAATTCATCCATCAATTTCTCGAAGTATACCTGGATGATTGGACAATGTATAGCCTATTGAAAAACAATGTGGAAGTTTTACGATTGATGTTAGAATGATGCAGACAGTGCTAGATATCACTGAATATCAAGAAATTCATCTTTGGAACACCGTTTGGGATACTATTGGGACACATAGTATGGAAAAAAGGCTTGCTAGTGGATCTGGCAAAAATCACAGTCATTGTTAACCTACCAGCACCAAAAACAGTCCGCCAGCTAAGAGAAACGTTAGGATACACAGGATACTACAGGAAATTCATCAAATGCCATGTGCAGATCATAACACTGATGGAAAAATTGTTAAGGAAGGATACAAAGTATCAATGGAATGACGAATGTCAACACGGTCTAGATACCGTGAAGGAAAAAATGGTCACTGCACCAATATTAGTCTTCCCAGACTGGGGAACGACATTCCATGTACATGTAGATGCATCATCAATAGAACTTGGAGCTATCCTAGCACAACCAGGAGCCGAAGACTTAGATCACCCAATAATGTTCATAAGCAAAAAGTTATCAAACTCAGAACATAATTATAACACGACAGAAAGAGAAGGCCTATCTATGGTTTATGCACTGCATAAGTTTAGACATTACCTATTAGGAAAACACTTTAAGATGTTTACAGATCACTCAAACCTGAAATACCTAGTCAACAAGCCAATGTTGGGGGGGAGAATCTGTCAATAGTTATTACTATTTCAATAATTTGACTGTGAGGTAATAGTTAAACCAAGAAAACTGAATGTAGGACCTGACCACCTATCAAGGGTCACAAATGGAGAGGAACCGACGAATTTAGAAGACAATTTTTTTGATGCACAACTATTCTCAGTACAGATTGCTGATGACTACTTCACAGAAATCATCCAGTACTTGAGCATAGACACCGCACCACAAGAATATACCACTGCACAGAAGAAGAACCTAGTAGTTTGTGCAACTGACTATCAACTGATCGCAGGACATCTATACAAGATGGGTGCATATATCATCTTATGACGATATGTACTAGACCACGAACGAACAATAATTCTAGAAGAATCCCATGAGGGAATGGCAGGAGGGAATTATGCAGGAAAAGCTACCGCACAGAAGGTACTACGCGTAGGATTATGGTGGCCAACGATCTACAGAGACTCGAAAGAGTACTGTTAGCGATGTGATGTCTGTCAAAGGGTAGGCAAACCCAACCAAAGGGATGAGATGCCACTGCGACCGCAAGTGACATTACATGCATTTGATAAATGAGAAATAGAATTTGTGGGACCCATTAACCTACCAGCCAAAATAACCGGGGCAAGATACATTATCACCACAACAGAATACCTAACAAGATGTTAGGAAGACGCACCATTAAAAGATTGCAGCACAGAGACAACTGCACACTTTTTGTTTGAATAGGTAATTACTAGATTTGGGTGCCCAAGAGTTTTGATGAGTGACCAAGGCACACACTTCATCAACAACACCATTTGCGCGATGCTTGAAGAGTTTGAAGTTCACCACCAGAAAAGCACACCGTACCACCCACAAGAAAATGGCACAGTAGAAGCCTTCAACAAAATTCTAGAGAACACATTGACAAAGATCTGTAACGTCAACAGAGATGATTAAGACCTCAAGGTACCAACAGTATTATGGGCATATAGGACCACATGTAAAAATTTGACAGGGCACACACCATTTAAACTAGTCTATGGCCAGGAAACAATAGTGCCATTATAATTCTTAATACCTAGTCTATGGCCAGGAAACAATAGTGCCATTATAATTCTTAATACCTAGTCTACGTGTAGTAGCTATAACACAAATGATAGAATGAGGCGCAGTACAGGGAAGACTGAATCAGTTACTATCAATGGAGGAATATTGAATCCTGACAGGATTCCATCAACAAGTGCATAAAGCAAGAGACAAAGCTTAGCATGATTGACACATCAAGAGGAAAACGTTTAAAGAAGGAGATCTAGTATTTCTCTACGACGGTAAATCGTTTCAACACCCAAGAAAGCTGAGAATGCATTGGCTAGGACCATACGAGGTAAAATCTATCACAGATGGAGGAGAGGTACAGTTAAGAGACTTAGCGGGCGCATACCTCAGAGGAATGATTAATGGGAGCCAACTGAAGCTGTACACGGACAATCGACCACCCATCGCACTGTAAAAAAGAAAAAGGGGGGGGGGGACAAGACTAAAAAGCATGCAACACGCCAGAGATGAACATACCGCATGCAATACGAAACCCGAAGTCAGCAAGGGCAAGGACAACGATCATATTAAAAAGGGAAAAAAAAGAAGGATAAGGACAGTCAGAGAAAGCAGGTTGAAAGGACAACATAAGGCAGAATTAAAGAAATGCAAGGATCAATGGGACCTCACATTAAATGTGCCAACTGGAGGCGACAAAGAAGGCATAATGGAAAGTACGAAACTGCCGCAAATGCATTGAACCCATAGTTATGGTGCATTAATCACATAATGGAGGAAGTGTCTTCGAGAAGATTCATGACAAGCCCATACAACACACGAGCACGAAAGCAATTGGTTTATTTGCGAAGAAAGAATAGAGAGAGCAACAACAACTAGAATGAATAGAGCGTGACCATAGAGCTCACCAAAGCCATTCAGACTCAGCAAACGTTCGATAGTCACCATCATGGCACCACCGAAGCTATCCGAACCAGGCCAGACAGCTAGATCGACTAGGGTTCAAACTAGGTCAGGAGTGTTACACATAAAAAATACTCACTTTGATAGTGTCACAAGTGTCATCATTATAAGTGTTGCAAGTGTCTCATTTTTCTCACAAGTGTCTCAAGTGTCAAAGAAAGCATACTGCCATGATGCCTATGTTGTGCCTATAACAACATGAGAAGGACACTTGAAACACCTCAAACATTTGATTTGGAAGAGAATAAATGAGTCAGCAGGCTCATGAACCTTTTGCCATATGAAAACACTCAAAAAAATAAGTTTTGGAGGAGAGCGCTCCCCTATACCTCTTCTGGGAGTGTTGGCGCTCCCCCTTACACTGTCTGGGAGCATTATAAAGCTTCTTTGGCCCTTCTGGGGGAGCGCTGGTGTCTTTGGGAGTGCTAGAACCCCCCTTAAACCTACTGGGGAGCACTACAATGCTCTGATGGCCCTTTTGAGGGAGCGCTACCTATTCTGGGCAGTAGTTAAGTTGTTGAGATGAATGGGGGAAGGATCCTTTCATTCTTGGAAGGAAGTTGTATTCGAATCCCTAGTCCAGCCATGATCTTAGGGAAGATCCTCAATTGAAGGAGGAAAATCCTCAACTTCCCCAAGGATATCTCAAGTGGTTAAAGCCTCTCCAAGGCTATATAAGCAAGCTTTCTAATGGTGAAAAGGGACAGGGAAAGGGAGAATCACACCAAACTTATGATCTCATAAGTGGTACTGGAACAAAGATATTTTGGAGGCAAGAGACCTATGATCTCATAGGGAGAAATTGGTGAAGCTACCATCGTTCGGATCGTGGATCTTTTGAGCAAGGGATAGACAAGGAGTACTTGGCAGAATTGCTGCATTCCATCTATGGCTGTCTTATCGAAGAGTGAAAGATTGGAGCTCAACTCGGAGCATGCAGGGACAAACACCGGTAAAAGGTACTTCTTTTCTCCTTCCTTCTCACACACTAGTACACCTAGATCTAAAAGGAAGTCAGTGACCATGATAAGCACTTTCTGTCTTAGAGTTAAGAGTCTAGCTCTTTGAGGAGATCTACCTGTCCGCAGGGAGATTTTCCTTCAACAGAAACTGGTGACTCCACTGGGTAATCGAATCGAAACTTTTGGTTTTGATTTTTCCTCATAAGACCTTGTCTTACCCTCTAATTGTTTTCTTAGACCTTGTTCACCCCTTTATATCTGATTTCATTTGCTGGTTGACTCTTCACTCCATCACACTCAGCTTGATTGCAAAAATTCCATTGAAATTTTGGGTTTTTTTGGAATTTTCTCTGAGATTTAGGACTCCAGCGCTCCCCTGCCTTGTTAGCAGAGTGCCAATGCTCCCTTAAGCTGTTGGAAAAAGCTTTATAACGCTCTGGTGGCCCTTATACCAGAGCGCCAACCCCTTTTTTCCCAAAATCTCTTCAAAAATTGCAATTTTTGAAGGTCCAAACCCTGTTTTCTCACTTGCTGGGCTGCTTTGTGATTCAATGATTCTTTCTTTGACCTTTGACATACTTCCTACTGAGAAGTAAACACCTTATTGTTCATATTTTATGCCTTTCTTCATTCTTTTTGAGTTTTTGCTGTTGAGAGCTTGGAATCGATCCCCTGCTTTCTTCTCTCCTATCCGACTAAGTGAGAACTCTAGTGAAGGACATCTGAAGTCTGTGACTCCTCTCACTTGGTTTTTTGAAGGTCATTGTTCTTTGAACACTTCATTCTTGTGTGAATTGTTTGGTTTTTGCTTTGTTATTTGTGTTTTCTATTTGCTTCTTACTTCAATCACAACAAGAGGGTGTGTGTTGTGTGTGCGAAATTTGATCCTACTTGTCTGAATCTCCTTGATCTAAAAAGGTAGTTGATAGGAGAATTTTTTGCATTGAATCAACCATCATTCACATACAAAACGAAAAAGTTACATTTTAGTGCTTGATTTGCATATTAGAAGGCATTTTTCAAAAAGGTTTTAGCGTTGCACTAGATTCGATTGAGAACCAATTGGTAAAGGATTTTTCATATTAATGTTTGAAAGTGAAAACGACTGCTTCTCTTTCCCTTAAATAGGTGTTCATTGAAAAGAAACGATTGCTTATCATCTTTCATGCATCTTTTTGGGCATTGAGTCATCATTCCATTAGTTTCACTTTTGTACACCCTTTGAGTAAAGAACAACTATAAAATGAAGGCTAATTAAAAACTATCTAGAACTTTTTTGTTTTTAGGATATTCCACCAACAATAGACTAGGGTTAACACTTTGGATTAGGCTGTGAGCATAACTCTCCAAAGTTTTCAAAACAAACATTAGCATCCTGAGCTAGGGAGAGTCAAATCCAATTGTCGTATAAGTCTGCCTGGGATCCCCCTCTCACACATGGGTTACGCACGAGGTCGCACTCAGGAAAGCTACGGATATTATCCCTCCGTGGTTTGATTGATTGTAGTAGTCAAATCGTATTATGGGGATCACTTAAAGGTATACCCACAATGTTGAGTGGAAGCCTTTCAAGTTGATTTTGGTCTAGATACCCTACTTGTATGTTCGGACTGGACTGTCGACTGTACCCGCCTAGGGGCTGACTGTGAATTGGTAACCTTAGTGGCCATAATATTTAGGGTCTTACATAAGGTGACAGTGAAGGGAAGTCTCACTGTACCTGGAGCAGACATTGGTCAAACTCACTCGGGCTCCTTGGAGGGTAAATCCACAATTACTGCGTGGAAGCTTGCACCAAGGCGTAAGTCCGTTAAGCAGGATTCCATTGTAACTGTTCCACCATATCCCAGCCCCTTCTCGACTTGATCATGCGACGTTGGATTTCATCACCAACTAGTACGGTCATTGAGAGAAGTTTTGTCTACTTGGTTGATTCCTAGATTTCTTAGCGCATGCTGTTTGTTTTTGTTAGTTGGCCCTAGATTTTCAGCGTGATCTGTTATTCTCCACAATTGAGCCCATAGATGATAAAGGTCTTCGCCGATCACGTAGGATGCAAGGGCTGCCTCCGGAAGGCTATCAACCCTTACCTTCTAACCCTCCAGAAGACAATTACCGTAGAGAGGTAGAAAATCCATTTGACGCCGGAAGTGTTATTGCTCCCCCGTTAGATAACCCAGAAGATGCTTTGGGCACGGTTGAAAATCCCACCACACCTGTGTCGGTAACTCCTCTCGAACCACTTTTGGTTCGTTTAGACTCCCTTGGGAACGTCATAGACGAAGAAGTCCCACGATTACCGGAGAGGATCTTTACCGAAACATATATGGGATCCACGGAACCACTCTTTGGTGACGAGTATAGGACTCCTGTTCATCCTAGCACCGCAGTAGAAACCAATCAAAAACCTACTCGTTCTGTATGGAGGACTTCATCGGGGCGTGATCTCTATGAACATTTTGAATCTATTTGACAACCCTTTCATCCTCATGACCCTCCTAGTGAAACAGAACCATCCTGTCAAACCATGAATTACCCAGTCGATCAAGTTATTCACTCTACTGTCACACCAACACAAGTCCATCCTAATGCTGGACTCATCACCTCTACTCTTCCCCAAAGCACTTCAATCTCTACCCCTGTTTCTACAAGTCTTTACTCTACAACTCCGCATGTTTCACATGATCCCACTGGGACATCTTCTCACTTGAGAATGCAGACCCCTGTTGGCCAAACACAACTGGTTGGAGGGAAACCACCATCCAACATACCTTTCCCTCCTGGAGGACTACCTTTCCATGGTGGGCCTGCCCCTCGTGGGGGACAACCCCCTTTTCATACTCCTCCTAGAGGGAAACCTCCGTTTTCCAGTCACACCATGGTCGTAAATCCACCGCTGGCAGGGGGGCAACCCTCATCTGCTCGAAACCCTTCACAATCCTGGGGAGTATCTTCAGGAGACACTTTTACTCAACCCCACGTTGGGGGACACTTATATAATAACCCACTAGGAGGAGTATCCAATCCTGTCCCTCCCGGAACATCTTACGGACAATCTTATCCGGGTGGCAGCCAAAACACCACCTGGAGTTCTCCGGGACCACAGTCTTATCCTCCTCATGGGCCTCATGCGTATCGACCTCCAGGATCTACTCCTTACCATTCTCAAGGCCAAAATGTTTATCCTCCTCACGGGCAAATAAATCACCTGCCCTATAATGTTCAAAACCCACCGGGTTATGCCCATGTTTCTCATGCACCACCAAATCCTTCTTATCCTAGCCAGCACCAACCGTATGTAGGAGGACCTACTGGTTACAACTATCCACCTAACCCAGTCTATGGTCCTACTGGTGTTCCTATGCCACACCAGTATCATTCGCACATTAACCAACAACTACCTTTCCTTGCGACTTTGGATCTCCCAAACTTGTCTCGGTTAACTAATGATCCTATTTCTCATTCACTGGTTTGGCCAGTCATTCCAGCTAAGCTTCCTTCTGATATTCCAAAGTTTGATGGAAACCCTGGTGAAGATCCGAACAACCATGTGATGACTTTCCATTTGTGGTGTTCATAAAACTCCCTCATGGATGATTCTATACGTTTGCGTCTTTTCCAGCGAACGCTTACCGATTCAGAAACAAAGTGGTATATTGAACTACCACGTGCTTCTTTTCATGATTTCAATTCCCTTGCCATGTCTTTCCTCACACACTTTCAAATTCCTATTCGTTATGAGACATGTACTGAACTCTTGACCTCCCTTCTTCAAACTAACTCCATGCATATCTCTGACCATATTCATGAGTGGAGGCGATGACGAAGGATGATCAAGGGAGTCATTCCTGACATGCTCTTGGTGGAATGGTTTACTAAATCACTGTTACCCCCAATCACTCACGACGTCGCTATGGGTGGTGAGGTCATAGAGGAACAAGCCATTGCTCGGGCTCAGTACTTAGACTTGGTTTATTCCCAATCTGGTACTTTGTATGATTTTCTTCCGAATGCTGCTCAAGCTAATACCGATCCTTCTAAGCCATCATCCTCATCTCATGCGGATGGTGTTATCGGTTCTGTCAAATCCAAATCAACTACACCCTCCTCTACCTCCCCCCAAACTCAGATCTCTGAGGTGAATGCAGTTCAATCTGCCCCTTCACAACAATCCAGAGGTAAGAAGAAGACAAAGAATAAATCAAAAAATAATAATGAACAACCAAAAAATCAAACACCTGCTACCGAAAAGCAACCACAACAGAAATTGAAATTCCCATGTATCATTTGTGGTGACGATCACTACACTCGAGATTGTCCACTTTGCAATGAAGTGGCCAAAATTTTCCAAGGGAAGTCATAACCCGTTGTTCTTACTCAGCCTTTTCCACTGCAACAATCCATGGTTGCTCAAACCCCTTCTCCTGGGGGCAGTTCTAGTGATCCCAATGATGAGGCCTCATCAAGTGCACATATTTATATTTTTAATGGGATTAATTTGACCACTCATTCTAAGACCTACGACACACCAGGTAACCCTGACAAAGGAAAAGATACTAACGGTGTCGGCATTTTACCAAATCCATCATCATCCTCTATTAGTCTTCCATCAGTCAATCCTCTATCTGGACCACTTAAGATTGCGAAACCCATGTTCGACTCTATCTTGCACCCTCCTAAGAGCACTATCCGCAAAGCTACCTTTAATCCTAGTTCACGTGCTACCCAAAACTACAACATTGTTGAATATTTGGCTCAAGAACCGTGTGCTATGTCTACGTTAGAAGTTCTACAACATTGCCCCAGTCAACGTAAAACGCTCTTGACCGCTCTTGGCACTGTTGATCCCGAGTCGTCCAATCAAATCATGTTTAACCTAGATAATTATGCGTCTTGACTCTCCCACCAACTTGCTTTCCAAGTTGATGTTGTTGTTCACAATCAACAAATCCATCGAACTATTCTGGATGAGGGAGCCTCAACTTGTGTCATGTCTTTACCGTGTTGGAAAGGTTTAAAATCATCAACACTCAACAAATCCCCAATGATGTTACGCGCCTTCGATGGGCGAGGTTTTCATCTCCATGGGCTTTTACAGTCCCTGCCCATCCAATTGGGTGGAAAAACTGTTACTGTTGATGTCGAGGTGGTCGATGCTCCCCTTGATTACAACTTGTTACTTGGAAGAAGTTGGTTTTATGCTATGACTGTCGTTGCCTCATCGGTCTTTCAATGTGTACAATTTCCTCACCAGGGAAAAATTGTCACTGTTGATCAGTTGGATTTCTGTACGACCGATGCTCGCACTCCTGCTACCAACAATATTCCTTTCTTGGGAGACCACAAGATCACGTATGAAAGCATTGGTTTTGTCTTACTGAAAGATTCTAGCCTCATGGGTACCTTCCCTACACCACTTCCACTAACTACACATCATATTGCCAGCATTGATATGATTTCAACTGCGTCTTATCAATCTTTGGAATCATCTGAGCCTTGGATTGTACCTTGTCCTTTGGAATTCGATGTACTAAGTGACACCGTGCCACTTAGTCTAGTTGAAACATCATACGTTTCTACCCAATCCGCTTCTCCCTCGTCAGATGCCCAACATCTATTGGCACTTGATAGTTCCTCGATGCAATCACGATTGTGTTCCTTGTCATCTGCGATCGACTACATTTCCCCACCTTTTCCTTCGAATGAATTTATTCCAGGGATGCTTCGCATTGACAAGTTACTTGGGATAATAACCATCACTGATCCTCTTTTCTTCCCCCTCATGAAGAAATCTGGGAAGATATACACTCTATCTCCCCTCCTGGAGTTGATTTTTCATCATCTCCCATGATTTCAATTTTCGACGATTTGGATCCGGTAGTGGACATGGTGATTTCTTCAGTAGGATTATTGGAGCCTGATCTCTTTACTCCTATCGCGGCCTTTGATATGTGTTCCTTCTCAAGTGATTATCTTCCATCCAGCGAAGATCTCCTGGAGGCCATGACCATGTTTTATCCATTGACATGGTACCCTTCTAGAGCATTATCCTCTTGGAAGCCATGATCCGGACAAAACCACGAGCATAGTTTCTCTTCTCTGTGGCAAGCTCATTAAAAAATGAATTAGAGGCCTTGAGCATAGTTCTTTTCCTGTGTCAATCTCGTTTAAAAATGAAACAATCACCTCTCTTGAACCTTCTTTTCATTTGCCCTTATCCTTTGGTGAATGAATCGAAGCTTGGAGGGCATGTCTCCAGCCTTTGATGATCTTTCTGGAGTTAAGCCACTAGCTTTCAAGCTAGGGGCATACCGAGCTTAGTCTTTGTTCTTTCTCGTGCTTGTAAATACATGAGAATGCATCTAGGTAGACTTTTTATCTCTTTTTTGGACCTGTATGGATACACAAAAAGGGAACCCCCGTGAGTCTTCTTTAAGCTCTTTTTAGACTCTCTAAACATGAAAAGATTGATGAGTGATCTTGCTTCCTTTCCCACTCGTTAAACGGTTTGAAAGGGCATCTTTTGAGTGATAATTTATCTCTTTTTCGGCCTCGCGAGACTAACATTACGAAAAAGGACAACATTGGAGTCATCTTTAAGTTCTTTTCAGACTCTCTAAAGATGAAAAGATTATCGAGTGACCTTGTTCTCTTCACGCTCGTTAAAGTATTTGAAGAAAACTTCTGTTGAGCGATAGTTTATCTCTTTTTCGGTCTCGTCAGACTACTTTATGAAAAAGGAACTGAGAGAGTTCTCTTTTAAGTGTTTTTACAGACTCTATAATCATGAAAAACCTTCGAGTTTTTTGTCTTTCAACTCGCTAAACAAAACATCAACAGGCCCATACGGGATCGAACCCTTACTTCTTCTAGTTCATTAAACAAAGGAAGAGGAACTTACCAAAGGTGAGTTTTATCAAGCATGTGTTATCCTCCTTGAGCTCGTTAAATTAAAAAGAGGTACTCATCTATCTGGATGGGGGAAAAATTGAAAGAAGTAAGCCAAGCAGTTTTTGAGAACATTACCAAATAACTCTTAGAGTCGCCCTTGAACATGGCACTGTGTATTTTGCACGCATTCTAATTCGCTGAACCTCTGCACTGAGCCAATCCTTTGAGTTTCTTTCACTCCTTTGGGTCACCTGATGTAAGTCACAGCATCCACTGCATCATTAAGTTTTGGTCCATGTCATGTTTCTGTTGTCATGCCTCAGTGTTCAAGGGAAGTACCCGCTTCGAGAGTCAGCCATCACAAATATCTTGTCTCAATACCCGTGTCAGTCCATGTTCATGTGATCTACCAATTACATCTCTGTGTCCATTTCATGTCGTTGATGGGGGATACATTAAGGCCCTCCTTCGACAAGCCTATTCTTGTCGACTTCAACACATTATCCAGGAACTAGACTTAGAAACCAGTTAGTACTTTGGGACCTGCATGCCTCAATGGCGGGCTTCCTCACGTTCGACAATGGGTTTACATCATTGACCTCTGATCGGATGATTCCATGGATGTTCGACTTCATCTCATCCATTCACACTCGTTGGAATGTACTAGAGTACCTTGGGAATCATTGACATTAATGGTGATCTCCCTCGCGCTTGTTAACGGTTTACATCATTGACCGGTAATCAAGTGGTTTCTTCCATGTTCGACATCAGGGCATATATTCACATGGTTAGATTCGTACTACATCGGGATCAGTAAGAAGACCCTGGGTTGAGTGATCACTTTGGTATGTACTTTGCCCAGGTTGCGAAGGAGTTTCTTTTGAACAATGACACATATATTGTTACATAGATCCACTTTGTATTGGTCGTGGCTATGTCTTGTCATCTCGTAGATCCACTGTGTATTCTTCGTGGTTACGATCAGTTCAAGTCATGGGAGTATAGATCCACAGTGTATTTTCAGTGGCTATACCTTTTTATCAATACAATTATGGATCCGCAGTGTATTTTATGGCGGCCATATCTTGCAAGTCTTGATCACCCAAGCATAGGTATGCTTGCCTTGGGTTTGAAACATGCCATAATATTTGTTGGATGTTTGTGTGCAGCTTCTGTCAGGTTCTCTACATATATACCCTTGCTTGAAAGTCTACAAAGCATTTCAATTATCAGTTCCTATATTCTAACTTCATACTTTGGGGGGCAATCTGTTACACATAAAAAATACTCACTTTGATAGTGTCGCAAGTTTCATCATTATAAGTGTTGAAAGTGTCRCATTTTTCTCACAAGTGTCGCAAGTGTCAAAGAAAGCATACTGCCATGATGCCTATGTTTTGCCTATAACGACATGAGAAGGACACTTGAAACACCTCAAACATTTGATTTGGAAGAGGAGAAATGAGTCAGCAGGCTCATGAACCTTTTGCCATCTGAAAACACTCAAAAAACTAAGTTTTGGAGGAGAGCGCTCCCCTATACCTCTTCTGGGAGTGTTGGTGCTCCCCCTTACACTGTCTGGGAGTGTTATAAAGCTTCTTTGGCCCTTTTGGGGGAGCGCTGGTGTCTTTGGGAGTGCTAGCGCCCCCCTTAAGCCTACTGGGGAGCGCTACAATGCTCTGATGGCCCTTTTGAGGGAGCGCTACCTATTCTGGGCAGTAGTTAAGTCGTTGAGATGAATGGGGGAAGGATCCTTTCATTCTTGGAAGGCATTTGGATTCGAATCCCTAGTCCAGCCATGATCTTAGGGAATATCCTCAACTGAAGGAGGAAAATCCTCAACTTCCCCAAGGATATCTCAAGTGGTTAAAGCCTCTCCAAGGCTATATAAGAAAGCTTTCTAATGGTGAAAAGGGACAGGGAAAGGGAGAATCACACCAAACTTATGATCTCATTAGTGGTGTTGGAACAAAGATATTTTGGAGGCAAGAGACCTATGATCTCATAGGGAGCAATCGGTGAAGCTACCATCATTTGGATCGTGGATATTTTGAGCAAGGGATAGACAAGGAGGACTTGGTAGAACTACTGCATTCCATCTACGGCTAGCTTATCGAAGAGCGAAAGATTGGAGCTCAACTCAGAGCATGCAGGGACAAACACTGGTAAAAGGTACTTCTTTTCTCCTTCCTTCTCACACACTAGTCCACCTAGATCTAAAAGGAAGTCAGTGACCATGATAAGCACTTTCCGTCTTAAAGTTAAGAGTCTAGCTCTTTGAGAAGATCTACTTGTCCACAGGGAGATATTCCTTCAACAAGTAGGACCACTGGAAGAAAACGAGCAGCAACAACCGTAGATCGTCAATATCAAAGAAATCCCATCACTGGAGGAAATACCAATAGACCCTACACTAATACTAGAATAAATTCAGCAGCCACAAGCAAAGGCCATGGAATAGGGTACACCAGTAGCGGTGCAAGAGCCTCAGAAAAAGGAAACAGAAACCCATTAGGAAATACAACTAGAACACACTAAAGCAGTCGTGAAAGTGAATAGAATGACACAACCCCTAGGAGTAGAGGAGCAACCAGACAAGACACAAGCAACCAGCTTAGGTCAACCAACAGAGGAGACTGCTAGAACTACCTGACCTTGGCTAGAGTGGATGACAGGGGAACAACCGAGAGTTGTTGGAACTTAGAACCAACTACCACAGTAGGAGGACAGAGTGTAGATACCGATCTCACCTCGAAAGAAATCGGCAACAGAAACTATACTACCATGCATACTAGAGGGAGTACAGGTAGACCTGCAGCTATTAGGTCACGTCGGGAAGCTCAAGTATTCCGACCACATCGTATCATATGAAACCAAATATCCAAACCCTTCACCACATGTCTTTATGCAGAAAATAGTCGTGAACCAACTCGGAGAAACGATCAGTCAGCCACATCAGTGGGAAACGAGACTGGACATAACAAGAATTTTAGGATTGCTGAAGCTACCACACTTTAGCAGAGGCCAATACGTGACGATATGCGTTAAGTAGTTGTTAGCAGTTACACATGGAGGGGATATATGGCTGGACAAACCTGTCCCCATAACTGTCGAGCTTATCGCGCAGATAACATGACTACCCACTCGGGGTATGGATCTCTCGCAGATTTTGGACGACACATTCAAGGAGAAAACGTTGGTAGAAGAAATGAAGAAGAAATATGGTACCGACATGGGAACAAGAGGCATTATAATCAAACAGATAAAAAATGCAGCTACACAATTGGGCATAAAGATCTTAGCCTGCAAACTGCTAAGAAAATGCCGCAAAGACGAAGTACCGGCATGATTCATCATTGTTGCAGCTGAGTGCGCAGAAGGCACCTCCATGAGCTGGGCACCATACCTATCAAACTTATTTCAAGTAGACTGCAAAGATGCACAAGACGCAGGTACGAAATTTCATTACTCATGGCTAATCACCCTCCTAGCCTTCATGGGATGGCGAGAACCAGAAAACGCCATTTTTTGTACCAAACCACAACCAGCGAGAGCAAGATATCGTTTACTGGGATCTGTGCCACAGGTAAAGAACAAGAGGGAGAATGGAATCATATTCGAAGCATACCTACGAGACATACATGAAGCCATCATCCAAGCATGGAGAATAACACCATAGGTTGTTGTGTGATATGGGGACATTGCCAATTTCTGGGCTAGACGACAAGCCATGTGGATACAACCAAGGTAGGATCTAGATAAATAATGGCTACGGATGTGCTACTGCATCACCGAGGGTGATATCGATATGATCATCAATGAATGGCCGGATTAATGGAAGATCCCAACCATACCCAGGGAAGTATTGGGAAAAACATCGGAAGGAGGGGCTACACAGTTGAAGACACAGCCTCCGCAAATCCCAGTACCTAAGAAACGAAGAACGAGCCAAAGCAAGTCCACTCAGGTAGACAATGGGTCAGAGTAGCCAGGGACCTAGAAGGGGAAGAAAGAAACCACTCAGCCGACTAATGGACAACGGAAATAGGCTGAGGGAGCGCATGAACCGCCCTAGGGGAACTAAGAGATCAATTGCACGAGAAGAAAGCACGCACAAGAAATCCAAGGCACAACGAGCACCACCAGACTATATGATCACGAAGGACGATGGAGAGATGATCACCATAATGGTCCAGGACTGCCTAGCAGAAGATTTTGATCATGCAACACACCACAGAGATAAACTACAGAAGGAACTGATAGAAATGGGATAGCTTCTTAAGAAAATTGAGGAAGCCCAGAGCGCAAGTAGTAGCAGAGGTGTAGATCCATCGACAACATAGACCAAAGAAAGAGTGAAGGTAGCAGAACAAGACCCAGTTCTTCCAATGCCACACGCACATTCAACGGTCTACATAAAACCTAGCATACTACGAATGGATGAAATTGTGGGACAGACACCACTAAAGGATTTGGACCACATCCAATTGGTCTCGACACAGATTCCATCAAGGGAATTATACAAATTATAGGTTAGTGTCGAACACGAGATGCAGTCTCGAGCACACAAAAATTTAGTCGAGCTACAACAAGCAACAAAGAAGTGGGAAGCGTTGGAAACAGTTTGGCATAGGCCAAATCTGAAACTCAGGAGGAGAAAGAACACACAAATGAACTGGAATGTAGAGTGGAAGATATTTTTGGGAAAATTCCAAGCACTGCGCAGGGAAATGAACTCCCAGCCCCAGAAAAGATCAACCAGAATACGTAGGCAATTGATTAGACCAACAACTCCACCAGCAGTGAAGGAGCAAAGGAAGCAGGAAGCAACAACATAACTGCAAGAGATAGAAAAACAGGTTAGCACGACAACTGACTTGTTCGAGAAAGCAACACAACTTTGGACAAGACTGGAAGAGGATCCATAGGTCCAACACTGGGACAAGTAAGAGGAGAGGATCAATGAAACGATCCAAGAACTCAAGCAACGACAGAAGACCGTACCAATTCCAAAATGAGTCAAGGGAACGCGGGAGTTGAAGAATATGCAGGCAAAACTTATCACTGCGCAAACACATAAACAAGAGCGTCGAGCTCAAATAGAACCGCTGCAGGAACGGGTAGCAGAAGTACTCACGCAAGTAGAAGGAGCCAGAACACAGATAACACAAACCCAACTAGAATGCGTAGGATGTATGAGTGATGAAGTGGTAGTTCAGACAGTCGACATCATCAAGGATAAAACCGCGCAGGCACTGACAAAAGCAGCAAAATTGCAAGAAAAGTTCTAGACGATCACCAAGGAGATCGAGGAAGCACAGAGAGATTAGGTGACTCGGGACAAGTCACATGTCAGTGTTGAGGGCCTGTTGGCACCAGGCCAAAGGGAAAAGAAGGACGATCGTGGGCAAGAAAGCATGCAGAAACCAAAGTAACAGTTGGTGAAAGAACAACATGCATGCATGCAAGAAAGCATGCACAAGTAAAGTGACAGCTGGAGGAAGAACAACACGCGTGCATGCAAGAAAGCATGCACAAGGAAAGCAACAACTGGAGGAAGAACAACACGTGCATGGGAAGAAGACCTAATGTCGGTACGGTTAGGTTTTTAGTAACACACTGTAAATGGATTAAGAGCCCGAAATGTATATATATATATACAAAGGTATCATATAGAGGTTGGTTAGTTGTTGTTATTATAGCTACGTAGGGGAAAATGAAATATGTAATGCTGTTGACCGTGTGAACCAATTTTGTAAGTTGTTGAGCAAAGAAGAGAAGGGGGGAGGTAGATCTGAGGATTAGACCACAGGCTGTAGAGCCTGGTGTGATCTAGTTCACCTCATATAGATCTTACCCGTAAGGGGGAAATTGTAAGCGCACGACGCCGAGAATGCAGAACTACCATAATAAAAGAGCCAAGAGCCAAATCTTTGTGGACGTAGCCCAGGAGGGTGTGAACCACGGTAATATTTGTGTAATGTGATGAATGCATGCATGTCTTTACTTTCTTTCAACAATTAATGGTTAGGCTTGATGAATGAGTTAATACATTGTGATGAATCTGTTTATTCTGTTTGGAAAATAACTGGTGAAACATATGTATGCGACCGAGAGGGATAAGTAGATTACATTAACAGCTTGTGATACATGACTTTAGCCAAGAAACCCCTATCTCCTACTCTATCCTAGTTTGCAAACACCTAAGTCTTACAGTCACCCATTTAAAGCTATCTCAGGTGAGACTGTGCAATGCATCATGTGTACTGCATTGCCTTCTGGTTTACCAGGAGGGTCGATAGGTTTAGAGGCTTTGTTGGAAACCCAAATGACACGAACCTTGGGTCAATAACTCAGACAACCAGAGAAAGGAAGAGAAACCAAAAAATATCTTTTGAAAGGAAAATTCTTCTTCTTCCTAAGGCCTATCTGTTGGTTGTTGATTCTGAAATCTGAATCTTGTCAGTGGAGGAGTGTCCATGTAATCTTTCTTGTAGATCTTCCTATCTCCCTTGATTGTTTCTGCATAGATTTTTGGATATGTTTCTTGCTCTGTTGTTTTGGAGCTTGATCCTTTTTCTATCTGATTGTATCCAAGTCTAGACTTGTCATGATGAGATTTTTTACTGCTAATAATGTCATCCAAAACTTTTGAGTTGTTTTGCATATTTTTCTTTTGAAGATCCTTTCTTAATGTGGCAATCTCTGCTTCCAAATTTCCAATGATCTTGTCTTTTTCTTCTAGTTGTTCTTTGAGTGCTTCTTCAATTCTTTTATCTTCTTCTATTTGAACCTTCAAATTTGTCATCATTTGTTCTAGTTCTTGAGTGTCTTCTTTATTTTTTAGTTATGTTTGTCGTTTCTTGTTTTTCTTCTTTTCTCTTCTAATAACTTCTATGGCACACATCAATACCTCTCGGTAGTCAACTTATGCCTCTGCAATTTCTTCTTCGACTTTTTCATATTCTTCTTCGGCTTCTTCATATTCTTCTTTGGAGTCTTCTTTATCAGAGTCTTCTACTGCCATGAATAGAACTCTTTATGTCTCACTGTCACTGACTTCATCTTCATCTGATGATGAGATGTCTTCTTTGGTGCATAAGATTTTCTTGAAAACTTTCTTGGTGGTTCTTTTCCCTTTATATGTTTGTTTTCCTTTTGAGTAACATTCATCGTTTCTCTTTTTCTTATAAGGACATTTGTTAGCAAAATGACCAATCCCATCACAATTAAAACAAATTAAAGGAAGCTTATCTCTATATCTACCATCGGTTCCCTTGTTCAATCTTTTGACAAAGTTGGCCACTTCTTCATCATCTTCCAAGACATCATTGTTGCTACTATGTTCTTCTTTTTGCCTTCCCTTTTTCTTTGACTTTTTGGATGCTTTGAAGGTTGTTTATTTTATATTTGGATTTTCCTGTTTAGTTCTCACTTCATATGCTGTGAAGATTCCATGTAATTCATCCATGCTTATTAAGTTTAGATTTTATCTTTCTTCTAGTGCTGATATCTTAGGGTCAAATCTCATAGGAAAAGATCTTAGTACTTTTTGAACAATTGCAAATTCTTTGATTTCTTCTCCCAATCCTATGATTTCATTTACTGTTTCATCAACTCGTAAAAAATAAGCTGCAACATTCTCATCTTCCTTCATCTTAAGTTGTTCGAAGTGACCTTTGTAAGTTTGAAGCTTTGTTGCTTTGACCTTTGAATCTCCTTCATAAATATTTTGAAGTTTTTCCCAAATCTCTTTAGTGGATTTACAATGTGCAACTTTGGTGAATACTATTTCACTAAGACCATTCATAAGTGCATTTTTGGCTTTGGAATTATTCTGACCGACTTTCACTATTTTTTCATTTGTTGGCGGAACTATTGGTGTTGTGTATCCATCTACAATTGATTGTCAAAATTCAAATCCCTGTGCCTATATATATGTTTTCATCCTTATGCTCCAAAATGCATACGTCTGTCCATTGAACTGTGGTATTCCATTTTTATACAAGTTGTTTCACTCCATGATCTACCTTTTAGTGGTTAAACTGATTTCTGAAGGAACCTACTTTAATACCAATTATTGGATTACTAAGAGGGGGGGTGAATAATTTATAGAGCAATTTAATCTTTTTTAACCATCATGTAAGTTTTAAACCTGTGAGGTAAAGAAATGCATATAGATTCTTAAGCAAGACAAAAATTAATCAATGGCTCATACATAGAGTACACAGAGATTTTATACCGGAAACCCTCAACCGAGAAAACCTTTCTTATATTCATTATATCGAATTTCACCATTCACCATACAATATATATAATGTTTTTAGGTATTCCGTAGATACCAAAACCCTAATCCCTTAATCCAGGATTAATTTACAAAACCACTAAAAATAACAAAATCGCCCCAAAAAAAATAAATTCGGGGCGTTGCCCCAGGTTACCGCCCATTGCTAAACACTGCGCATAACAAGGGGGGGCATACTTGCTCCCCCCTAGGACCCCCCTACGAAAGCGCCTGACGCACATGCCATAGCACTAGTGGGAGGGATCGTCAGATGCGGTTGTCATATCTGACACGCCCATACACACACATGCAAAGAATATAACACATACCCAACATTCTCCCACTTGTTGTTTTCTTTGCATCTAGGGGTCCAGGGGATTATATAGTCAACAATCTAGGGCAACAATGCCCATTGTTTCTCTACACTAGGAGAACTTTTATGTGCTCACAGACTTTGTCAATGAATCTGCAACATTCTTCAAAGTGTCAATCTTTTCCAGCAAAACCTTATTTTCCTCAACCATGTCTCTCACAAAGTGATACTAAACATCAATATGATTTGTCTCCGAATGATAAGTTCAGTTCTTTGCCAGGAATATTGCACTCTGACTATCACAATCTAATCTCACTTCTTGTTGTACCAACCCAATACCTGAACACAATCTTTGTAACCATATTTCTTCCTTGCTTGCATGAGTGGCTGCCATGTATTCAACTTCTATAGTTGAGAGTGCCACTACAACTTGTCTTTTGCTCATCCAACTGATTTCTCCTCCAAATAGGTTAAACACATACCCACTTGTAGATATTCTGCGATCCAGATCTCCAGCCCAGTCTGCATCAACAAAACCATGTATGTCCACCACTCTGTCTAATCCCGATTTTCCTTGGTAGCACAATCCATAACTGGTGGTGCCACAAAGATACCTAAAGATCCTCTTTATTGCTATCCAATGCTCCTTCCCTTGTTTTGACATATACCTGCTCAAAACTCCCATTGCATGTGAAATGTCCGGTCTAGTACAAACCATTGCATACATCAAACTTCCAATTGCACTGGCATATGGAACAAGGGACATGTCCTCTTCTTCTTCCTGTGTCTTGGGACACTGATTTGTAGATAACTTTACACCTATAGGAATATGAACCTTGACCGGTTTACTTCCATGCATATTAAACATCTGCAATATCATCTCAACATATTTTCTTTGATTCAACTAGAGTTTCTTGTTTGCACGATCTCTTTTAATCTCCATTCCTAGAATGAAGTTAGCAGCATCGAGATCCTTCATGTCAAATTTGGAGGATAGTTGCGATTTCACCTCCTTGATAACATCCATGTTATTTCCTACCAAAAACATGTCATCAACATACAACACTACATAAATGAAGTGATTAGCAACTTGCTTGGAATATACACAGTGATCAACCCTGCTTCTTACAAATCCCAATCCAAGGATGTATGTGTCAAACTTTTGGTACCACATCCTAGGTTATTGCTTCATACCATATAGTGACTTCTTTAGCTTACATACCAACTCTTTCTTTCCCTTCGCTACAAAGCCTTTTGGCTACTTCATGTAGATTTCTTCTTTCAGATCCCCATGTAGGAATGTTGTCTTCACATCCATTTGTTCCACTTCAAGATCAAAAGCAACAACAATAGATAAAAGAAATCTAATAGAAGTTAGCTTAGCAACAGGAGAAAAAATATCACCAAAGTCAATTCCCTCTACCTAGGAATAACCTTTTGTTACTAACCGAGCTTTGTATTTCTCCACTTTACCTTGTGCATTAAACTTCTTCTTGAACAACCATTTTCTACCAACCGATTTTCTTCCAGCTGGAAGCTCAACTATATCCCATGCCTCATTCTTATCCAATGCATTCATTTCTTCAACCATGGCCTTCTTCCATAGTTTACTATCCTCTGAATTCACTGCTTCCCTGACAGTTCTGGGATCATCATCAATAATAGATAAAGCAACATTGGAACGAAAATCAGGTGGTCTATACCTTTTTAGTTTCCTTCTATCTCTCACTGATCTCCTCAATACTGGGGTATGAGGTTCTTCTTCTGCTTCCTCTGCTTCAGATGATTCAGATTTTACATCATCCAACTCAAGCTCTATTTTCTCAGGTTTATCTTGCGTTGGTAGGAATTCCTGTTTGGCCACATCTTTTAGCTCTCTGAAAACAACATCTCGACTGTAAATAGTTTTCTTGGTTTATGGGATCCAAAGATTATAACCTTTCACACCATCTTTATAATCAATAAAGATACACTTTTCAGATTTATTATCCAGCTTACTCCTATTTTCCTTTGGAACATGTAAATAAGCATCACAACCAAACACTCTCATATGTTGAAGAGAGGGTTTCTTTCCAGACCATACCTCATGTGGAGTTTTATCATCCAACGCTGATGAAGGTGATCGATTGACTGGGTAACATGTTGTACCCACTGCCTCTACCCAGAATTCTTGTTCTAACCCGACATCGCTAAGCATGCTCCTTTCTTTTTCCATCAGTGTCCTGTTCATCCTTTCTGCAACTCCATTCTGCTGAGGAGTGTATGGAGTAGTCTTCTGCCTTGMTATACCACACTTCTTACATAATTCTTTGAATTCATTTCCGCAAAATTCTCCACCATTATCTGTTCTCAATACCTTTATTTTMTTCTCTGTCTAATTTTCTACCATAGCCTTAAACTCTTTAAATTTATCAAATACCTCAGATTTCTTTCTAAGAAAATAAATCCATGTGTTCCTTGAAAAATCATCTATGAATGAAACATAATACACAAATTTACCTAGGGATGGAATAGGAACAGGTCCAAACACATTACCGTGTATCAACTCTAAGATCCCCTTTTCTCTTGTAGCACCAGATGGGAATCTTAATCGATTATGTTTACCATATATGCAATTTTCACAGAAATCAAAATCCAGAGTGCAATTAGACATACCTTCAACCATACCTTTACGAGTTAGTGTTCAAAGGCCCTTTTCTCCAATATGCCCCAATCTTTGATGCCACAACATGGTCTTCTTTTCTAGGACAGTATTGGTCTTGTCTCCTTCATTTTTCTGCTCAAGGACAATATAACTATTACACCCATTAGTATAAGTGCTTCCCAACAACTTGTACAGAGTTCCACAATGAACTCCCCTCATCAACACCATTGCTCCTCATACCATCTTGCAAGTGTTCTTTTCAAATATAGTTTTCACTCCTGCATCACCCAACTTGCTTACAGATATTAGGCTCCTGGCTAGTTTTGGAATGTGTAGAACCCCAGGGAGAGTTCTAATCCTTCCATCGTTTAGCAACAACTTAACCCTTCCACATCCCAAGATTTGTGTTGTCAAGTCATCTCCTAGGAATACATCACCACCATCATATTTTTCATATTAAGAGAAGCACTCCCTGTGAGGAGTCATATGGTATGACACACCTGAGTTGATCAACCATACATCATGGTCTGCATGTGTACTTGTAGATGTTAGTTAAACATCACCTCCTTCTTCAGTGGAGGTTTTCGCCTCTGTGGGAGAGGTACTATCAGATCCCTTTGGTTTTTCAACCTTCTTAGACTTGCAATCTTTCTTATAATTCCTTGTTTTACCACACTTTCAACATTTCCTCAAAGATTTTCCTGGAGACTTAGATCTACCTGTAGATTTAGATCTCCATCTCGAAGGCTTACTAGGGTTCCTATATTGGGTACTCCCTCTTACAAATAAAGCATCTGTGTTGTGACCATCCATGCTTTTTTGCCTCATCTCTTCAGATAACAAGGATGCAACTACATCCTCATACTTCAATGTAGATTGAGTGGTACTACCTATTGCTACAGCCAGATTATCCAAAGAGTCTGGCAAAGAACATAACAAAGTAATACAATTATCTTCTTCTGCAATCGTAATATTAACAGATCCAAGTTGACTTACCAGAGTATTAAAACCATTTAGATGTTCTATCACAGAATCTCCATCTTCCATCCAAAGATGATACAACTTCTTTCAAAGAAACAACTTGTTTACCAGGGACTTTGATTGATACAAATTCCCTAACTTATCCCATAGTTCCTTGGCTGTAGATTCTCATGAGACATTCAACAACACCGAATCTGCCAGGCAGATTCGAATAGTACTCCTTTCTCTTTTGTCAAACTTGCCCCAATCTTCCTTCGACATACTAGTAGCTGGTGTACTAGTAGGTTGTGTACCAGTAGCCTGTGTGCTAGTAGACGGTGTACCAGTAGGCTGTGTACTAGGATCCACAACGATGCATTATTCTTTGCTTACAAGAAGGTCCTCCATCTTGAGCTTCCATAGCTCAAAGTTTTTATTGTTGAACTTCTCTATCTCGATTCTAGATGAGCTCGCCATTCCTCTTTCTTTACTCGAATCTCCACTGCAAAGGCTCCCACTAAACCCAGGTTTATCACAGACCCAAGATAGACTTGATCTATCAAGACCGAGCCAAACCCTCAACAACAAAGGCATCCCTCTGAAGCCAAAAATGAGCTCTGATACCACATGTAAGTTTTAAACCTGTGAAGTAAAGAAATGCATATAGATTCTTAAGCAAGACAAAAATTAATCAATGGCTCATACACATACTACACAAATATTTTATACCAGAAACCCTCAACCAGGAAAACCTTTCTTATATTCATTATATCGAATTTCACCATTCACCATACAATATATACAATGTTTTTAGGTATTCTATAAATACCAAAACCCTAATCCCTTAATCTGGGATTAATTTACAAAACCGCTAAAAATAACAAAATCCACTAAAAATAGCAAAAACCGCCTTTAATCCAGGAGGGATCGTCAGACGCAGTTGTCATATTTGACGCACACACACACACACACATGCAAAGAATATAACACATACCCAACAATCCAAGTGTTATATCAATGTATCATTATCATCCAATAACTGCAGAGTAAATAAGCAATGAACAAATGAACAATCATACACATACACAGTACACCAGTGTTTTACGTGGAAAACCAAAGCGGGAGAAAACCATAGAATATTTTTTCGTATACGTCTTGAAGAATTACATTCATTGGAAGCACCAACTTCCTTTGTTTTCTAGCTACAACTGGAAGGAGGTTCCAACCCCCTTGTTTCTCAGGCTACAACCTGAAGGAAGTTCCAATTTCCCTATTGTCTAGCTACAACCAAAAGGAGACTACAACCCCCTATGTTCTTCGACTACAAAAAGAAGGTGGCTACAACCACCTGTCCTTGCCCTGAAGTAGAAGTAGAATGATGAAACCATTGTCACACTATCACTGTGAGATATACCACTGTAAACCTGAACCATGCATCAACTTGTACCTCAACTTGTAATCAACCTGTACCATAAACAAGTGCATCAACCATGCACCAACCTGTACCAAAAAACCTGTAATCAACTTGTACCATAAACAAGTGCATCCAACCATGTACCAAGTATGTACCAATCATGTTTCAACTACTCATTAACTATAACTCATCAATATGTACCAACATCATCAACTATACACCTCATGTATGTGCCAACTCATCAACTACTTGTCTCAACCATATACCCAACATGTACCTCAACCAAAAGCCCTCATCAATATCATCATCCAAATATGATTTGTAACTCTATAATAGACCTGTTGTATATGATCACATACCTGCAAACCTTCCTTAACTTTAACAACAAGAGACTAACATTTTCATAAAACTTTTTTTTAGTTTCACATGACTAGTTTTGGATTAGTCAACAACCCTAACTTGAAATAATCATAACTATGTACCTGTAATGAATAAAGATTTGAAAATGATACACAATGTTCTTCAGTGTGTTTTTTGCAATTCCTCCAGGTGTCACTACTTGAAACCTCTTAGAAAAGGAGTTATATAAAAAATGACATACATTTTTGAATTCTTGTTTATTCTAGAGAGAAACCTTGTAGAGTGTGTCCCGCACATAATATTTGTTGAATGGATATGAAAATGTTACACAAAATACTACAGATTATACTCTAACCAACACATTTCGTCTTACTAAATTTGGATCTGTTATGAATAAGTTATGACGTTTTTACCCGAAACACTTGTTTTAGACTAGTTTCAGGACTAGCCACAAACCCTATTTTCCATGGAGTTTAACTCCAAAAATACAACGACCCACAAGCTGAATTTTTTACCATAGATACTTGGATATGTTTTCTCAAAGGAATAGAAATTTCACAGTCCGAGTCATTCTAGAAAAAATGTTATTGCAAAAATGGTGAGATGACCTGTAAATAACATACCTTAGAAAGCATCATCAAAAGAATTTATCCTGCCTTGAATTCTGACCTTTTTTCTTCACCTTCTCTCTGAAATTCGGCTTAGATATCCTTTGATTACCTCAATCACCTATAAATATTCAATATGCTCAAGTGTGATGTAAAATGAGAGAGTCTTACCTCTTATTTATACTCTCCATATTCTAGGTCACTTAACCTATTTTCCTCATTTTTAAGGTTAACCACTTTCCATAATTAGAAAGTTCTCCATTACTTTATCATTTAAATATTCCTCCTTGACTTTGTCACCTCACTTTATCATTTAAATAATCTTATTTGATTTTGTCACTTCACTTTATTATTTAAATAATCCTTCTTGACTTTGTCACTTTACTTTATCATTCAATTAATAATTTCTTCTTTGCAAGATCGTTCACTTCTTTGACCTTTTGGGGCTTCAAGCCAACATATGAGGGTCCTCCAACTTCGTAAGGCCATAACTCTCAAACCGTGAGGATCTATGTGACGTTCCACATACCATCAGAAATGACATGACATGTACTATCCATATAGAATAGTATTACCTTCAAATATATTAAAACTCATACCACTATACATGAAACAACCTTGGGTCCATTACCCAAACCTTTGTGCTACCAGACTTTCTTCAAGGGTTGACCTCAATGACAACCAACCTTAATCAACACATTGTGCATGATCCTCATAAGGAATAGAAACGAGGCCCAAGCTCCAGATGGTTACTTTTGATTCTTGGTTTTTTGATGTCTTTAGACGGATTACTTCTCTTGGCTCTAGCTCTGTGAGGCACCTTAGTTTCTTTTTTCTGCAATTGTGAACTGTTTGGACAAGTGGCAGCATTGGTTTCTCATTTGGGCGATGCAATCACTGTCTCACTCTTTACCCCAAGACATATGCAATTTTTTTATACTAGAAGGCTTTAATAAGCAGTTATTAATATAAAGATCCTACTTTATTTACAAAAAAAAATGTTAATTTATGTTTTACGATACCGTGTTGAAATTAAAAATGTTTTATTTCATTTTATTTATAAACATTATTGTATGAACATCATTGTACTATGTGAAGTAGAGTTGATTCTGTGTGGAGTTGATTGTGTAGTGATGGGAGATTTAGGTAGTTATCAAATTATAGTTTCTAACTTATAATTTAAATTTTGTTTGATTTGGAAATATGGTTGAAAATAGTCAAAACAAGTCATCAAATTTTATAGTTTCTT
>ML787534.1:195189-216420 GCA_009831015.1 Picea engelmannii | reverse complement strand
TGTATCGTCCATCATCGCCCATCTCTATATGGATTCTAAGATCTTTCTCCTCCAAGTCAATGAAAGACTCTTTATCTCCCATCATGTGGAAGGAAGAGCCACTATCCAAATACCACATAGATCCTGATGCACTTGAAGCCATTGCGATCAAAGCGAAGTCAAGTTCAAATTGTGAGACAAGAGCCTCACCAGTTGCAGATCCAACAACTGTCTTATTCTTCTTCTTCTATGGACAGTTAGTAGTGAGATTCCCATGTTCGTGACAGTGAAAACAATTCACTTTGGACAAATCCAGCTTCTTGACTTTAGACTCAGATTTTGGATTAAATTTCTTACCTTTCCCTTTCCTTGCCTTGGTAGTCAAAGCACAATCATCTTCATCATCACGCTTTGATGAAGATCCATCTCTGGTGTTCCGCCTGAACTCCTCTTGCACTAGATCCGACCATAGTCGTTCCCAATCCGACAATTTTTCCCTTCCATTGACAGAGTCTTGATAACTGTGCCAACTCTTAGGAAGCCCTAGGAGCGCCAAGATCACCAAATCATCAGCAACAACTGTTATTCCCACACTTCCAAGCTCATCCCGACATTGGACAATCTTCATGAGATATTTTTGAATGGTGTCACCTTTCTCCATCTTGATCTTCCTAAGTTTAGCTTTAAGCGCCAATTTCCTATGGTCTCTACTATTTTGGAACATATCTGTCAAAACCTTCCACATTGCATGTGGTGTGGTTTTCCCATGGTGACTTGATACAATGTGGTCTCGTACTCCCTCCAATAGAATCCTCCTCACCCTCGCCACTTTCTTTTTCCATGCATCAAGATTTGCAGTGTCTGTCACATCCAGCTTAGGAACATCGTTATCAATGTAACCCTTCAAGCCATTATCTTCAAGTATTGCTTCCATCCTGTCCTTCCAAGAAATGTAGTGCGAGCTGCCCTCGAGTGCATACTCCAACCTCAAGACATTGAAAGACATTTTCGATCTTGAATCAAGTGTCGCACCAAGAAAATATTGCAAATTCAAATGTTGTCCAACCTAAAAACTCAACTGCTGCAATCCCTCTTCCTTGGGAGGTTCGCACCCCACCTGAGAGTAGCCTGAGGGAAGTTCACACCCTGCCTGTGTGTAGCCTATGAACTTGCCTGGGAAGTTCACACCCTGCTTCAATGTAGGGTGAGGGGAGTTCGCACCCTACCCGTGTATAGCCTGCGAACTTGCCTGGGAAGTTCGCACCCTGCTTCACTGTAGGGTGAGGGGAGTTCGCACTTCTCCCTTAAGTAGCCTGCGAGAATATCAATGAAGTTCGCACCCTGCCTTTGACTAGGGTGCAAGAATTTATTCTTTGAGAACTGAGCGTAGTCTACAGTACTAAAGTTCACACCCTGCTAGAGATGGGACTTGCGAGAATGCAATTATGTTCGCACCCCACTTCCGTGGCTCTAATACCATGTAGAAATTTCAATACAAATTAAGTATTTCCTGCGATTCTCCTGATCTAACAATTTACGCCACTGTTAAATACATAATCACTTCTACTATTATTCTTGCAGAAAATTAAACCACGATCACAACCACAATCACAAAGTGAAATATCAAGAACACATAACACATAATTTTTATCGGGAAAGCGTAAAGCTAAAAACCCCAGTATCATATATTATGTATATCATGAATCATGAAACAATCTCATACAAAACTCTAATCCAAGAGCTCTAAGTACAATACAATCGTCTCACACTGTCCTACACAAATCAATAAATACATGTGCCAATTTCCGTGTCCAAACAACCTGCCTCCTCTGCACAATCTCTGCAATTTGAATTCTCACAATGATATGAATTATTATTGCCTAGTTTTCACATGCTCATAAGCATATCCTCTGCATGTGTGATCAAATCACAACTGATAGCCAAATTGTCCCTTTCACCTGTTATCTCAACTGGGTCTCCACTAGATCTGACAGGCATGTAGTTAACCATGGAAAATCTTCAGTTGCATGTGAGTTCACTGATTAACTGAACTCTCACTAGTCCATGTTTAGTTACAACTAGTACAACTGATCTTAACTCACTTAACTACACTTATAATTATGTTACAAATCCAACTCACTCAGTTATGAATGAGATAATAGATTAATATTTATTGTCTAATTTATTTAAGGGAAAAGTAAATTAGACACATGGTTCTTGTTGACTTTTCAACAATATTATCATTTGAGTGTTAATACTTCAACATTACTAAGAATGCCTTGATGGTGATTGATTGATATCATCCTATTCACAGAGCAATAAGAGTGAGTTCTTCATGAGAAAGATTGCTATTAGAATCAATAGTGTTTACAATCAGAGCAATATGAGTGAGCTCTTCATGAGCAAGATTGCTATTAGAATCAGTAGTGTTTACAATCAACTGGAAGTCAACATGATTGCCTCTATGTATTGAGTCTTGACATTACTTTCTTTGATTAGTTACAAGTTTAAGCTCTCCAATTAAGCAGTGGTTGTAGAATATAAATAAATATGTAAACGATGTTCAAATCAATGGGTTATTAGTTCTTAGATAAGAATAAATTGCAACTTGGGGAAGCTCTTTATTAGCCCTTTGTAGGGCTTGCAAGAGCAAACAAGTTGAGTAACAAATATGCATGTGATAAATCAACATGGACCTTTTCAACTAAGTTTTACCAATATTGCTTATCCTCTTTCCAAGAACGATGACAATAATGTTGGTGCCCTAAGTCTAATGTTGGTGAAGGCGATGACCATATTGCTAGATTATAGTTTACATTATTCTTGCTTGTGTTGTTCCATATTGGCTTATTGGCTATGTTATCGATCTGCCATTGATCCAGGATGAAACATAGATCTAGAAAGATCCATATTGGATTCATTTGGGCCCTAAAACTCATTTCTTCCTACCAAATAGCCTCGAGAGTAGCGAGGTGATCTACATCCTAGTATGAGGGAGATGTTGTCACATACGTTAGACGATTACGTTACATGATAAAAAAAAATTAAATAAGAATAAATAACTATGTACATATATCTATTTCACTTATCATGAAACCTCACCATATTGCTGGCATTCAGTTTATGTGTGAGAAATGTATTCAATATGAGGGTTTTTGAAAGACATTGCAGGTTGTACCTTTTCTATTAAATAGTCCATGGACCATTTACTGGTTTTTGTGCCTTAAAACATTTTCCTGAAATAGCAGAGTACTGATTACAAACACAAGACCATTGGATGATGAGAGTGTCTCCATCAACCAAAGTGAGAGATTTCCTTTGTCAATGTTCAGACCGAAAATCAGTGCCAAATGTTGAAGACTAATATGGATACCTAAACTCTAAATGTTCGTACTTAAATTACTTAGATTTCACTGTGGATGAAATTGATAGAGTAGTGCTAATGGGAAATAACATCAATCACATTTTTTTTTATATTATTGCATAGGTAATTTCTGGAGAATCATACTCATCATACTCCTAAAGGTCAATTCTTCCTCTCAGCTACTCCATCTTGTTGGGTTGTATATGACATTGGAAATTGTCACCTAATGCCTTCTTTATTTCATAGCTTGGTGAACACATGTATTTGTTTGGGGATATGCATGGAATCACACTCAAGGTGTTATTATTTTGTTTCGGGGTTTGTGTGTTGCAAAACCGGTCCTTGAGCGCATATAATTATGATTTCTGGAAATATCTTTGATGCTCCATTTAAGAAGGTTTTCAAATCCTTATTATTTTATGTGGATTATTATTTTAGCCTTGTGGAAAAAGCATGAAAAACTTGCCCTCTTAGAAATGTGTAGCTAGAAGGTCAATTCATCCAATCCATAATTAAAATTTGAAACATATTTTGTATGTCACAAAAATACATGGTTGTGGATGAAATTCAATAATGGGAAGTAATGAATGCATGTTCCATCCATGAACTAGTTGTTTGGTCTAAGAAATATAGAACACTGGCCTTATTTATTCCTCTATTAATTCTACTTTCATGGCTTTAGTCCCGTGGCTTTAGCCACTTATCTTCTTTATGTCAAAGCATTCCACATAAAAAACATGTTAGAGTTATACCCTGGTCATGTCCACAAGGTCTATTGGCCATATAATACTATTGAAGGCTTCACAATAGCCCTAAAAGTAAAATGTATTGCCTTCCAAGATGGGCTCACCAATCTGCTACAGGTAACTTGCAAGATGACATCGAAAATCTTCCAAATCTGCCACAAAAATATGATCTTCTACCAAGATTTCATTACTTTGCATGGTGACGAACAATTCTAAGGATGTACTAGGTGATACTGTTCCAAAAATGCATGACAAAATCCCCCAACATAATAAATATTTGGCCTTTCTATCCTATGAGCCATTTCCTCCAAAAATCTGATCCAATGAAATTATATCATAACCAGAATCAACTGCATCTTCAACAATACTTGAAGAATCATAAATAATTTATGCACCCGCATCACCATCTGAAACCAATGACAAAGAAAGTTGTATATCGGCAACTACAAAGATGGATACATTCTCATTAACAATTCAAGTTCAACTGATCAATTTGGATCCCCTATCAGCAAGCATGTCTGCATTGAATCTAATATATATATATAATTTTGTTGAATTTCAGTGTCACCAGAGAACGTAATGCATGATCCTGATTTAGGATTTAGCCCCACATCTCATATTTGTAAAAGCAGTTATAGGGACTCCTTTAGATTCCTGATAAAGGAGTAAGATGAGCCAAATCACAGGAGTTTTGAAAAAATGAGTGGATGAATGTGAACTTTTACCTCACCAAAAAAGCCCACTTCAATCAAGTCATAGTAGAAGAAGCATAAGGTTGATCTTGATCCCCATCTTACCTTCATTTTTTTTCTCGTTTAATGTCAAAGAAAACCTAACAATAGTAGCTCCATTGTGAGTGATGATATTATTTTTTTGCAATAATGACTAATAAAGTGCTCCACAATTATGCACCATGGAAAGATTTTTGACCAGTTTGCATAACTTTTTTAGAGAAAGAATCATGTCCCAAGCAACTTTGACCACATCCATACAATCTACATCAATGTCATTTGGATTCCAACACCCTTTCAAGGTACATGTAAACCTTGTCCTCCTGATATTTGAAGGTAATATCCATGTGAGTCCCCAAATGGATGGTTTTGTACACTTCAGTTCTATTTTGAAGCTAATCACTATGATGATGCAGAAAAAATCTAATTTGGAAGATGTCCTGAACTATACAAAGTGATTGAGAGTCCAACAATAGAAAATGCAAGGAGAAATGTGAGCCTATCATAACTTGGGAAAGGTTTGTGGATTACAGGCATAAACATCACCCATTAAATCATTATGAAGATTATTTTATGTGATGGCAATGACTACACCAGTCTTGTGAAAAGTTGCATGCATAGTGGCATTGATATCAATATCAGGATGCAAAGGTTGCTTGAGTCCAGTCCATCTGAGACAGAACTATACAGAGCACTAGGGTGGTGTTTCAAGACTACTCTAGAGGGGTAATAACATTTCCTTCTTTTTCTCTTACCATCTGATTGTAACAATAATATTGAGTTGTTATTATCTGATTCTATTTCAAAATTTAGTTATTAACAGCTTGGGGACAACCTGTACGCTTGCATTGACTGCTTGGGTTGATAGTTTCACATACACACACATGTTTAAACAGTGAGGGAGAGAGCTCTAGTCTAATACTAAGCAAGATTGAGCAACAGGGTTTCAGTGCATCTAATATTGACATGGTAGCATGCATCAATAACTTGGGCAAAGTTTTATTGCTTCTAAGTTCTAAGAGGGACATGTGAATCGAGTGTTTCTTGTATTCTTTGCAAAACTGTTTTGAATGATTCTTTTAGATATCGCTTACTCAGCTATACTAATATTCAGATTTGATTATGTGGCCCCCTCCAGTTATTTGAAAAATTTCATCTCATTTGAAACTATATCTTGCAACATTCCTTGAGATCCCATGACATCCTGTTTGGAGAGGTTGTTTGCATATCAATTAAAAGTCCTGTAAACCTTTTCTGATCAACACGAAGTTCAACAAAAGCTTTGTTTCTCAGGACTCTTCCAGGAAAAAGGGAACTCTCTCAACCTGATAAGGGCCATCCTTCACAGGCTAGTAAATGTCAAGGTACTATTGGAGTTGAGACCCCTCTAGAAAACTACTCAAGCAATACAATCACTGCCATTCTTGCCTTTTAAGGTAAAGTTTGAAAATCTGCTGCCAAAGATAAATGAGAAGCACAATACATTTAAAGGAAATAATAGATGATATGGGGCAGTATTGAACCATCAAGAAACTATAAATGGACATTTTGTTCAATCAACTACCAAAAGAGAAAACTAGATGATACTCACACTAAGGCTGCTACAATTGTTGTTTTAGTGCTTAGTCCATTTGCAATGATATGAATACCATCCTTCTGGGTAAATAGGGAAGTTTATCTAAATCTTTACTTCTTCACACAATAGAGATTGGGGTACTCTGTTTTCTTTCCCCATCAATGCATTGTGGGCTTGTGCATATGATGAAGTACTGAGATGGATCGACTATTTAGTGATTATAGTATTCTATTGACCTGGTGGTGTAATTTGTTAGTGTAAATAAATTTAAAAATTTATCTACAAGTGCATTTTATTAATTTGTTCCAATTTTGTTGAGAATATAAAAGTCTTCGGCATTGAAATTATATGTCACCATTTGATTTGCACTCGATGCTTTAATGTTACTTATGGGTTCTTTTCTTAACCATTATGAGCTATGCATTGATAAGAGAGTGTATTGTTTGGGAAAGAAACATGCAGGAATGCTCATGCCCTGCTCTCGGCATGGTGCAGAATATGAGTGGACAAGTTTTTGACAAATGTCATGCCAAGATAGATCACAATAGTAAAGAAACTCAAGAACATTGACCTCAATTTGGATATGTTGATAATGTATTGGGGGTAAACTAGTATTTTCTGGGGGTAAACTAGTATTTTCTGAGTTGTTTTTGTCATTAAGTGTTTCCTTTGAGAGGAAACCAAAACACCTGAATTTAGAGCCTAAATAATTGATGGTTTATCCATCACATACATTTTTAGTATGTCTTCTATTACTCTGTTCACCCTTTCTGTCTGACCATCAAACTCAGGATGATATGCTGTACTAAAGTTCAGATTCGTTCTGAATCCCTTAAAAAGTCCTTTCCAGAAATTCGAGGTGAATTTTGGGTCCCTATCAAACACAATTGTTTTAGGAATTCCGTGTAAGCGTGCCACTTCTTTTAAGAAGATATCGACAACATCTGCTGCCTTCTGAGTGGTTTTCAATGGAATAAAATGGGCGGCTTTTGTAAGCTTGTCCACCACCACCATGATTGAATCATGTTGCTTGCTTGTTCTAGGCATTCATGTGATAAAATCCATTGTCAACACTTTCCATTTCCACTCATGAATGGGTAAAGGCTGCAACAACCCGGTTGGGTTCCTATGCTCAGCCTTGACTTTTCGACACTCCATACATCTGGCGATGTATTCAATGATTTATTTCTTTAGACTCGGTCAAAAGTAATGGCTTTTGACTCCTGCCACAGTCTTCTGATATCCAGGATGTCTATCATAAGCCACATTATGCATTTCTTTTAGAATTGCCAGCTTCAATTCTTGGACATTAGGTACATACACTCTGTTTTTATACAAAAGTAAGCCATCAGTTCCCAAGGTGTAACTTCCCTGGGTCTGTGGTCTCTCACGCTACTGTAGCTTTGCTACCAAACCTCTGTACTACAAATAAACATTTGCAGCTTCCAAAATTTGGTCCTTAATCTCAGTCCTGTACATGCTAATGGTTGTAGCATGTAATTTGTGCACTTTTCTGCTGAGTGCATCAACCACCTTATTTTCTTTCCCTTTGATGCGCTTGATATCAAAGTCATATTCACACAGAAACTCTAGCCATCTGGTTTTCCTGGCATTTAAAGTCGGCTGATCAAACAAATACTTCAGACCATTGTGGTCCATTCTCAATTCGAATCTCCTTCGAATGAGGTAATGTCTCCATTTCCTCAATGTGTGGACAATTGTTGTCAGCTCTAAATCATGAGTGGCATAATTCCTTTCATGCTCTTTCAACTTTCGGGATCCATAACATATTACAAATCCCTCTTGGTTGAGAACTCCTCCCAGTCCCTCCTTACACCCATCCGTGCACACCACGAAATCCATATTTGGATCTGCAATCTTCAGGATTGGAGCGTTGGTTAGCAACTGCTTCAATCGCTGGAAACTGCTCTCACACTCTTCAGTCCACTGAAACTTCTTCTCCTTCCTTTGCAAGGAAGTAATAGGGTGAGATAACTTGGAGAACCCTGCTATAAACCTTCTGTAATAGCCTGCCAAACCCATAAAAGATCTAACCTTCGCCACATTCCTTGGCGCTGGCCATTCTTGGATGGCCTCAACCTTTTCAGGATCCACAACGATCCCCTCTTTTGAAATAATATGTCCCAAGTAATGGATATGCCTTTGATAAAATGAGCATTTTCTCAGCTTGGCATACAACTGGTGTTCTCTCAACACTTGCAGAACCATCCTCAAGTGTTGTTCATGCTCTTCCTCCGACTTGGAATACACCAAGATGTCATCCAGGAAGACTATGACAAACTTGTCTAAATAGTCCCTGAATACACTATTCATTAAGCACATGAAAACAACAGGTGCGTTTGTCAATCCAAATGGCACCACTGTGAATTCATAATGACCATACCTTGTTCTAAAGGCGGTCTTGCTGATGTCCTCCTCATTTATTCTCACCTGGTGATATCCAGATTTGAGATTTATTTTTGAAAATATTTTCGCACCCTTCAACTGATCAAAAAGATCATCAATCCTTGGCAGAGGATACTGATTCCTGACAGTTACCTTATTCAACTGTTGTAAATCACTGCACAACCTCAACGTCCCATCTTTCTTCTTCACGAATAGGACCGGGGCACCCCAAGGTGACACTCTTGGGAGAATGTACCCCTTCTTCAAAAGCTCTTCAAGCTGCAATTGCAACTCTTTCATCTCTGGCATACTCCTTCTATAAAGATCCTTCGAAACTGGAGCTGCTCCAGGCATCAAATTTATAGAAAAATCGATGTCCCTCTTCGAAGGTAGTCTAGGTATCTCCTGAAATACATCCTTGAACTCTTTGAGTACCTCGTGGTCTTCCAACCTCGAGACTGCATCTCTGGATGCTTCTCCCACACGGGCTGCAAATAATTGACAGCCTTTCCTGTAACACTTCTTCAGCTACATGGCTGAGATTTCTCTAACAACCACGACTCTAGGAATTCCTTGGACTATTTTCCGATTTCCCTCTTCGTCCAGGCATGTAAACCTCTTATTACGACAATTCAGGAGGGCATGGTGCTTGTCCAACCAGTCCATCCCAATTAATCAGTCGTAATAGCCTCAAGGCATAATATTCAATTCAACCTTAGTGCTCAATCCTTTCATGTCCACTGAACATGACTTAACCAATTCAGTTTCCTTCCTCTTAGTCCATGTAGCCAACTGCACTAACCAAGACTTTTTATGTTTGCTCCTTGATAAACGCAAACTTTCCACCACTGTAGGATCTACATAACTATGGCTAGCCCCTGAATCAATTAAAATGATTAGTGGTCGGTTGTTAATCATACCTTCCACTTCAATCATGTGAGATTGAAATTCTACTTTCTTATTGTCCAGGGCTGCGTAGATACTTGACATTCTGCTGCCCATATCCTCCAATGTTTCAACTTGCTGAATAGTATGGATAGTTCGTGCTTTATCTTTTCTGTGGGGGTAGTCTCTGTACCTATGGCTCCCTTTACAGCCCCAACACTCCATAGGTGGTAGTCTTGGCATTTGCTCATTCCCTTCAACTTTCCTGGGCTCTCTAAAAGATGACTATCCCCAAGGACTGTTCCTGAAAAAGGGAGGCTTGTTTCCCTTCTGCCTCTGTTCCTTCTTAAACCTCTTCTGGTCATCCCAAGCCTTCCAAAGGATAGGCCTTTCTCTTTGTTGTTCATACAAGCATTTCACCCTTCTTATTGTTTCTTCCATAGTCTTAGGATCATCATACTGAATCTTATCACCGATGGAAGGTGGAAGTCCACTCAGATACCTCTGAATCTTGACAGTCTCATCTTTGATGAATGGAACATACTTCAGCAGTTCCAAGAAACTTCGTTCGTACTCATCAATGGTCATGCTGCCTAGCTTGAGTTCGAAGAACTCCTTCATCTTTCTGTCATAATATCTTTTAGTCAGGTATTTCTTCTCGAAATACCTCTTAAACTCCTTCCAAGTGATATCTTTCTCTTTGATGTGCTGCACTTGCACAAAATGATCCTACCACATGGATGATTTTCCTTTTAGCTGGTACATTGCAATTCTTCGTTTTGCATGAGTGGAGTAGTTTTGCAGTTGGAAATATTTCTTCATGCCAAGCAACCATGTCTCAGCATCTTCCTCCTTCTTATGTTCTCCATCAAACGTTGGAGGCTTGATCTTGTTCATCTCCCCTTTCAATTCATCCTTTCCATATTTTCGATGTTTTCTGGTAGGGGACGGGCTTGAACTATTGTGTGTTTCCCTGCCAGAATGTTTCAGAGAGAGACGATAATGTCTGCGACCACTCCTTGATCTTCTTCTCCTCTCAGGGGTTCTGACACTTCTTGATATGATTGTGTCACTCTCTTTCTCCAATTTCTTTTCTATTCTTTCTGGGCTTTTCAACATTTTTAAGTTGAATTCACCCTTTCGATCCCTAATTTTCATGAGATTTCTGCTATCAGCCTGGTGTACTTGGGCTTCTTTATGCAATTTTTCAATGAGTTTCATCATACGTACTTATTTATCTATCTCTTTTCCATGCCCATTAGAGTTTGTTCCTTCAACTCCCAGGTTGACATCCTTTCCTTCTCTTTCGTCCTCTGAAATGGAAGCACTCCGCACCTTTTCCATTTCCTTACTCGGCGTCTATTCTTGGCTGTCCTGACACTCATTGAACTCTGCACACACAATGTGCAATAAATCTGAAGTTTTTCAATCCCTTAAACCTTCAAGAAAACTTACAACATTCATACGCCAACGTGAACAAGAAAAACATTTTGACTTCACAAAGTTTTCTGAGCTCTGTTCAGCTCTGCAAATTTCAGGACTTCGGGTTTTCGGTACCCGGGAGTTCACTATGCAGTGACTCCTAACTTATTGTCGCTACAATCTCTGAAATCCAAAATTTCGCTTTCCTTGCTCTCCGGGACCACATCACAGCTATCGCCCTTAAAACCTGTTACGGTTCTTCACTCTCAAATGGCTTCGGGACTTTGAGACTTCGGGTTTCGGGGTTTCAGTTCTTGAGACTTCCAGACTCGCTTCCCTTTCCAACCCCCGACTTCCAAAATTCCAATTATACTTTATTCTTCGGGCCCACAACACAGCTGTCGCCCTCAACCACAGTGGCACATGGCATGTTCTGGAGGGTCCACGTCATCATCGGTGATGTTATCGGGTCCTACCACTCTCGCATGTCTTCTCGACTCACTGGCATGTGGTACACATTCATGAACCCACATCCATTCCAACCAAAAACCAACAGTTAGACTCCTTCCTCAGATCTACGACGTAGATCTTTTTCGGCGTTTTGGGGTTTCGGGCATCGGGATTTCATGCATCCCACATCTTGAAATTCCGTTTGCCGAAATCCTGAATTGCGGTTTACTCTTCCACTTTGATCCGACGATCAAACCTCTCCTACGATATACGGTGTAGATCATTTCAGGAATCCGTGTTTCACTAACTCGCGACTTGCGAAAACAAGGGTCTTCCTTTTTGGTTTCCCGGGTACTGAAACATCGTCTAGCAGCCACATGGTTTCCCCGATGGACGGTCCTGACGAATTTCGGGATTTCACGTATCGTGACAACTCCAAAGGGTCTTTAAACCTTGTGCACATTTTCCAGATCTGACGGTCACAAGGGTTCGCCTTCCCTTCCGAACAGATCTTGAGGTTCCAACACTTCTGGTGTGGAGTCCTCTCTCCCTGTGGCCATATACCACATCGGCTGTGGTTTCACAACACCGCTATACCTCTTGAGATTTTATGCACGCCAAGTAACTCCTTGACACATCTGGAGCATTCCAGGGTCCGAAATTGGTCCTCCAGACACAATTTCTCCTCACACCCTCGGTCCAAAGACCACTCAACTGACCCGTCTAGGCTCAGTGTCGAAACCTTGGCTCTGATACCAAATTGTAACACTCTTTCACTTTGAGCTGTATCGCTCTGATACCAAATTGTAACACTCTTTCTGTTACCAAACTGTAGCGCTCTTCACCCCCTTCCAAGGCCAGGCAGGCGCTACCTTGCGGAAAACAACTCATACAGGCCTTATAAAAACAACATGCATTTAATCAAAGAAACACATTTAAGCTCAGAGTAAGCATAAGAATTATTACTAACATAAATAATCCATGGAATTAACATTAATCCAAATGCACAACAGAATACATGATAATTATAATACATAGAGATACATAAACGTAATTAACGCATCATCTAGTACTTATCTTTGAAACAGTGGTAGTTCCACCAACCAAGTGCAGGCCTTCCACGAACCTCCCAGCCTTAGACCACACTGCTCATCAGCTCAGCAGTGGGTCACCCTTGAGCTAGGACTAAGCTCCACCCCAAGGCAGGGAATCCTAGGCTAGACTGAGGTTACAAGGAAAACACACAGTCACAAGGAAGGAATTCTCTCCCAAGAACCACTCATGCTTACTGCCCATAGACTCTCCTTCCCCACATGCCTGTTCCGCCCCAAGAGTATACACCTTCTCTGTCACCTAGACATTCCTTCGACTACTAACCTCCCTTGCATTGGGTTACAACAACAGACCGGACTGGAAGTCTCCAAGCTCTGTGGCAGCTACAGGGTTCCTTCCAGGATTTCTCTCCTTCCTCTACGCATTCTCTCACCTGGAGAGAGTCCCTCACAGGCCAAGCAACCTATTCTTCCAATTCAATCACCTTTCTCACCTGGAGAGAGTGTTGTTCAAACTGGCCAACAAGCCACACGCAGTCCAGCACTGTGTGGCCACAACAACCAACGGGGAAAACATACACGGGATTTCCAACAGGCTCAACAGTGATAGGATGGTCTCACGGTTATGGCTTGGGAACAAATATTCCACACATAGGCTCGATCTCTTCAGACAGAGGATGTCTCAGCCTTCTAGAATCAACACAGACTATCCCCAAACTCAACACATAATTTCCTCCCCACAGTTTTAGAATTGCACGAGGTCTCTTCCCGGGTCGGACGAAGCGTATGGTTCAGAAGATGCACCAGGGTATTCTTGCAGAGGTCATACCGTTCAAATTCATATGGTCGGGTAGAGTGGAGGAGGAACTCCTCTCACGACTCATCTTGGCCATTTTATTTGCATGCACCAGGGTTGACACTTGTCACCCTTGGAACTGCATGCTTTCATCAGTGTACGTTCCTTCCACCCTTTGGAAGTCACATGTCATTCCAAAAGAACTTAGGGTAAAAATGTAATATTCACATGTCTTTCAAAATAATATTAAAATATTATGCCTAACGACTTAAGCCCCTAGGCTCAATACTTAGCCCCCTAGGCTCAACACTTAGCCCCTTTTCCCAGCTTCCAACCCCCAATTCCTTGCCTTCTCTATGGATGCTTAGTCCCCCACCACTCATTCATTGTGTCGGCCTACACACGACAGTGTTTATATTTTATTAATGCTCTGCATGATTACATATACAAAAGCAAGCTCTTGGTCTTCAACCCTTAGGCTCTCTGGCCTAACAATCACATAAGCCTACCAACTTATATAAACTTGGCTCACCAGCCTATAAAACATATTTACAATTCATTTCATACCTCAAACTTACAAAGGGCTCGATCTTGGGGACACTATAGGGGCCGTGGGGGAAGAGGTGCAAAGTATGTGGAATCTAATGGGAAAATATGATGACATACAACTAGCCCAAACTCTAGACCATAACTCAAACTAGTGCTCCTAGGAAAGCTAGTTTTGAGAAGAGGATAGATAGATCAAAAATACATGTGGATAGAGAGAGACAACGAGGGAGGAAACAACAACTTCTCTATGTAAGATCTTCATAATCTAATTAATATGAACAACCACTCAATCTAAGATCTTCATAATCTAATGAAATAGCTTAAGAATATCTGCAATGCTTATTTATGATAGATATTAGTATTATCCCAAGGTGTGCATGCAACATGTCAAAAGAAGGGAGAGCATACAAACTATTTGTCCTGAACATCCACACAGAGATGTATACTACATAAGCCAATAATAGAGTTGGCTAGTTGTTCAAGGGAAAATAAATTGTGGGTCGGTCTCTAAAGTAGCCATGGAATAAGTTTGAAGACAAATCTCTACATCCACACCACCTCCTCCTCCCCTCTTCGAACATGTAGACATTTTCCCATCAATTTTTGGTTTCCCAACCACTCCTTATGCCCATCAACTTTCCACATCCAAAATCGTAGTCGTACATTGGAAATCTTGGAGAGCTTTCCATCATCACATTGTTATCACGTATTGTTCTATCCAACTTCAATATAGTGTGATGTTGCTTATATCTTTGAAGATTTGCCTTGATGTTTCCATTGTTATGTGGAGATATGATGCGATGCAACAACCATGCTATGGAAGAGATATCACAATCTAGGAGCTCCCTTGTTGTGACTTTGGTGCTAATGAATTGGATTGTGTTACTAGAGTAGGAATAAGAAAACAAAGGTATCAATCTTGGTTGACAGTTCAGTGTGAGCTCAAAGGTCATTGGCTCGTCAAGAGGCAAATTGCGAGCCTGTGTGATGGCCTACCATATGTGGGTAGAGAGAGGTTGGAATGAGGAGATTAAAGTTGGGTCCTTTAAATTCATCTTGCTAGCTCCGGCCTTTAGCCTTGATAACATCTCCTTGTTGAAATTAAATATTTTTTTGTCAGCATAGGCGGGAAGAATTTGTCGATCATTTGGGTTTATGCAGGTTAAGAGCTATGTGGGAGCCTTTTATGTTGAAACATTGACAGTGAAGTGGCGGGTGAGATATTGTGGCCACTCCTCTATAAAGATCTTCCCATAAGTTTATGAAATGCTAAAGTGAAGTCCCATATACAACCATGTTGTTGATTGTGAAACCTATTGTGACTCCATTTCTTAGCATCGCATGTTATAGAATGGTGGTTATAGAGACAAATAACATGCTTACATTAGTGGTGAATAGATGAAAAAATCTTGTTGAAAAATCATCCCTTAAAAGAACTCCTTCGACATAGTAAATATATTCAAACTAAAAACAATTTATCACCATAACATTTCCAATCCATGTTATTATGAGCTTCATAACTTCGATGTGAAAACATTCTTATTGGGAAAATTGTAATCTAATTTCCCAAAATATTGTATAAAGAACTTTTACATTTTTAAATGCTAAAAAATATGTTATAAATTTGTATGACATATTTTATTATAATTATGAGATTTTTATACTTATTATTATTTCATAAATTAAATTTATATTTCAATGTGATTCTATATTTAACTATATTATAATTATCATTGTAGATGTATTTAACTATATTATATTTATCAGTGTAGATGAAATATTTTATTGGTATATTTATATTTTTTTTTCATGTTATAAATACTTATAATTTTATATTTGTAATATTTTTTATAAATAAAGATTTAACTATTTTTTAATAGGTATAGGCTATTTGTTCTACATTTTGGTTTTTTTGGCGGTCAGAGTTATCCCATCTCCAATGATCTTGACGTTCACACCTTCGACATCTTGATGTTTTCTCCTTGCTCAAGTGCATACCTCACCTCCCTCGTCGTTTTCCATTTCCTCTGTTCTTCGTTTCCACTGCCATGTCATGCCATGGACCCATGGATATCCATCCATGCATACAACATGAAATTTGAATTTAGGCGGGCTTGAAATTTGAACTTAGAGGCGGGCTTGAAATTTTAAAGCTAGGCAGTTTGCGCTTGGCGATCCAACCCTCTCCCTGGTGATTCTCATTACAGAGAAGGAACACGAGGTTATTTTAAAGTTGGGAAGTTTCCCTCTAAGGAAGACTGTGAGGGTTGTGCAATAATGCATCGATCAAGAATGGTCTACACTACCTGTCGACAACCTTTGGATGCTTGTCCCTCCTAGTTCTTCTTTTGTCCCTCCCAATTCTGTTGTTAAAGGAGAATAATGTCATTAAAGAAGTTCATAAAAGCTTCCTGAACGAGTTTCCCTCACTTAGGGTCTACATAATGTATTTGTCGCCTTGTATCAAAATTCTAAACATCTTTCCTCCCTCCAACTATATAGATGCAAGGGCATCCGGGAATTGCCGGAAATCATTGGCGACCTGAAAGAGCTTCAATTCTTGAATGTTGGTAACTGTGATCAATTACAATGCCTTCCAGAGAGGATAAGTGAACTCAAACATCTGAGGTCCCTCGACATAAGAAAATGCAACTGGTTGGGCCATCTTCCATGTCAGACCTCGAAATTGGTTTCATTGGAAAGATTGACATTGTGGAAGACCATTCCATTGGATTCGAGGAGGAAACAAGTGCGGAAAAAAATTATTCTTGTTTAAAGAACCTGCAAAGTTGGATTCCTCTCAGGGTTTTCAGGGTACACATAAAATCACAAGCAAAGGAGGGGAATGGTTGAGGATGAGATATCCCTTTCTGAATTTTGACAATGCAAATCAAGATTACCTTCCGCAGGATATGGAGGCGATGGAAAATATGGAAATTTCCTCTCTTCGACATTGCGATGTGGAGTGATTGCCTAGTTGGGTTAGTGAATACCCAAAGCTCGCATGCCTTATTCTCGTTGGTTGCCCAAGTTTGTCGAGGTATTTGCTTGTGACAAATTGAAGACAAGCTAAGTGAAAGTGTCCCCTGTAAATAAGAGGTCATGGTTATTGGTGGGATGCGATCTCAACTGGAAGGCGTTAAATTAAAGCTTAATATATAGTGATTGGTTTATGGTTTTAAGATATTGTTTTAATTATTTTATTTATTAAATTTGTTTTAAAAATTTAGGGAAAGAGATATATCTTTGTTTTTTTTTTGGATCTAGGGGAATTGGTAACTGGCCAGGATTACTTGGGCGAGGCTCAAGTTCAAATCGGGTTGGTTGTCACAATAAACCCTAGGCTTGTTCACTCAAGGGAGGCGCCTATCCTTCCAATTTTTATATTTTTTTTTGGGGGGGAGAGGTTCAATCTCCACAATTGCTTTGGTTTACATCCTCCGGGTGCCTATCCTTCCATGCTTATCTTTGTTTTATTTTTTTTAATGTAACATATGCTTTCGGAATTGAGTCTCATATCCATTGATCAAGTGTCATACTTTATTTTTTAATCCTAATTGAATCATTTTGATACTTTATTAAACATTTTTAAATTTTGTATTAAAGTTTAAAAACATATATAAATGATATTGTTTATCTTAAATTTTTATTTCTTTTAATCATTATTTTATTTAATTCTTTATTTAATTCTTATTATAATTTATTTATTTAAATTTATTATATTTAATTATTTAAATACAAAAAATAATTATTTAAATCTTTTATATTTAATTATCTAAACACAAAAAATAATTATTTGTCTAAATCAGTTATTTTTAAAATATTAAAAATATAAATAATAAATTTAAAATATTAAAAATATAAATAATAAATGTTATTATTATTTGGTATCTAACTTTAATAAAAATATGTATATATTTAATAATGGATAAAATATGTATATATCTAATATGGATATCTTATAATATTATTGTAATTCATATAATTATAAATTGTTATATAATTTTATTTTTAAATAATTAATAATAAAGTTTTAAAATGTAAATTTAATATTTAATATTTAAGTATAATGTTTATGATAAATATAATGTAAATGAAGCTTGTAAAAAAACTATTTAACACAATACAAAATTTTAAGTTTAATTTGTAAATTCAATCAATATACGATTTTATATATTTTTTAATAAATATGTGTTCAAATCATATATGAGAAAAGTTAATTTAAAAAAAATTAATTTTAAGTTTTATAAATTAAAAATATTTTGATTTATGCAATATATTGTTTATTGAAAAAAAAGTTTTATTTGTACCACATTATTGAAATCATATAATTATAATTCTAATCAACATATTTTTAAGAAACACATGAGTGGAAAAAATGTTTTACTTGTATCACATTATTGAAATCCTTATAGGATCAAAATATTATATATATATATATATATATATATATATATATATATATATATATAAATTTAATTTATTGAAATTATATAATTAATTTATTTAGTTCAATTAAAATTATATTTGATATATTTGTGTTTATTATAAAATAAATAAGTTATCACAATTTAATGAAGGAATGTTGTTTTTATTGTTTAGATTTTAAAAATATATATTAATAAAAATAAAGCTAGAATTAAATATTGTAGACTTAATTTACATAGATTTTTTTTTATATATATATTTAATTAAGGGATTTTGGGATTTTGAGGTGAGCTCTATATTTACAATTTTTCCACACTAATACCGTAAAGGTCACCCCATGCAATGGTTAAATTTGACGCCAGCTTTTCATGAGATTTGAACTTAAATCAAAATAATTAGTGAATTGAAAAATAATTAGTTCAATCAGATGTTGTTATGAATTTATTGTTTAACTGATTAGAATCATTTAATTAGTTTAATTATACGGATTAAAATATAATTTAATATTAGTGAATTGCAAAATAATTAGTTTAATCAAAATTTAGAGAACATATTATTGTGCATTTATTGTTTTTAATAATTAATAAGTTTGAGTAATAAATAGTTTCAAATAGCATGGTAATGTTAGTGATTTGGTTAATTAAATATATATAAATTTATAAAGAAAATAATTCAGATAAAAACATTTTTTCAATGGTTTAAAGAAGGATATCTCATATTTCTTGGATATGTCAAAAACCTCAAAATTAAACCCTCTAAAACCATAACCATATTTCTTGGATAAGTCTAAAACCTCAAAATCAAGTTCTCTTTTCACCAAAGTGCTTCAACCTTGACTTGATTCAATGATTAGGCCCGACTTCAAAATCAAGACTTCCCTTTACAAATGATAGTGATAAGGGGTCCCAATTTTGAAATGAGCCTCATTTCCCATAGCTCTTTGTTTGCATCTTCAAACCTCATTACAATATTCAAACTTTTCTCCTTGGGTCATAGTTTGTGAGGTCATAGTTCTCAAGAAATTACTGAGTACCTTGTCAAATGGAAGAATCTACCAGTGGAAGAGGTGATATGGGAAGATGGGTTCTTCATGAAGAAACAATCGCAGTTGAGGACTGCAACACTTGTTTGAAGGGAAGGGGCATGTTAAACCTTAGACCCTCAGAGATTTAATTTGTTTAGGGTCCACTTTTACACCTTCATGAGATGAAATATGACCCAAATATTCCACTCTTTGAACCCCAAAGGCACACTTGGAAGGCTTTGCATAAAGTTGTTGCTCTTCCAAAAGTTGTAATACTCTGTCAACATGTTGTACATGTTTTCAACAAGAATTGTTGTGGATTAGTATGTCATCAAAAAATACTGACACAAATTTTCTAAGGAAGGGTTTGAAAATATAATTCATCAATCTTTGAAATGTTGAAGGTGCATTAGGGTGAGTGCAAGCTAATGATGGTCTCTCATGATGCATTAGTGGCAATGCAAACCTGGAAAAACAACAATTTGTTAACTTGGAGGGATTATTGAAGGCACTTTTACAATGAATTTGAATATGGTGTAAGAAGATGAACAAAGGAAATTGAATTAGTTTTCCGAATATACAACTTTTATTCATAGACATTGTGAATAACTAGGTCAAATTTGATTTTTTCTAAAAGTGGTATCTTATTTTTCCAAAAAAATATAAGGTATGTGTTTCCGTTCGTGTAGATGTTGAGTGTCTTAAAGATGGAATTTCATTCCAAAAATTTGTAGAGAACCCGTTTTTCTTGTGCTGTGTATTTTTTGAAAATTTTTAATATTAATTTAATATTTTTTTTAAATTATCAAAGTTAACATATGCCTGAAATTAAAATGTCTTTTGTTCATGCATGATAAAAGGGTCTTAAAATGATGAAAACATTTTATTTATTTATTTATTTATCGTAGGTATTAGTATCTTCTTGTTCCACATATAACTCATTTAAGAAATGGTTAAGTCGGGAAAATGTTATAGCATAAATAAGAGAGGTATGCATTCTATGATTTTTATACATGTGAAGACAAGAATAGATTAAAAATAGTAAACAATAATAATTTATAAAAAACATTATATATTTGAAATCTGCATAGCCGACTCGATCTATGTCTATAATTTTTTGAACAACTGAATTTTTTGGCCCATAGAAAAATAATGTCAAAGACAAAGATATAGAGGAGTATTCACAAAAATGGAGGTTTTTATGAATTTGCAGACCAAACCATTAGGTTTGTCATCCTGAACCTAAACCCGAGTCAACCAAGTCAACATACACCTTGTCAATCTCACCCAAAAATTTTGAATTCCAACAAGTGGGCACACTCTCTAGGAGCGTGCATGTGCTCTAGGGAGCGCACATGCTCAAGGAACGCATGCACCCTCCTAAAATTCATTTTCTTCCTTCTCTATATTTGTCCTCCCTCTCCTACATCTACCCCCTCCCCTTCCGCTCTTTATTTCACTCCCACTCTCCCTCTCTACCCCCCCTATATGTCTCCCTCTCTCTCCCTCACACTCCTATAGATGGTAAGACTTAGACATGGCAAGATTTAGACATCACAAGGCATGGAAAGACCTAGAGTTAGACCTTACCTTGACATGCCTCAGACTCTCATACCCACTCCCTCTCTATATCCCCCCTCTTCCACTCTCCCTCTCTCTCTCTCTCTCTCTCTCCCCCTTTGTCCCTCACTCCCCTCTCTCTTCCACCACTATTCCACCCTTTCTCTATCTCGTCGTTGTTAGTCTTAGTCTTACTCTCTCTGCCCCTCTTTTTCTCTTTGTCTTCCTCTATATCCCCGTCTATATCCCCCCTTCCTATAATT
>ML787534.1:149641-163284 GCA_009831015.1 Picea engelmannii | reverse complement strand
CGGTCTTTTCAGTTCTTTTGATTGAAAATTCACAGTGGGCACCTGCGAATTGCGGTCTCGGGATGTATCCTTCCATGATGAGTAATTTTGATTTTTCAGCACCATCATTAGTTGTTAATTTTGTTCTAACTGTTCTTGAACAATCTATGCTAAAATCCGATCTCTTTCAATTTAGATCATTTTGAACTTCTTACTTTGAACATATGTGGACTCTTCCTCCCCCTTCAACTTCAGGGGACAAATTGGAACATACCGGAATGGAAATTCCATTGTCTGCAACATAGATAGCTTATCAAGCCATTCAACAAGTTGTTGTAGAAAAATATCTATATCATGCCTCTACGAAGGAAGTGGATCTTGTTTTAGAGCCCGCATGGGATTTTAATTCTTCTAACTCTCACGATTTCTTGGACATCAACCTCCCTTCAAACGACGCGATCCTAGAGGAAATGACAAGTCCTATACATCCTTGGGAAGACTTACATGATAGGTCTTATTTCCCATCGGATCTTAGTCATGTAGAGAAAGGATAATTTTGATCGATCATGTTTGGAGATATTCATCGTCCATTAAAACCTTTGGAAACTCATGGCATATATATTGAAGGTAATATGGAAAATATTTCAGAGACTATCCCGATCAATATCTCCAAGACCCCTGATGTCGTGGAATTTTTTTTTATTGGAGAAACATGTTCTCCAAAATACATTTGTTCATACACGACCATTTTTTAATGATTTTCATAAAGTGCTCGCTTGGTATTATGAGGAAATGCCAAGAATAGATCCTCGGATTGTCCAACACGAGATTAGAACTTACGTGAATGCTAAACCGGTTCAACAAAAAATGTGATTAGTGAATCCTAGGAAAGCAACAATGATTAAGGATGAGGTAGAAAAACTACTTAAAGCAAGATTTATCTATCCAGTCTCGTTGAAAAAATGGGTATTCAACCCTTTTCTGGTTGACAAGAAACATGGCATCATTCGAGTCGGCATGGATTTCTGAGATTTAAATAAATCTTGTCCAAAAGATTACTTTTCTATGTCATTTATAAATCAAATCCTCGACGAATGTGCAAGAAGTGAAATATTCTCTTTCATGGACGATTTTTTTTATTATAACCATATACAAATATGTCCCAAGGACCAACATAAGACTACTTTTATATGTCCTTGAGGAACCTTTGCATACAAGAAAATTCCCTTTGGCCTAAAAAATGTTAGAGCTACTTTTCAGCGGGCCATGATGTTTTCTTTCCATGATCTCAAACACATAGTGGAGGCTTATCTAAACGATCTTATAACTCATTCTCGCAAGAGAGCGCAACATCTGTTACACATTCGACGTGTCTTTAAAATGTGTTGGCATTATCAAATTCGTTTGAATCCTCATAAGTGCATTTTATGCATCACTTTAGGGCACCTTTTGGGTTTTATCGTATAAACCAAAGGGATCATGGTTGACCCTTTGAAGGTTGAGACAATACTACATTTTCCTCCCCCGCGTACCGTGCGTCAACTTCAGAGCCTACAAGGAAAGGAAAATTTCCTTCGGTGTTTGTACCAAACTATGCTAATATCACTAAAGGATTTATGCACCTTTTGAGGTCAAGACTCCCTTTTTTTCGGGATGAATCGATGCATCATTCATTCGATGCATTGAAGAAAGCTCTAATTTCTTCCCATTTTCTTAGTCCTTCCGACTATAATAAAGATTTCTTATTGCATCTTGCAGTAATGGAATCTTCTATCGGCATGGTTTTAGTTCAGGAAGATGATGAGCTCAAGAATAACATCATCTATTATTTGTGTTGTGACTTGGTTGGTCCTAAACTAAAGTATTTGCATGTTGAGAAGTTGGTGTTATCAACCTTCCATGTTTCTCAACATATTTGACATTAAATTTTTCTACTCAAGACAACCGTCGTTGCTGACATTAATCCTTTTCAATATGTTTTGACTCGGTGAATAATTAGAGGGAAGTACAACAAGTGGATTGTTGTGCTTCAAGAGTTTGATTTGGATTTTGCTTCTGCCAAATCCAAGACGTCTTTATTATTCACTAAAATTATGTCAAAGTTTCCAACATAGAAGGAGGATGATTCAGTTATTGAATCGTTTCCAGACAGGCATATATTCTTCATCTCTTTGTTTGATCCTTGTTATGGTGATACTATCATATATCTCCAGACTTTGAAGTTTCCTTCGTATTTTTCATGAGATGATCGACGACGAATTCACCACATGGAACATAACTATCTCATTATTGGTGACACTTTGTATCGTCGAGGGGTAGATTCAATTATTTTTCGATGCCTCACTCACGAGGAAGAAAAGTTGGTTTTGAATGATTTCCATAGGGGCGCATGTTAAGGTCATCTGTTTGGGTTGGAAAAAACCCAAAATATTTTTGGCCAACAACAATTAAGGATTATGTTGAAGCGGTCAAGATGTGTCACCCTCACCAAATATTTTATAAAAATATGTGCGCACATCTTGCTCCTATGTTTCCTGTCATTACCATCTGTCCCTTCACCAAGTGATGATTGATTTTATGACATGTCACCCAGTTTTGGCTAGGGGACATCGATATATCATAATGGTTGTAGACTATTTTACAAAGTGGACAAAGGCCGTGTCGATGTTTTCTAGTGATGGTGAAACCACAACGCTCTTCATGTTTAACCAAGTTATATCTAGGTTCATGGTTCCAAAATAAATTGTCACTGACCATGGCATCCACTTTCAAAACCGCATGATGTTAGAGTTAGAATCAAAACTGAGTTTTAGGTAGGAGCATTCATCTCCTTACTATCCTCAAGTGAATGGTCAAGTTGAAGCTATTAATAAATCCATGAAATTATTTTTGTGAATAACTATCAATGCAAGCAAATCAAATGGAATTTGATGTTATATCTGATGTTGTGGGCCTATTGAAGCTCAATCAAAGCTGCAAGAGGTTTCTCGACTTTTTAACTTGTTCATGGGGTAGAAGTAGTTTTTCCTATTGAATGAAAAATCTCTTCACTTAAGATTTCTATATAACTCCTTCTTGACATGTCTAATTTGGAAGAGCGCCTTATTTACTTAGAACATCTTGATGAGAAACGTCGAGATGTTGCTATGGAAAATGAAGCGAATAAGAAGTTTGTCAAGGCTAATTATGATAAATCCATGCACCCCATAGTCTTCTCTGAAGGGGAACTTGTGTTGTTCTGTGACCAGGACAAATCCGTCTTAGGTGTAGGTCAGTTTAATCCATAGTGGCATGTCCCATTCAATGTGAGATGTGCCCTGCATAAATGAGCCTACGAGCTAGAATATTTTGAAGGGAATGTGCTTCTGGAGCCCAGAAATGGCCAAGGACGAGCCCTGTTGTAATCATGTTTATGAATTGTAAATCATGTTTTGTAGGCTGGTGAGATGAGTATTGATAAGCTTGTAGGCTTATGTGTTTATTAGGCCGGAGAGCCTAAGTGTTAAAGGTCAGGAGCCTGTTTTTGTATATGTATTATGCAGAACATTAATAAATATTAAACATCGTTGCGTGCAGACTGACCACAAAGAGACAATGATGGAGTACTAAGCTTCGACATAGTGGGTAAGGGAAGAGGGGGTTGAAAGGTTGGAAAGAGGGGATAATCTTAGGGGCTTAAGTCCTTGGGAATAATAATTTATTATTATTCCAAAGCTGTGGGAAAAACATTTTTTTATCCTAAGTCCTAGGAGAGGCACCACATGTAGCTCCAACGTGTGAAAAAGGGAATGCATGCAACTCCAGGAATACAAGTGTCGAACTGGGTGCATGCAGTTAAAAGCTGAAGTGTCAGCTAAGTTGGGGGTTCATCCTCCATTTTGTCATCGGTTGTTTGAAACCGTGAATTTCATTTGATCTCTGTATGCCTCACACAACTCTGAAACCCGAAGCCTGTGATGATTTATTGAGAATCCAATACACCCTCTGTCTGAACCGTTGAGTCTGTGTTCAACCTTTGCGTGGATTCCTTGTCACGCACCCTAAAAACCAGTGGAAAACCCATGAATTGAGTCGTGTCACCTGTGTTTCCTGTGAGCCCAACCTATTCTCTCTTGCAGAGTCGAGTTCGTACTGAACTATCTTTGGGTTGCTGCCTTCTTTGTTTCCTAAGTGGAATTGAACAATTTTTGTTGTTGTTATCCCCACTTTGTGGGAATTGGGTTGAAGCTGGTTGAAGAACCGTGTTGTGAAGCCCGTGGTAGAAGAGGCAGGTTGTTAGGCCTGTGACTCTCTCCAGGTGAGAGAGTCTGTTGGGAAGTGGTTTTCTCCCAGAGAGACTCCAACACCAAATACAAAGCTCTGATAATTCCTGATATGTCTTGTTGCCGAGACCTAGAGAGGGAGGTGAAGCACCGATGAACTATGCTTGTGAAGGTGTATACTCCTGGGTGGAATAGACATGTGGGGAATGAGAGTCTATGAGTAGTGGGCATAAGAAGGCTCCTGGAGAGAATCCTTCCAGTTGCTCTGTGCAATTTTCCTGTAACCTCAGCCTAGTCTAGGATTTCCTTGCCTTGGGTGGAGCTTAGTCCCAGCTTGGGGGTGACCCACTGCTGAGCATGATGAGCAACAAGGTCTAAGGCTGGGAGGTTCATGGAAGGTCTGAACGTAGTTGGTGGAGTTACTACAGTTTCAAAGATAAGTATATGCATGTGTTTAATTTCAATTAAAATGCATGTATGTGATGCTTGCAATATTATCATGTATTCTGTTGCAATGATATTTACTGTTAATTCCATTAATTATGTATGTTAGCAGTAATTATAGGTTTACTCGGTTAAGTCATTTAAATTCATTTAAATGCATACTATATAAGTGTTATTTCGCATAGTAGCATTGCCCGACAGTGGGGTTGATGGTCGGGGACGTTACAATATGGTATCAGAGCATGGTTCCAACACGAAGCCTGGATGGGCCATGTTAGTGGAATTTGAAGCAAGAGTTTCAGAAGGAGATGTTGTCGAAATGGACAAAACTCAAGTTCTGACCCATAGTTTCCACGCTGAGCCTGGATGGGCCAGATAAGTGGTCTTTGGACCCAAGGTTTCGAGAGGAAATTGTGTCTGGAGGAGTAATTTCAGACCTCAGAATCTTTCTGAGTGCCAAGGGGTTACTTGGTTGTGTTACGAAGCTCAGGAGGAGTAACGGTAGAACAAAACTGTAGTCGGTATGGTATTTGACCAGAGAGAGAGAGCGCTCAACACTTGGGGTGTTGGAGCCATAGGATCTCTTTAGACGGGAGGGAAATGCAGTATGACTGTTAGATATGGAGAAGGTACAGGAGGGTTATCCTGTAAGCCCTTCGGAGTTCGGCAATCGGGAGAAGCAGGGTGCACAGAGGCATAAACACCCGAAACCCGAAACCCCAAAGTCCCGAGGGAGATCTACACCATAGATCTAGAGAAAAGAGCTTGACCATTGGATCGAGTAGAAGAGCAGATTGTAATTTTGGGAGTTCGACTATCAGGAGAAGTGGGATGTGTCATTGCACAAACTCCCGAAGTCTGAAGTTCGTAAGCGAAAGAGTAGACGTGGTGGGGTCGGATGACATTGCTAGTATTTTGCCATGTGGCATCCTGTGTGAGCAAGGTTAATGGGGCCCAAAGTTACGTAACGTAGTTAAAGGTTGGAGGACCCACAGTGGCGTTGATCAGGATACATCAAGATCAACGACCAGGAGACATTGAGGGGAACTAAGTTGCACGGAAGATAATTCTCCAAGGCGGTCTCACAATCCAAACCATGGTTTCACTAAGGGGTTATGTGTTAATGTCAGGAGAATTGCAGGATGAAAGGCGGGTTCCTCCAAACCATCGTTGCATGCCCCTGCAATTGGGAAAACGTTAAGTGATGTGATGTAATAATGTCACCTAAGGTGACGTGGGAGTGTTCAGAGATTAATGGTTTGGGGGTGCAGATGTGAAATATTCCGAAGTACCGAAGTCCCGGAACTCAGATGCTTGAGGTTCCACCGCGAGTGTCAGCTGTTGGATGCTAGGTAGACGTGGACCGTTGATCCACCCTACTGTGCGAGTTCGGTAACTCGGAACTCCGAGTGACTGTTGTGTTATGCTTGGAAATATTCTGAAGCTGAAGGTCGAAGGCCCAAGTGTGCGCTTATTGATCTAGGTGAGTGGTCATGACCCATGATCATGTGGGTTGGGGACTAAGAGAGAAGGGGATAGTGCCTGAAGTATTGTTATAGAGACAAGCAGAGCTAGGAAAATTCATGAAATCTAAACGTTTTCTTGAATAAAATTTGTTTATGAATGCTCTGATATTTGTTAAGGAATAATGGCCTGAAAAATTTCGGTTGTCTACAGATTGTGTTTGCATAAGTTTAACGAGTGCCAGAACCGAATAGAGTTGCCATTGAGTGCAAATAAATGGGGGAAGCACAAAATGATTCCAGTTCAGAGAATGAATCAAAAGGAATGGATGTTCATTTGGGAGTTGAAGGGTTGAACTCCAATGGTCATGGAGAAGAGCTAGATGAGGAAGGGCATATGATGAAAATTATTGAAAGATTGCAGAAAGATGCCCAAAATCACCGAGCAGATAACAAGAAGATTATGAAAGCTAAGGACAAGCAGGGAGAATTCAACTTAAAGTTGATGAAGAGTTTGGAGAGAATAGAAAAGAAGTTGGACAAGGAGAGAAACTCGAGAAAAACAAGGAGTCACCAGGATTCTGGGGGAAGAAGATCAAGGAATGTTTCTAGACACCATCATCACTCCCAAGGTCTCTCCAAGAGGAGGGAACACAGTAGTTCAAGCCCATCTCCTACCAGGAAACATAGGAGATATGGAGTGGATGAGATGAAGGGAGAAATGAACAAGATTAATCCTCATACGTTTGATGGAGAACATAAGAAGGAGGAATATGTCGAAACATGGTTGCTTGGCATGAGGAAATATTTCCATCTGCATAATTATTCCTCTCATGTAGAAGGAAGAATTGCAATGTATCAAATGAAGGGAAATGCATCCATGTGGTGGGATCATCTTGTCTAGATACAACACATTAGAGAGAAATATATCACTTGGAGATAATTCAAGAGGTATTTCGACAAGAAATACTTGACTAAAAGATATTATGATAGAAAGATGAAAGAGTTCTTTGAACTCAAGCTGGGCAACATGACCATTGATGAATACAAACGAAGTTTATGGAATTGCTAAATTATGTCTCGTTCATCAAAGATGAGACTGTCAAGATTCAGAGGTATCTAAGTGGATTGCCACCTTCCATTGGTGACAAGATTCAGTATGATGATCCTAATACCATGGAAGAAACTATAATAAGAGTGAAATGATTATATGAGCAACAAAGAGAGAAGCCTACTTTCTGGAAGGCCTTGGAAGACAAGAAGAAATTCCAGATGGATCATAGGAAGAAGGGAACTAATCCACCCTTTTTCAGAAATAATCCTCAAAGACAACCATCGTTTAGAGAGCCGAGAATGGCTGACGTAGGGGAACAAAGGCCAAGGTAGATGCCCATTCAGTGTTGGGGCTATCAGGGGAGCCACAAGTACAGAGTTTGTCCCCACAAAAATGGAAAAGTGAAAGTTGTCCATAATGTTCAGCAAGAGGAAACAGTGTAGGACATGGGCAGTAGAATGACAAGGATCTATGCAGCCCTGGACTACAATCAAGTTGAATATCATTCGCACATGATTGAAGTGGAAGGTATTATTAACAACCAACCGTTTACTATTTTAATTGATTCAAGGGCTAGACATAGTTATATAGATCCTAGAGTGGTGGAAAGTTTGCAATTGTCAATAAGGAAATATGAAAATTCTTGGTTAGTGCAGCTAGCTACATGAACCAAGAGGAAAGTCACTGAGTTAGTTAAGTCCTGTCCATTGGACATGAATGGACTGAGCACAAAGGTTGAATTGAATGTTCTACCTTTAGGTTCTTATGCCTATCTAATTGGGATGGACTAGTTGGACCAGTACCATGCCATCATGGACTGTCGTAACAAGGCATTCACTTGCCTGTATGAGGAAGGAAATCGGAAAATATTCCAAGGAATTCCCAGAGCTGTTGTTATCAGAGAAATCTTAGCAATGCAGCTGAAGAAGTGCTACAGGAAAGGTTGTCAATTATTTGTAGCCCATGTGGAGAAAACTATTAGAATATAGAAGATTGTGTGCTCGTTTTACCATTGACGATACCCTCATCACCTAACCATAGGCCAAAGCCACCCTCTGAGCACCTTAACCTTGACTGAGAATTACTCCGGAAGCAAACCCTAGGATAGATATCCAAACAAAGTGTAGTGCATCTTCTTCCAAGGATAGCGCACCAACAATAGCTGATCAAATAGTCCAAACCCTAGCCAAGAGATAGTCCAAGCCAGTATTGAAACTGCTAGTTGCAGCTGCTGCACCTGTAGCTCTCCTCCACACATGCACACCAAACTGGGAACTGCAGTGCGCACCACTTGTTGTCTGCAATTCTGAGATGTGAATAATGAGAACTGACACCCTATATTTATACTGGTTCTGCCAGATTTTCTAGGGCCGACTTCTCCTTCTGGATATTTGACTGTTCAGTATATTATTATTATTTCTGGCCGACTTCTTCTCTTGGAGGCTAATAACCTAATATAAATTATCTTCTTGAGCCAACAAGACTTCTAGGGTTATTAGCCAACTCATTAGGGTTTACTCTTTCTTTCTGGAGTCTTCTATTCTCGTCAGGTTCACACGTGGAGGTAAATACCTCCCACAACTACCATAATATTAACAAAAACATCTAGGGATAAGGTGTCAAAGATTGAAGATCATGCGGTACTAAAGGATTTTGAAGATGTATTCCATGAGGTACCAGGATTACCCCCGAAGAGAGATATTGAATTCTCTGTAAACTTGATGACCCGAGAAACTCCAATGTCAAAAGATCCTTACAGAATGAGTACGCCAGATTTGAAAGAGTTGCAATTGCAGCTTGAAGAGATTTTGAAGAAGGGGTATATATGCCCAATTTTTTCACCTTGGGGAGCCCTGGTCTTATTCATGAAGAATAAGGACGAGACATTGAGATTGTGTATCAATTTCAAACAATTGAACAAAGTAATTGTAAAGAACAAATATCCTCTGTCGAGGATTGTTGACCTCTTCGATCAATTGAAGGATGTGAAGATATTTTCGAAGATAGATCTCAGTTCGGGATATCACCAAGTAAGGATAAAGGACAAAGACATCAACAAGACCGCCTTTAGAACAAGGTATAGTCACTATGAATTCGCAGTGGTGCCATTTGGGATGTCAAACGCACCCGTTGTTTTTATGTGCCTGATGAATGGTGTATTCAGGGACTATCTAGACAATTTTATCATAGTCTTCCTGGATGACATTCTGGTGTATTCCAAGTCAGAGGAAGAGCATGAGAATCATCTGAGGATTGTGTTGCAAGTGCTAAGAGGGCACCCATTGTATGCCAAGTTGATCAAGTGTTCATTTTATCAGGAGCAGATCCATTACTTGGGCATATTATTTCGAAGGATGGGATAATTGTAGATCCTAAGAAGATTGAGGCCATCAGAGAATGGTCAGCGCCAAAGAACGTGATAGAAGTCAGATTCTTTATGGTTCTAGCTGGTTATTACAAAAATTTTATAGCAGGGTTCTCAAGGATAGATCACCCTATCACTTCCTTGCAAAGGAAGGAGAATAAGTTTTAGTGGACAGAGGATTGTGAGAAAATCTTTCAGTGATTGAAGCAACTGTTAATTAGTGCTCCAATCCTGAGGATTGCAGATCCGAATGAAGACTTTGTGGTGTGCACAAATGCATGGAAAGAAGGACTGGGATGAGTCCTCATTCAGAACAGATTCCTAATTTGTTATGAATCCATAAAGTTGAAAGAGAATGAAAGGAACTATTCTACTCATGATTTGGAGTTGGAAGCAATAGTACATGCTCTAAAGAAATGGAGGCATTACCTCATGGGAAGGAGGTTCGAACTGAGGATAGACCATAACGGTCTGAAGTATTTGTTTGATAAGACAACCTTGAATTATACACAGAGTAGGTGGTTGGAGTTTCCTTGTGAATATGACTTTGATATCAAGCATATCAAAGGAAAGGAAAATAAAGTGGCTAATGCACTCAGCGGGAGAGTGCATGAATTACATGCTACAACCATTAGCATGTATCGAACTGATATTAAAGGCATAATTTCGGAAGATGCAAATGCAGATTTGCAGTACAGGGATTTGGTAGCAAAGCTACAACAAGGTAATCTTCCATAGAAAGTGGAGAATTCTAAATTGGAAACTGACGGAACACTTCTGTACAAGAACAAAATTTATGTACCTGATGTCCATGACTTGAAACTTATGATTTTGCATGAAATGCATAATGTTCCTTATGTTGGGCACCCCGGATATTAGAAAACTGTGGCAACAGTCAAGAGCCATCACTTTTGTCTAGGTATGAAGAAATATATTACAAAATACATCGCCAAATGTATGGAGTGCCAGAAGGTTAAAGTTGAACACAGGCACCCAACAAGATTGTTGCAGTCTTTACCCATTCCTGAGTGGAAGTGGGAGGTAATGGGGGTGGTGGACAAGCTTACAAAAGATACCCATTTCATTCCATTAAAGACTACTCACAAGGTAGAGGATGTTGCCGACATTTTTATGAAGGAAGTGGCACGATTGCACGGAATTCCCAAGACAATTGTGTCTAACAAAGACTTGAAATTTACCTCGAATTTCTAGAAAGGGTTATTCAAGGGGTTCAGAATGAATCTAAACTTCAGTACAACCTATCATCCTGAGTCGGATGGGCAGACAGAGCGGGTGAATTGAGTAATATAAGACATATTGAGAATGTATATGATGGACAAACCATCGAAATGGGAAGACTACCTACACTTGGTAGAATTCGCCTACAATAATGGGTATCAAGCATCATTGAAAATGAGCCCATTTGAAGCACTTTATGGCAGAAAGTGCAATACTTCAGTAAGCTGGGATAATCCATCTGACAGGGAAATAGTTGGGCCAAAATTTCTTAAGGAAATGGAAGAACTAATGCTAAAAATTAAGTAGAATTTAAAGGTTGCCCAAGATAGGTAGAAAATTTATGTTGATAAAAAAAAAACCCACATAGAGTTTAAAGTGGGTGACCATGTTCTCCTGAAAGTAAAAGCCAATAGAATTTCCCTAAAGCTGGGAAACTGCACCAAGTTGGTAGCTAGATGTTGTGGGCCATTTGAAATCCTAGAAAGGATTGGGCCAGTTGTATATATGATTGCATTACCTGCATCTATGACTGTACATAATGTATTCCATGTTTCATTGCTTAAGAAATATATACCTGATGCTAATCATGTAATTGATTGGAATGTGATTAAGGTGGAGCAATAAGGTGTCCTACAAGTGAATCCTATGCACATATTGGACAGGAAAAGGAAACAACTCCGGAATCGAGCCATAGGGCTTGTAAAGGTCCATTGGACCTGGTACAATCGTGAGGATGCAACATGGGAGCATGAGGATGCTATGCGAGCAGAATACCCATATCGTTTTGAATATTTTGAAAATCTTGTTGATGCCGTGTGAAATTTGCACTGAGGACAATGCAAAAATAAGGGGAGGGGATTGTAATATCCCTAAGGATGAGCCCTATTGTAATCATGTTTATGAATTGTAAATCATGTTTTGTAGGCTGGTGAGTCGAGTATTAATAAGTTGGTAGGCTTATGTGTTTATTAGGCTGGAGAGCCTAAGTGTTAAAGGCCAGGAGCCTGTTTTTGTATATGTAATATGTAGAACATTAATAAAGATTAAACATCGTTATGTGCAGACCAACCACGAAGAAAGAGTGATGGGGGAAGAATCTTCCACATGGTGGGTAAGGGAAGAGGGGGATGAAAGGTTGGAAAGAGGGGTTAATCTTAGGGGCTTAAGTCCTTGGGAATAATAATTTATTATTATTCCAAAGTCATGGGACAAACATGTTTTTATCCTAAGTCTTGGGAGAGGCAACACATGTAGCTCCAACGTGTGAAAAAGGGAACACATGTAGCTCCAGGAAGACAAGTTTCGACCTGGGTGCATGTGGTTAAAAGATGAAGTGTCAGTTGAGTTGGGGGTTCATCCTCCATTCTGTCGTCGTCTGTCTGAAACTGTGAATTATGCCTGATCTTTGTATGCCTCACGCAACTCTAAAATCTGAAGCCTGTGATGATTTCTTGAGAAGACGATACACCCTCTGTCTGAACTGTAGAGTTTGTGTTCAACCTCTGTGTGGATTCCTTGTCACGCACCCTGAAAACCAGTGGAAAACCCATGAATTGAGCCGTGTCACCTGTGTGTCTTGTGAGCCCATCTTATCTTCTCTTGCAGAGTCGAGTCCATACCTAAACTGTCCTTGGGTTGCTGCCTTCTGTGTTTCCTGAGTGGAATTAACCAGTTGTTGTTGATATTATCCTCACTTTCCAGGAATTGGGCTGAAGCTGGTTGAAGAACTAGGTTGTTAGGCTCGTGGTAGAAGAGGCGGGTTGTTAGGCCTGTGAACAACTCTCTCCAGGTAAGAGAGTTTGCTGGGAAGTGGGTTTCTCCCAGAGAGAGTCTAGCACCAACTATGGAGCTCTGAGAATTCTTGATCCGACCTGTTGTCGAGACCCAGAGAGGGAGGTGAAGCACTGATGGAATGTGTTTGTGAAGGTGTATACTCTTAGGTGGAATGAGCATGTGGGAAATGAGATTCCATGAGTAGTGGGTGTAAGAAGGCTCTTGGAGAGAATCCTGTCGGTTTCTCTGTGCAATTTTCCTATAACCTTAACCTAGTCTAGGATTCCCTTGCCTTGGGTGGAGCTTAGTCCCGGCTCGAGGGTGACCCACTACTGAGTGTGATGAGCAGTGAGGTCTAAGTCTGGGAGGTTTGTGGAAGGTATGCACATAGTTGGTGGAGTTACTACAGTTTCAAAGATAAGTATATGCATGTGTTTAATTTCAATTAAAATGCATGTCTGTGATGCTTGCAATATTATCATGTATTTCGTTGCAATGATATTTACTGTTAATTCCATTAATTCTATATGTTAGCAGTAATTATAGGTTTACTTTGTTAATTCATTTAACTTCATTTAAATGCATACTATATAAGTGTTATTCCGCGTAGTAGTGTTTCTCGATAGTGGGGTTGATGGTCGGGGACGTTACACTCTACCTTAAGAAGTATTACGCTTAAGTCGTCACACCTAGGAATTCTTATTGTAAACTTTGTACATTGTTGTATTTAGTGGTAGCATAGATCTATTTTTGTATTAGCGGTGCTTATGGTGCTTCTTCTTGATTGGAATATGTCACAGGATTCTTCGACATTCGTAGGGTTCGTCGATGACATCATTTGTCACACTTGAAACTTAGCTTCTACTGCTTGTGTGATCTATTCTCCCATGGGTCAATTGGTTGCCTTGAGAGGTTCTTGTCTTGATCCTTCCACCAATAATGTGGCTAAATATAGAATTTTTATTGAACTGCTTCATGACTCCATCGCACTTCACATTTGGTCTTTAGAAGTTTTTTTAGACGCTCATTTGGTAGTATCCCAATTGAATGATGAATATCATGTT
>ML787534.1:57685-120700 GCA_009831015.1 Picea engelmannii | reverse complement strand
TTTTCTCTTCTTTCATCAATTTACTAAGGTGTCAACCTTGTCAGTTGAGTGGGATTAGGAGAGGGAACATGGTACTCTCTATAGCTATTAGTGGCCACCCTTCTAGCATCCATATTTTTTTGCACTTTCCTTTCCATACTTAAGGATTTCTCTAGGGATTTAGGTTCGAAGAGAAATGCCTCATTTTGAATGTTCTCCTTTAAAGTGCCATTTTGTGACTATTACAACAACCTCCCTCAATTATTCAATTTCCTTAATAAAATAATGGAGCCTTTCAAAATTCTAATGTTTTTTTTTTACAGAAACTGAAATATGTTTTATATATAAAAAGGCACAATCGGAGCCGCTAATTTACAAAAAAGGGGGGTGTTGGATCGATGACCCAACAACTAGAAAATTTGAAAGCTTACTACATGGGCATGTTCCCAAAAAACTGCTACTACTATTTAATAAAAACTAACTAGTCTAGCAATTGCTTACAAACTGCGATTTGGAATAGCCATTGTTACAAAAATTTGGGACTGTTGGCGAATCTTACTGCTTCTTTTCCTATGGAGCTTGAGCTGGTGCTTCTTCTTGCGGCATGTCCAGAGTGACATTTAGATATGGGAGGATCGTGACGTCTATGCTCTCACCTTCTTCACTTCATCTTTGTCCTGCTACGTCCTGGGCTCTGATTCCTTGCGATTCCTCAAGTCTTTCCCCTTGCCTTCTCAAGAAATAAACCTCAACTTGGAGTTGGTTGATCATGGATTTGTGTTGAGATAAGGTTTCCAATGTAAAATTTAGAGTGGTTCTATGTGAATCCAGGCGCATGGACAGATTCTAGGTGGTGAGGAAATTGTCATCCACCATTTCCTCCTCTCGGTCATCCTATCCTCGGCGTTGTTCCATGCTGGCGATTCGACTGGATGACATGAAATGTTTGAGAATTTTGGTGTAAATTTATCCTGCACTTCCACTGCTACTACCTGGACGATAGCCTTGCAAGTGTTGTTGGGCTCTGATCGAGATTTTTGAGACTGCTTCTATTCTGCCTAAGATTTTTCTTAAACAATTCAATACCAATTGCGTCCTTTTTCTATCTCCCTGTGTAATTTCTCCGCTCTGGTTGTTCATGTTATGTACTTTTGTCCAATCTATACTCTCGCTACACTCTTGATTTGTGGCCTTCACCTTGATTGTGCTTGTTCGACAATTTTTGTGTTCTTCACCCTGGCTTGAAATTCTGGGGCTCTTCCTATCTCATGTATTTCTTTCTAAGTTGCTTGCCTTCCTATGGGTGTCTAAACATTGAATCAGGATCTGACCTCCCAGAATTTCCCATGTGACATCCATTCTTAAACATGCTAGATGACTCCCCTGGGACGAGGTGTGTTGTCGTGCCATCTTTCGCGTGCTTTGGAGCCTTACTTCAATCATTTCCCAATCTGTTAGTGTGAGTTCCATTAATGAAAGGATAAGGGGAGGGGAGGAGGGGCGAGGTTTAAGTGACTTCATGTACATTATCCCATGGGGGATAAACCTTTTGTTGTGCTGAAAGTCCATGTTTTCCTACTGCGTCGTACTACTTCTCCCATTCCTAGATTTGGCGAAGTACATTGATCTCTTGGATTTGTCAGGAGTTCATCCTGACCAGTTTCTGCGCTGGAGATTCATGTGTGCTTGACTACTGGGTGGGTTACCGACATGTATGAGCTTGGGCATTGGAATGGTTAAGGGGGGGCTAGGAACGTGGATCTGCCTTGAATTTCCAAGTGCCCTGTGCCTTTACCTATGGCTTTGTTATCATGTTCATCTGCTCTCCTATTGTTGACTCGACGGACATGGTAGAAGCAGGGGGGCATGCTTGAGATTGTGTCCTTGGTTCTATCGATGATTCTCCTGAGCGTTGAGTTATTTGGGTTTGTGCTTTTAATGAAGTACCTGATGATCATCTTGGAGTCCCCTATTATTATCAGCGTTGAGTTCTAATGTTATCATAAGATGGTTCCTTGAATTCAAATTTTTTCTATTATCTTTTGAAAACCTTAAAAGATATCAATAAAATAAATTCTTTAGAATCACAATAAAGTAAATATCTAGTATCTTATTAATCATAAACAAAATTACATGTTTCATAAACACAATTTATGATTTTTTAGCATAATTAAAATCATGGGGGGAAACATGGTATTACATTCCCCTCCCCCTTAAAGAAACGTTGTCCTCATTGTTTAAAACACCATACATACAATTTATACAGGCAAAAAAATGGGTATTCCAATCTCATGGCGTCTTTTGGTTCCCAAGTAGCCTCATCTACCCCAATGTGCTTCCATTGCACCTTGACCTACACGATGGCTCGGTTCTAGAGAAATGTTTCCCTCCTATCTAGGATGTGTTAAGATTTGAGCTGGAATTCTCCCTCTAGTTCCACTTGTATCCCAATCTAATCAATAACATGATTAGAATCATGAACATATTTCTTTAACAAAGATACATGGAACACATTGTGAGCTCTAACAATAGGTAGCAGGGAAAGTCTATATGCTACTAGTCTCACTCTTTCCAAGACTTCAAACAATCCACAACATCGAGGTGCTAACTTAGCACAAGTCCCCATCCTTAGGGATATCCTCTTAAGTTTCACCCTGAGATACACATGATCTCCCACCTTAAACTCTCTATGAGTTCTCTTGTTGTCTGCATAGCTCTTCTTCCTATATTGTGTTTCTTTCAAATTCTATCTTATCTTGATCATTGTCTGCTACATTTCGTTAAGCAATTATGGTTCAAGTGTGATATTTTCTATTGGATTGTCCCAACAAATTGGAACTTTGCATTTTCGGCTATACAGATCCTCAAATGGAATCATCCTCAATGATTCTTGATCACCATTGTTATAGGAAAACTCTACCAGGCATAAATATTCTTCCCATTGCTTGGGTTGATGCAAAACATGCATCCTTAACATGCATTCCAACATTATATTCACTCTTTTAGTCTGACGATATCTTTTTGGATAGTAGGTAGTGCTAAATGCTAACTACGTTCCTAATACCACAAACAAACCTATCGAAAAGTTTGAAGTGAACTTCGCATCTCTATCTGAAATTATGGTCTTAGATAAGCCATGCAATCTGAAATTTTTCTTCATAAAAATGTCAGCAACATCTATAGCTTTAAAAGTAGATTTGATGGAAATAACGTGACTTTCCTTGATCATCTTATCAACTATCACCATGATCGCATCATGTTACCTAGTTGTCTTTGTTAAACAAATAATAAAATCTATGGATATTGTCTCCCATTTTAATTATAAAATTGGCAAAGGATGCAATGATCATGTAGGATGTTTGTGATCAACCTTGACTTGTTGACACTCCAAACACTTGGAAATATATTCATCAATGTATTTCTTCATCCTTGGCCAATAAAACAATTTCCTTATTGTTGTTATCATCTTCTGATAACTGGGATTACCCACATAATCTCTCTTAAGTAATTCATCCATGATCAGATGTTTTAGTTCTGTTGAATCAGGCACATACAACCTGTTGTTGTCCAACAAGAAATCAACAGGCACAAGTTGATACCCTGCATACTTTTTCTCATCGAGTTCTTGTTGCAATCCCTCTCTTACCTGATTAAAAAAATCATCTTCTCATAAGAGGATTCTAATTCTCTTCTTGATGTCAAACTCTCCTACACTTTTTGTTAAGTGTACTATCTGCACACTCCGACTGAGTGCATATTCCACTCTTTTTTATTTTTCATTTATGTATTTAATTTCAAAATCAAACTCATTAATCAATGTCATCCATATTTTTTGTCTAGCATTCAACCATGGTTGATCAAACAAATACTTTAGACCATAATGGTTTGTCATAAAAAAAATGTATCCTTCCAAGTAGGTAATGTCTCTACATCTTTAGGGCATGCACAATTGTTGCAAGCTCCAAATCGTGGGTGACATACTACTACTCATGCTCCTTCATCTTTCGTGACTCATAACATATCAATTTCCCTTCTTGTATAAAAACTCCACCAAGTCCTTCCTTGCAAGCATTAGTGAAAACTAAGAAATATTTCTCAAGGCCTGCAATTTTTAAAAGAGGGGGCATTGATCAAAAGATGATTCAGTTGCTAAAAGTTGGCTTCACATTTTGTTGACCATACAAATTTATTTCCTTTCCTCTGTAATGAAGTGATGGGACGATCGATCTTGGAAAATCCCTTAATAAACCTTCTATAATATCTAGCTAATCCAATGAATGACCTCACCTATATTACATTTTAAGGGGCAAGTCAATCCATGATTGTCTTGATCTTCTCCAGATCTGCTACCACTCCTACTGAGATTTGTGGCCTAAATACTGGATCTCTTGAAAATATCCACACTTGTTGAACTTAGCATACAATTGATGATCTCTCAGCACCTGTAACACCATCATAATATGTTCTAAGACAAACTTATCCAAATATTTGTTGATAACACTATTCATTAAGCAAATTAAAGTGGTTGGTGCATTAGTAAGTACAAATGGTACCACCACAAATTCATAGTGCCCATAGTTCGTTCTAAAATTTGTCTTGTGAATTTCTTCATCCTTAATCCTAACTTGATGATATCCAAATCTCAATTCAATCTTAGAGTAAACAATAGCTCCTCTGAGCTAATCAAATATATCATCAATCTTGGCAAATGGATACTTATTCTTGATGGTCATCTTGTTTAACTGTCGATAGTCAATACACAACCGCAGTGTACCATCCATTATCTTTACAAACAACGCAGGTTCTCCCCATGGGGATACACTCGACCTAATATACCCTTTATCCAACATCTCCTTCAGCTACACTTTCAATTCCACAAACTCTGGTGTGGTCATCCCGTAGGGTAATTTTGATGTTGGTACCACTCCGGGCACAATATTTATTGAAAAATCAAGATCTCTCTTAGGAGGAAGTCCAAGTGCCTCCTCTTCAAATACATCCTTAAACTCCCACAACACTGGATGATCTTCAGCCTTCATTTGTTTACATTTTGTTGAGTTGAGCACTTGAATGGCATACAAGGGACACTCTTTCTGACTGAAATTATTAAGTTGTAGCGTCGATATATATATCTAACAGAATTTGGCTTCTAAATGCCTTGCAACACCCTCAAGTTACCTTCAACATCTTCACATTCTAAAGTTTTATTATAGGAATTAATTTTTTCTATATGTACCGCTAACCAATCCATATCTAGAAGCACATCATATGATCCTAGGGGTAGAATATTCAAGGTTGCTTCAGTACGAAGTCCACTCATTTCAAATGAACAAGCCTCTGTTACCTCTACCACTTTTCTCTTAGTCCCAGTGGATAACTGAACCAACCATTCCTTTGCATGTTTCTTTCTCTGTAAGGCACATGCTTCAACAATTTGAGGTGAGACATAACTAAGATTAGATCTAGGATCAATTAAAATAGAAATGGGTTTCTTGACAATTATACCTTCCAACTCCATTATAGAAGCTTGGTGGTATGCTTGTCGATTTTCCATTGTTGCATATATGCTTGGCATACTCATGGCCTCATCATTGATTGTAGTAGCCTCTTGGACATGATAGACTCGTTTATTTTCATGGTGTTTGTGTGGACAATCTCTTAATATATGTTTATGTCCACAACCCCAACACTATATAGGTCCTTTCTTTGGCTCCTCTACTCTTTCTTTTGCGTATTTTGTTGGCCTATTTCCACTTTGAGATGGAAAGTTATGTTGGTGCACGCTTTTTCTTGGTTGACCAAACTGAGCACCTTAATTTGGATTCTTTTTTAATACCTTCTTCTAAAATATGATCCTATATCTTGTTTTCCAATTCCTAGAAGGCTCTTTCTTATGCTTGGATTGATCATGGCAGCACTTAGCCTTCCTAATGGTATCCTCCAAGGTCTTAGGCTCATCAAATTTAATTATGTCCTGATAGGACTGTGGAAACCCATTGAGAAAACATTGTATCCTTGCCTTCTCATTTTTTAGATAAGGGACATACCTTAACATCTATAAAAATCTCTTAGCATAAGTGTCCATGGTAAGTTTCCCCAACTTATGTTCATGTAATTCCTTAATCTTTCCATCAAAATAATTTTTCGACAAGTAGGCCTTCTTGAAATACTTCTCAAATTGTTTTCAGGTTAGCTTGCTCTCTTTCAATCCTTTAACTTCCTTGAGGTCCTCCCACCATATGGAAGATCCTCCATTTAGATTGAAAATGGAAATATTTTCCTTTGTATTTTCCAAGTAGTTGTGTACCCAAAAATATTTCCTCAACCCCAATAGCCATGCATCGGCTTCTTCTCCCTTCTTGATTTCTCCATCAAAGGTAGGCGGCTTAGCCTTCTTGAACTCTTTTGTTAGATAACTTTGGGAGTGTCTCTTTTTCTTATTCCTAAGAATAATTGATCCAATATCATTGTTGTACAACTCCTTAGGAGAAGTCTTCCCACTAGATGATTATGTTGAAATGATTCCAACAGCTCTTCTTTTCTTTGCATCCTAATGCCTCTTCTTGGAATAACTCCTTTCCACATTGCTATGGGCTAAGCCATCCTTCTGGGAATCCGAAGGGGTTTTTCAACTTCTCTGATTGGTGTAGCTCTGCATTACTAGTGGTTGGACCTTTCTACGGATTCTTCTAAATTTCTGACAAGCTCTGCAGTAGTACTGCATTCAATTCTTCTTGCTCAGCTTGAGCCCTCATGAGCCTCTCATTGACTGCTTTCATTCTTCTGACAGTAGCAACCAAATATGGAGGGGTTTTTCTGGCCCTATGACCATTAGATTCATCATCCCTAAGGTGTGAGGTGTCTTCCATGTTATGTTGCACCATTCACCTCCACTTCCTTTTCAGTATGTCCTACGTGATGAAAAAATGAAACAATGTTAGCCATTATATCAAAATTTTAATCACGCATTCTTGGAAAAATAAAAAATTTCTCGAACAATCAGGTGGTCTCGGTGACCCATTCAAGCCTAGAGTTTGAACTCTTCTCTGATACCAGTTTGTGACACACCTAACCCTCTAAACTCATTTAGGCTGGTGGGATGTTCATTTTTTCGTCTTTCTCTTAAGTTAAGCACTCATGCTTACTCTTCCTAGTTCCAGTTCGCCATGATACACATGAGAACTTCTCTTATCGCATTATTTATTATGCCCAATCTTGTTCATATAACCCCCAGCTTCCAACAAAATCACCCCAAGGGTTTACTACAACGATTAGAGACCTAAAAATCCCTCGATCAGATGGTTGGAGTCACTCCATACAACTAGATTGATGATCGATAATGAATTAGACCCCCTACTCATCGGAACAACAATTCACAAGGTATGAATTTCCATCCCAATGGATTCTCTCCAATGGATCATTTCGATAGAACCAACATTTATCAGAATCAGGAAAACAATGGTCCCGACCACATCAACACATCTATCTACTTGATGATTATCACCCATCCAACCACCCATTTATTACATGAAAAGGTGGGGCCCTCGACAGATCTACAACTGATATTACATGGGATACCTTTCCACGAATCGAAGACACATACTTACTTGGGGTTCTTTTCCATTAGGATTCACCCACACTGATTGATTATAGACCACTCCAACTGACACTCTCTAACAAACTATTCTGATGGATCCGACAATGTTCGATGCACCCCATCTGATGGTCAAGATTCACTCGGGATCTTATAGCTACATGGTCATTAACTGAAACATCTCTCCTTCTAATTCCTCGTCATCAGAATGGATCCTTTGAGATCTAATGGCTAGAAATCCATCAACATCCCTTCTGACAGATCGACGTTCCTCATGTCCTCAGACACTCTTTCCATCCTACTCCTTTATATTCACCCTTCCGAGCTTCTTTGACGATTCACCTTCCAATAGAAGTTTTGAAGCTAAAATAGGTGCCTATGACCTAGATATCATTGAATTACCCTCTGATAGATCAATGGCCTAAAATTTCTTGAAGTCCTCCCATTGGAGTCCCATTACAACATTGTGAATTAGAAACTCTGATGGTCTCACCTTCTAACCAATGGTTAGGATCTTCTCCCTCTGCCATATCGACGGATGTCGACTTTTCTGGCTCGAACTTGGGTTTTCATCAAAGTTAAAGGCTAGCTCTAAGGCTCAACAAAATAGAGAATTTTTAGGCTTATTTACCAGGGATTCTACCTAACTTCCTTAAACACTTATCTTCCCCACAACCGAATAAGAGTTCTTCTACTCCAAATCCCAATGAATATTTTTCATCCTATAAACTTTCCATTTCAAGGCAGGGAATTCTCCGAGTTAAATGGTTCCTAAATCTACACAAGAACTATCCCATAAATTCAGGGTACTCGACCCAGTCACCCAAGTGAAGATTCATATCTTGCAATATTTTCATTCAAGGGTTGGATATGTACAAGGACACAACCTGTACTAACCCTTCTCATTCAGATATTCATATTTATCATAATCAATAGTGAAAACAATTATACTTGATCCATTTTACTCATGAATTCAATATTATTTCACTTAAACACATTTATTACATAAACAACAACATATTTTCTTCATCATTCAATATGCATTCAACACAACAAGATAAAATAACTTATATGTTCAATGAACAATTTAATCATCCAACTAACTGAGGGGAAATGCCTTTCCACCCAACCTTAGGCTATGTTGCACAATGTCCTTCTACAACATGCCACCCCCATGCCATGCCATGATACCACCAGGGGACTAATTCAGTTGACTGCCAATCTCAAGAAATGGTTCAAGAAGGTTATTATCCTTCACTCCTTTGGAAACAACAAAAGACTCCCTCTTCCCACTGAGCTCAGGATCTCCACGATTTTATCAGGTACCTTCCCAACTAGATTTATTTTGCATAAGGGAGCCCCTTCTCTACTACATAGTCCCTTAGTGACCTCCCCTTCAATTGTTTTTTTCTTTCCAGTAAGTACCAAGTCGTGGTCCTCTATTTCTCCAATATGGATATGGGTCTTCTCGGTTCCAGGGTGACCATTAATCTCTTGGTAAAGTTTCCTATTTTCCTCAAATAAAACTTCCCAACTTCTATGATACTCAGAGTTGTACGAGTGAGTTTTCCCCACTCACTGCACCATATGTTTCTGAGTCTGTGAATCCTTGTGTTCACATTGAATATACTGTGAGAGTCCCTCTTCTCAGTGCCTACATGTTGGCTATCTTCTGCTTCTCAGAATTTTGTCATCCTCCTTTGTGCATTCTCTTTATTTCTTCTTTCCTTCACATTTCCTGCAAACTGTGGTGATGTTTTCTGCCTTTTCCCTCTTCTTCCACCTATCCTTGGGACCCATTTTGTGTGTTGTCAGACACATCCCTCATATCAGGCTCCTGAATTCAAAGGGGAAATCTAGTGTGTCATTTTGTCTGTGGTCTCAGTTGACCCTTCATTTCTCCAAGTACCAAATCTGTCAGCAGTTATAACTAATCAACCACCCAATCCTAATCTCCATAACTGATCATGTGGTTTCATGTAATCCAGGTACATTGGCAGATGGTGTATTTAATTCTTGCAGGTGTAGGATGGAATGTTGAGCAAGCTTCATTTTTTCTTCATTGAAACTTCCCAATTCCACCTCACTAGTCCCACTTGTGGTATCGTGGTCAGTACTCAAGGCTTCCTTTCCAGTCAGTTGTATGGTATTTTATTAATCATAAACATAATTACATGTTTCATAGTCATGATTTATGAAGTTTTGGCATAATTACAGTCACGAGGGGAAACATGGTGTTACATATGTACTAATCCTACTCTTTTAAGTTACTCCATAATCGTGCTAAAAGTTGCTAGTTTAATAAAATTTGTTGATATTAGTAATTACAGGATTTGATAGAATCTTGTAATTATTGATTAAATCATAGCTTAAGTTTAAAATAAATTATCCTTCATGATTTTTCCTTACCTCACAAGGTATTTTTTTCATGATAGGGTTTTGAAGGAGCTATTCAATTTTCTACATGAGGTTTTGAACCATCAAAACTCTATGTAGATCAAAGATCAATTGCAAAGGGACAATTTCAAATACTAAAGTTAAAATTTGATGTAGAGTGAGTATTTTTGTTTGTTAAATTAGACATCAAAGTGTTAATAGTTAGTTATTATGGTTTGTATCGTTTCTATGACTTATTTCCTACCATTATTCTACCTATGTCCAACATGATTACCCTGTCCATCACAATCGCTCAATAAATTTTAACTCCACTCACAATTCATTCTATGGCCTTAATTTGAAATGATTCGTCAACTTCCCATAAACTATTGAGTACACTTGGTTGAACCGGAGTTCATACTCCACCACCTCGTTCATTACACCATATAATCAATGATTATAATCAGAGGAAGATACTCTCGAGCTGAACATGTCTCTATGAGACAAAATAATCCAAATTGTCAGACAAAGGAAAGGAAGTTTTGGTACAGAGTGAAAAAATTATTGATTCAAGTACTAGAGAGGGTTATAGTAAAGAATGGCAGTCTGATTCGACCCTTATGGAGCATAATTAATCGACATTCATCATGAGTGTATTGTAATCTTGGAGAAGACAGGTTGGAGACAATTTTTTGAGAAATTCACTAGGCATATAGAAGACATGACCAACGCATTTTCTTAGACCTTCGACATGAATGTGCATAGGTAGGCAACTTGACCATCCATATTTCTAAAAATCATTTCTCTCATATGTTATAACTTCTTAAAATGGGTGAGAAGTGGTTTAATAACAAATCTATCGATTTGAGAGCTTGAACCCCATTCCACATAAGAAATAGGAAAAAACCTAACTAGGTTGCAGTGGTACCCAGGGTTCGGTTAAAGGATCCATGGAAAGACCTATGTTTTCTAATTTAGAAATACATAACCTGTGAGGGATGTTTTAGCTTGATTTTTCTTTACCGTATTAGAATTTTATTGCATCTTAAAGGGAAAAAGATACTAAATATGCCTTACTACTTGCTTAAATCTATAACTAAGATGTCTAAGGCCATCCAGAAATAGAAGAAGCTTGTTGAGAAGTCTCTTTATCATCATGGCCTAATCAAAAATTTTGTCAAGGTTGAATTGTATAAACAAGGAATTGAACTGGATAAATTCTTAATGGATAATGGTTTTAAAGAGAAATACACCACAAGACTTGTTATAGGAAATTTGTTGCAAGTCACTACATACATAAGGTCAGAAATTGTAGTTTACAATACAGTGGATCGCACAATTGAGGATACATAGGATTTCCAAGAAATCCTTGGAGTAGCATGGATTAAAAACATAAAAGAGGGAAAGGTAGTCACAAGGAAAATACAATTGAAAAATGGATACCTCAAACTAGAACAACCAGATCCATGGATAAAAGACTTCAATAGGATCAAAGAAAAAATGAGGAATTGAGTCATGTTATCAGAAATCTATCAAATAAACACAAATTCCAAACCTTATAATCAAACCCTATATCGACCCCCAAGTTGGATGAATCCCAACAAGCATTTTATGAGTTCTTGGAAAGTATGGAAGTGGTGGATGGAGGTCCTTCTTCTGTCAATGATAAATAAGCTTATCAAAATAATAGTATTAACAAGAATTAATTGCGTGCAACTATGGATTGTGAAAAATAAGATATACCTACAAACACTAGCAATGAAAGAGGCCAATCTTCAATATCAAATGAGGACTTACTCACTCTATCAACCTTCATTATAACTTCTGAGTTAATGAAAAAGAAGGATCAAGTTATGAGATTAAAAAAAGAGGTGCAGGAATTGAATATCCTTGAGAGGCTCATTAAAACTTAGAATGAATCTATGAGAGTACATGGTTTAAGGATGTTGGATGAGAATGATAGTCTAAGATATGTAAATGAGCAACTAAAGAAGCATAATGCCTTGTTGGAAAAACAAGCATATAAATGGTTCAAACAAAAGAAGATATTGAGGTTGCAGAACCAAAAACTGTGGGTAAAAGTCCTCATGTGTAGACCAAGAAGACAAATGAGGAAAAGGAGGTCGAACAATAGACCATAGCATTGAAATCAAGTCAGGAAAAAAAAATTTGCTTCCACCATATGGTTATACGTATTCCCAAATCCACTTTTTACTTGAGACTTGTTCATTGTTTTTTGTGGCACACATACCTCCATTCTAGCCAGGTATCTTTCATAGCAATGATGTTTAAAGATCATAAGGTAATACTTGTTTTGTTTTGATTTCCTAAATTTAGAAAATAAAAATCAATTATGTTATTTGTGCTTACCGGAACAACAGTATTTTTGTAATTGCTTGTTTGTTGTCACATATGCAGACAACTCTGAAGAAATTAAACACATGGGTTCTCACCCTTGTTTTCATAGGATGATATGTTTCTCATCGTTCCAACAAATTCGAAAACCCAACATGCAATTCAACCCAAGTGTCAGTGTGGCTATTTTGTAGCAGCAAGAACAGGAATATGGCATCTTTAAATATTATGCTTGAATTTTTTTATCAAGGTTCGAATTAAGGATATTATGAAAGAAGATATTTTGTAATAAATGAAAGGAGTAATCTTATATTAGTTAGTTAATACATTCAAGTATTATAAATAGTTAAGGATGTAAAGACCAGAGGTAGGAATTTTAAATAGCTAAAAGGCAAATTTCTCTTGCCTGATACTTTTGAGTTCTTTATGGACAAGGGACCAGTGTATGAAAGTGGATTTGGTTTTTTTATTAAAAACTATTGGATTTTTTTATTATATCTAATTTCTCTTGGATTTTTCAACATACTCGGATAGAATTTGTTGTTTTTATCAAAGTTTAATCTAATTTCTAAAAAATCAAGTTTGTTAGCATGTTGTATTGGACTGAAATATAGATGTTAACATTTGCATTTTTTTTAAATGTTAATCAGCCTTCATTCATTCAGTTATCATAAAATCGCTTTTGTTAACATTACATCTTGCTAATTAGCTAAATATCAAGCATATGAACATTTATTTATATCAATGATTATTTTTATGATTTGAGGAAATTGTTGATCTTATTTTTAAATGATTAATCCTTGAGAATTATTTCTTGAAGAATTATCATTCATTTCTTCTCTTATGCTTTATATATGTTTCTTGTTAGCCAATAGAGATTTACATTTTAGGCACTCCATTTTTTGCAGGTTGTTAATATAGTCTGCAAATATAGACTTTTGCCTCATAGTTTTATGTGTTCCAAATTTTCTAATTATTTCTTTGAAGTATAGATACAATGATTGATATATATTCTTAGTAGCAATCATTAGTGTATTTAAAATATTCTTGAGGTGATGATTTTTTTCTAATTATTGAGAATCTATCTTCTTTATCTATACACTTTTAATTTTTCTCTCATTTTTTAAATAGGAATAGTGAATTAGTATTATCTTTTTTTATAAACATAGGTTAGGGTAGATTAAAGCTTACAAAAATAAATAAATACTTTTTTTGAAAGAGAAAATATTTTGAGTGGCAAGACAAGCCCATGAAATTAGTTGGAAACTACCATCCAAGCGAAAACTAGCCTAATTGGGGCTTTTGATCAAGTAGTTGTCCCCTATTGCAGAAGTCAACATGCCCATAAAGAGATCTAACAAATTATCCTCAAGAATGTTCCTTACCCTGAGACTGATCTTTTGGAATTGTTGAATGTGCTCTATAATTAAACATTTTTTCAAAGATTTAACAATTGACTAAAGAATGTATTGCTCTTAATATCCCCATAATGTGATATCAATTCATCTCTAAAAATGGATCGAGAGATAATATAATTATTTTTTTCTTTCATAAAGCAATTGATACCAAAAAAATTGATCATTTTCTAAATACAATGATGCAATAGGCACATTTTGAAATCTTGGCACTTGGTGTAGATCAAATAATTGCTCCATCTAGAATATCCATGTTATAGGATCGTTACCATTAAACTTCTTCATATTGATCTTTGGAATGAAGTAATTCCTTGGTGTTGCATTGAAACCTCCATTATGTGGATCTTGGAGTGATGAATGATTCTAAGATTCAGTATTTGTGTGCTCCAATTGTGATAAAATATTCCACATATGTGATTGAGTCTCAACACCACTGTTCTCCTTATTTTCATGATTTATTTGGATCTCCATATCGCTTTTAGGTATTCTCTATACGATAATGGTTCCTATGGACTTCATGGAATTTTTCATTTCATTCATGGATTTGTGTACTTCTTCCTTATTTTCATCCATATTATTTTTCATTTGTTCCATATTCTTTTCCATATCTTTGTGTTTTTACCAAATCATCACTTGTTATTGACCTAGTTGATCCAGGAGGGTATCGGTGGCCACCCACCTAGTCCAACTGGCTCAAAACAGTCTATTGGAAATTTACTATTTTTAGTAGTTTTTCGGGTCCTGAACTTCTGGGGCCATTTTGAGGGCCTAAACATCATTTTTTCATGATTGGACACCTTAATAAGAAATCAAGGCTCTAATTGAGCCCCTGAAATTACTCTCCTTTTCGATACCTTTCCAACAAGGTATCGTGTGCCCTAAACGAAGATCGTGTGCAAAAGTTACGACCCTGGGAATTTGATGTACTAACTTACCCCAACGAGGCCCACATGAATTTTGGCGCTTCATCTCATAGGGTTATCTTTTTGGATGTCTAGGGTTTTGGAATTCATGTTTATTGTAAAAAGGCCTTCAAATCCTCATTGTACTCATCTTCTTGTGAATGAGTGTAGCCATCACATCTCTTCTCAGAGATAAGATGCCACCATTCTAGCAAGCTTGTTTCAGTCTGCATTTTACAGTTTTCAACATATTTCTTATTTAATAGAAGTCAAGTTTTATTGCATATCTGTTATTGTTCACTTTGTATTTGTGTTCATATTATAAATTTGTGGTTTCATTTAGTTCTGCTCATAAATCTGGATCAATGGTATCAGAGTAGTCTGCTCCTTGTCGTTTTTTTTAATGCATGTCTCGATGCGATCAGGGTATAGAGAGTTTGGTATTGAGATTGTTTCTCTTGAGGACAAGTACTCTTGCACGCCTAAGAAACCATTCATGGCGGGTGAAAAGAAATACAACGAGACATGAGATCCTTTCAAAATGTTGCTCGAGGAATTCCTTGAGTGACAGGGGAACGAGATGATGGACAGCTTCGCATAAATCCTTCAAGGGTTGCCAACAAGTGACACATCCACCTCAAACAGAGGATCCTCCCACTTCAAGGTACAAATAAATTTTGATATTCCTATATTTGAAAGTTAAATAGATGAAGATGTCATAGAGAAATGGTTAAACCTTCTAGAAGGGTATTTTTCTATCCACAACTTTTTCAATAGAGAAAATATTACATTCGCGCTCTTCAAGGTCATCCCCCATGTCAAAGATATGTGGGAGACTTTCTATGAGAAAAAGGAAATAGAGGGATCCACATTATTTGCAGTTTCACCTACTTGGGGTTCCTTCATGGATGTTATTAAGGAACAATACTACCTTGTTGAAAGTTATGACGACTTGTATACAAGATGGACCACACTACGGTAGGAAAGAGACCAAACAGTGCTAGAGATCACCATTGTCTTCCATACCTTGCGCGCCAGTTTAGGTATCAAAGATTTTGAGCGAAATCTAGTGCTCAAGTATTGTGGTGGTTTGCATAGATACATCCAAAGAGAAATAGAGTTTTTGGACATCTCATCATTGGTCACAACCCATCGATATGCCATCAAAATTGAGCAGAAGCTTAAACAAAAGATGTTGCAGTTTGGGTCTGGGAACCCCTCATTGCAGAAGCAGGGAAAGGGCAGCCCCAACCCGTAGAACAAAGGATAGAGAAAATATGGGAAACCTCAAGACAACGATTCCAAGCCGTAAGCAAAGAAGGACAATAGGAATATGAAGAAAGATATTGGGAAGTGGTGTGACTTCCATAAGAGCCCCTGGCATAACACTGTTGATTTTCGCTCAAAGAAATCATTAGTGGCTGAGTTAAAATCCTTTGAATCAGATGCGGGTTCCGACTATGAGTCAAAAACAGAAAAGGAGAGACAGATCATTGATGTGGAACCCAGTGCCACCATTGCTACCACCAAGATCCATCCCGATGAACCTAATGAGCCAGAGGAAGTCGATCCCCTCTTTCATTCATAGATGTGGGTGAAAGGCACTATTTTTCACTTCATCGTTGATAGTAATAGCTAGAAGAACCTCATCTCAACATAGTTCATCAAGCGAATAGCCCTGTCAACAACATCGCACCTACAATCCTACACCATCGTATGGCTCCGTCAAGGAAGCGATCTTCACGCCAGCCAACAGTGTCACCTGTCATACGACATCAAGCCATTCAAAGATGAGGTATTGTGTGATGTTTCTCCCCTTGAAGTTTGTGATGTTCTTTTGGGCCAACCTTGTTTATTGAAACGTCATGTTGTATATGATTCTAGGCCTCACAGTGTTATTATTACTTTGAAAAGGAAACTGTACAGGATACCCGAGGTAGTCCCACCTAGTGTTATTTCGTTGATCTCTGTCAAGCAATGTAGGAAGGTAAATTATCATACTAGGAAGTTTGTATTCTTCATGATTCTCTCTTAGAGTGAGCGAAAGGTTGTAGCCACATCCATGGCCTCTACTACCGACCTATCCACACAACAAAATCAAGTGGATAAGTTTGTGGAAGAATACAAATACATATTATGATTTATCATCACCTACTAGGGTACCTCTGCACTGTCAGGTCAAGCATCCCATCGATCTGACCCTCGGTGCACCGCTACCCAATGGGTCATTATATCACCAATATATACTAGAAAATGAGGAGATCAAGTGTCATATCTAAGAACTATTCCACAAGGGACCCATCTCATCACCTTGTGGAAGCCTAATCATGCTGGTGCAGAAGAAAGAAGGGACTTGGTGACTCTACATTGATTATCAGGCCCCAAATAAAATCACAACCAGGAACCAGTACCTAATTCCCCGAATCGAATATCTCCTTGATTATCTCAAGGGGGGGAAATACTTCAGTAAGATTGATTTGAAGTCTCGCTACCATCAGGTCCCAATAGAGCAGACAAATGTATGGAAAACTGCCTTCAAGTAAAAAGAAGGTCTTTTTGAATGGTTGGTCATGCCCTTTGGTTTGACAAACGCCCCAACAACTTTCATGAGGATGATGGATGATATCTTGCGGCCTTTCACTAATTATTTTGTGTTGGTGTATCTATATGACATCGTCATCTACAACAAGACTTGGGAAAAACACTTGCATCATATTTAGCAGGTTTTGCACACTCTGTGACAACACAAGCTATACACCAACTTGAAAAAATGCTCCTTTGACATGGACAGGGTCAAGTACCTAGGATAAATTGTTGATGTGCATGGTGTGCATGTTGAGCCAACCAAGATCCAATTCATCTGTGACTGGAAAGCCCCAACCACACTCACTAAGCTTCAAAGCTTCTTAGTCCTTGCCAATTTATATCGCAGGTTCATTTTGGGATTCTCCCATATTACATGGGACCTCATCCAAATAACCAGGGGTGATGGTAAGATAAAATTTGTGTGGAGCCTGTCCAAACTGAAAGCACTCGATGATATGAAGCATTCCTTTGAGATCGAGACAAATTCTTCAAACTATGATGTGGGAATAGTCCTCACTTAGCATGACCACCCCATGGCCTATCATAGTGAGACACTATCAGATGTCATTTGTAAGTACCCTACTTATGACAACGAAATGTACTCCATTGTGAAAGCATGCTGCCAATGGAGGAATTATATTATCTGTAAAGAGACAATCATCTACACTGATCATAAGTCATTGCAGTTCATGTAGACACAAGGAAAATTGTAGAATGATCACCATCAGAAGTGGTCCACATATTGCAGCAGTTCCACCTCAACATCAAGTATAAAATAGGAAGTACCAATTGAGTCATCGATTACCTCAGATGACCTCCAGTCGTGGAACTCACCACAGTGCAATAATCGTGCAACCATGAGACCTCTATATGGCCCCACCTCTATGAGACAAATCCTGACTTCGCCAACACCTACCAGATGTTGGGCACAAACACAATTTTCACTAATTTCCATCTTCAAGACAGAATGTTGTGCCATCTAGGCCATCTTTGCATTCCATCAAGTGAGAAAGCGAAGTTGATTTGGGAAACCCACTATAGTTGGGTTGCAGGACACTTCGACATGGAAAAGGCACTGAAAGTATTGCAGTGACATTTCTACTAGTTGAAACTTCGACAATATGTCAACAAGTATATATGGTCTTGCATTGCCTGTTCTATTTCAAAATCGTTCACTAAGAAACAAGGCTTGTACACTCATCTTCCTACTCCTGATAGGCCCTGGGAATCCATCTCAATGGACTACATGTCGGACCTTCCCTCCACCAAGAGGGGAAATGACTATGTCTTTATGGTTGTTGATCACTTTTACAAAATGGAGATTCTGGTCGCCTGTAAGAAGAGAATCACAGTGGAGGCCACTACCAAGCTCTTCTTTGAATGAGTGTGGGTACACTTTGGGATCCCAAAAACCATTATCTCATATCGGGGCAGTCTATTCCTCAACACATTCTGGTCGAGCCTCTGGTCACTGTTGGACACCTAGCTCACCAATTCCATTGCCTTCCACCCCTAGACGGATGGTCAAACCAAGGTCGTCAACCGGATGATCGTGAATATCATGCACATGTACAATTCCAAGCACCCTCGCACCTAGGATTAGAGTATTTCTTATGTTCATCACAGCTACAATAGATCCATACATATCCATACAATAGATCCAGAATGGGAAATGGTTGTAGAAATATTGTTGGATGTCTATGTTTAGTCTTCACTTTCTAACATTCCATGCATCTAGCAATAGAGTTAGGTACATATTTATGTATTCCTAGACAATAATATTGAGCTCTTATAGTAGCAATTGTTTTATGATATCTTGGATATCTAGCGTATGGTACATTGTGCATATCTTTTAAAACTAAATTTCTCAATTCCTAAGAAATGGGAACATAAACTGTCTTCTTGTACAAGAGAATTACATCCTTTTACAACTTGTAATATTTAAATTTATGGTGTACATTACTATGTTGTAAGCATGCATTAAGTGTACATACTAATGGTTGTAGCATGCATTTCATGCACCCTTCTGATGAGTGCATTAACCACTTTATTCTCTTCTCCCTTAATGTGCTTGATGTCAAATTCATATTCGTTGAGGAATTACAACCATCTAGTTTGTATGGAATTCAATGTTGGTTGTCCAAAGAAATATTTCAGACCACTATGGTCTATTTTCAGCTCAAATTTTTTTCCCATGAGATAATTCCTCCACATTTTTAAGGAAAGAACTATGGCTACCAACTCTAAGTCATGTGTGGTATAGTTTATTTCATGCTCCTTCAAATTTCTTGAATCATAGAAAATTACATGCCCATTTTGGGTAAGGACTCCATCAAGCCCTTCTTTACATGCATATGTTAAAACAACGAAATCCTCATCTAGATGTGCAATCTTTAAGGTAGGTACACTAGTTAATCAATCTCTCAAGTGTTGGAAACTCTCTTCACACTTGGTAGTACATTCAAATTTCATCCATTTCTTTTGCAAGGAATTGATTGGGTGTGCAATCTTAGATAAACCTACAATGAATATCCTGTAGTAACCATCTAAACCCATAAATGATCTAACTTATGAAATTCTATTTGGTGCTGGCCAACTTTTGATTGCTTCAAATCTACTTCTATGCCATCCTTTGAGACAATGTGGCCCAAATAATGGATCTTCTTTTGATAAAAAGTGCACTTGCTCAACTTGGCATACAATTGGTGTTCTCTCAACACTTGTAGCACCATCCTCAAATTACTCATGCTCCTCCTATGTCTTGGAGTTGATAAAAATATCATCCAAGAAGACAATAACAAAATTTTCCAAAGGTAATGAAACCTTTCTCTTTCCTTTTGCTCTTTCCCATCTATTAGATTTCATGCTTTAAGGCTTTCACAGGTCGGTAATACTTTCACATCGAAAATAGTAAGGCTTTAATGAGAAGAAAAAGGCTTTCATTAGAAATGGAAATGGGTTCTTACTCAACATCTGGATATGGATGTGAATCAATGGAATCAACAAAGTAAATTGGGCTTTGAACACTCCATTCATTAAACACATAAAAGCAGTGGGTGCATTTGTCAACCAAAATTGCACCACTAAAAATTCATAATGACCATACCTTGTTTGAAAGGATGTCTTCCTAGTATCCTCTTCTTGGATTATTACTTAATGATAACTTGATCTCAAGTCAATCTTGAAAAATATATTTTCTCCCTTTAACTGATAAAAAAGATCATCAATTATTGGCAAATGGTACTTGTTCTTTACTGTAACCTTATTCAACTATCTACAGTCAATACATAACCTTGAAGTTCCATATTTTTTCTTCACAAAAGTCATCGGGGCACCCTAAGGTGAAACACTTTGGTGTGTGTACCCCTTTTTCAACAACTCTTATGGTTGCATCTTCAATTCTTTTAATTTTGTTGTGCTCATTCTATAAGGAGTTTTGGACACTGGGGTAGCTCCAAGAATCAAGTCAATAGAGAAATCAATGAATCTCGTTAGTGGAAATCCTAGAAATTATTCAAACACATCTTTATATTCCTTAAAGACTAGATAGTCTCTGAGATTTGGCACTTCATTCTTGGTTGGTTATTCTAGATGAGCTACATATATTTGGCACCTTTTTCTAAAACTTATTTTCAACTACAATGTTGAAATCTCTGGGACATATATATCCCTTGGAATACCTTGAACTGTCCTTGAATTTTATTCCTCATCAAGATATGTGAAATCCTTTTTGTAGCATTCTAATATAACACGATGCTTCTCTATCCAATCCATACCAATCAAGCAGTCATATGACCCAAGCGATATGATGTTCAAATCCACCTTCATGTTGAATCCATTCATGCTCAATGGGAAATCTTTAACAAGATCATTGACTCTTCTCTTGGTTCTAGTGGCTAGTTGAACCAATCAATAATGTTCACACTTACATCTCTTTAATTCAAATCTTTCAACCATATTAGTATCTATATAGCTATGACTAGTTCCAGAATCAATCAAAATAGCTATGGGTTGATTATCAATCTTACCTTCCATCTCAATCATGTGAGTTTGATAGTCTACTTGTCTATTGTCCAAGTCTACATAAACCATTGGTGCACTTTTTCCCATGTATTCCATTGTATTTGATTCTTGAAGGTTGTGCATAGTCCTCATCCTCTCTCCTTTATGAGGACAATCTTTATACATCTGATCCCCTTGCATCCCCAACATTTTATGGCCTTTTCCCCAATGAATCTATCATATTGGGCTCATTTTGTGCTTGTTTCCTTTTGTTATATGATTGTGAGTTGTTTCTAAATAAAGGTGGCTTGAATCCTTTCTTCCTCTAATCCATCTTACCTTTGTTTTTGTCATCCCAAGATTTTTGAAAAGATGGCCTTGCCTTACTATGCTCATATAAATACTTAGTTTTTCTCATGGATTCTTCCAAATTCTTGGGCTCATCAAACTTAATTATCCTTGTAGAATGATGGAAACCCACTCAAAAACCTATGAATTTAAACCTTATCATCCCTGATGAAGTCCACATACCTCATAAGCTCCAAGAATTTCTTCTCATACTCCTCCATGGTCATATTTTCTAGCTTGAGCTCAAATAATTATTGCATCTTCTTGTCATGGTAATTCTCTTACAAGTATTGTTGTTGGAAATATCCCTTGAAATGTTTTCACAAAATTATGTTTTCATCAATATACTTGGCGTACTTCAATTGGTCCCACCACATGGAAGCCTTTCCCTGAAGATGATATATGACAACCCTTCCCTCCAGGTTTGATGAGTAATCATGCAACTGTAAATATTTTCTCATGCCTAACAACTAGGCTTCAACATACTCTCCCTTCCTATCATCTTCATCAAATGATGATGGCTTGAGCTCCATGTGTTATCCTTGCAAAATTTCTTACTCAAGCCTCCTCCTCTTATTTCTGAAAATGGACACACTTAGGCTACTCTCTGACCCTGAACATGCATGTAATCTTATGGTCGGGTGTCCTGGTGAATGACGATGTCTACTAACACTTCTTGATTTCCTAAATCCCCTGTGATAATTCCTCCTATCATGAGATTTGGATGTTTCTACATGTCTTGCATTGGTTGCTTGTTTTGTGGAAAAATATTTATTAATTTGTCTCTACAACATACTCAGACTTTGTAGCAACTAAATGTTAATTTTATTTTGCTCTTCCTAAGCTCTTATCAACCTTTCATTGTCTTCTTTATATCTATGCACTTCCTTTTCCAAGCTTCTCATAGTTTCAACCAACTCCATAAGCTCCATCATTCTCATGTGCCCTTTGGACTTGATTTATTGATTTCCCATGCTAATATGTAAACCTAGGACCTCATCTTCATGGCCATAAGATCCTTGGGAATCCTTCATATCTCTAGTCCCCATATAGGAACCATTTATGTTTATCTTGTGCTTCTGACTCTACAAAAATGTGCATAACACAGTGATCAAAACACTTATCTTTCCAAAACATTTTACACAATTGGTTACAGACGAAGGACGTTCCTCCCAACCATAGGCTCTATTGCAACAATTCTTTCTGCAACATACCACCCACAAGTTGGGGTAATGGGTCCACAAGGACAGATAGGCTCCTACGAGTGTATATAGTCCATTGTAACAGCTTAAAAATCACTAAGAACATAGTGATGCGACTCCTACAACATTTCCAACCGCCCAACTCTCTTCATTCTACACAACCCAAGGGATGAGATTTATTTCTCTCCACCACAATCCCTCAGACAATATCCATCTCCTCCAGGGCTCTAGAATAGACCGGCCATGAATCTCTCTACTAGGGTCTCCAGAAAATCCAACAACAACAGGAGTTGTCATACAACATATACAAATTATCTTGGGTAATTTCCTCAATAGGAATCACTCATGGGCATAACAACCTCATTCTCAACACAATTACCGTTGAACACACCGCCCACACTAAGAGGGGGGGGGGTGAATTAGTGTCTAGATTTTTCTAACTTTTCTTCTTCTTACAAGTTAGCAGTTAAAACATATTTGAACAGATTAAGAACAATCAAATCATAATCACAATGGACACAGAAGATACCATATGTGTGTATATAATTTATATGAATATATGTGAATATAATAGTAAGGATTTTCCCAGCACCAACTATTTTGTTTCAACACCAACTAAAGTAAGGAGAACCAACTCCTCGGAGAGCACCAACTCTCAGGCAAGACCCATCTTGCTGATAGAACACAGTCTATCCAAAAAGAGTTCAACCAACTCTAGTAGTAGTGATTCATTAATGAATCAATTATGCTTCATGATTAGAGGTATACAATCAACGCTCATCATGACACTTCATCCTCTATCTGAAATTCGCATCTACTTCGCTTTATCTTTCCTCTGATATCCACGCCTTCCTCACTTCGTCTTTCATATGATATTTGCGCCTTCTTTCACTTCTTCTTCTTTTTGATATTCACACGGACCTCATGTCTGTATCCCCTTCATTTTTCTCTTCAGGCCACTCTTTCTCAGCGAGCCTCTATTTTCCACAAGTACGTCTACTTATTGCACAAATCACACCCTATAGTGAACCAATCATGGTTGTATGTATACTTTCTTATGCTTAGAACTTGTTTAAGTTATTGAGTCGACCTGTGCAATAACCAACTTGTTTATTAACAACTTTGGTACCACCAAAGATCATCATTTCGGGTCTTCATCGGTAAACCTTGCATCCCCTTTTCTTTCATAAATCGATCACAGGATGGATCGATTTCCTTCGTCTTTGTGATAACAGAAATAGGCGCTTCCTTCAAACCATGTTCATATGATCATAGGCATAGAACCAAGGGCTTATCAATTTAAGTGACGCATTACATTCTCCCTTTTAAATATCTTTATCATATGACCAACGGCGGTGACCTCACGAGAGGTAAGACAAGCGCTTGAGCGCTTATCACATCAACGGTCACGATCCAATATTTTGATGAGATGGATGGCTAACGAAACTTTGGGACTTCGCCCTTCGGGTCTTCATGACTTCCAACCTTTCAAATATCCCAAATATGATATCGCCAAACATATTGGACGGTTCACATTTGTATCACGGAACCAGATCAATGGTCATGTACAATCCTTGGACCTATACTTCATTGCTTAATCCAATGGCTAGGAATTAATCAAGCGTTGAGATGGGTGGCCAACTTTTACTCTGTGACTTCGTCCATTATTCTTACACTATCCTTCCACTATATTTTGATCAAGGGTTGAGGATGCAGTTGAACATCAGATTGACAGTTGAGATCTCCTTCGGGTCTACAGACTTCATAGATTTCGAGTCCCAACCCCTTCTTTCCTCTATATGTCAATCTTCTGGAGCTGACAAACTGTTGATGCATGTCCCTCTCGGAGTAACGGTCGAGATATCCTTTCGCGTCTCCAGGCTTCAGGATTCTCAAGCCTAAACTTTCACTGTAGTATGATTAACGGTTGGGAATACTCTCGAGGCAATATTTCAGATCAGATGACTTATATACGCTTCGGGACTTCGGTGGTTTCGAATAGATGCAGCTCCATTTTCCTCTGAAGTGATCACCTGCTATGGTAAGTCATAATACAGTGGAGACCACTTGTTGTCAGTTAACATTTCGGCTTACTCTATCCTTCCACTGAAGTAGATCGACGGTCGAGAACGCTCCCGAAGTGATCTTCAGATCGAACGTCTCGTGTCCACTTCAAGTCTTCGGCATTCGGGACTTCGAGACTTTGGGCGAGTGCTGGTGGTAAAACTCCTGAAGCAAAAATATCAGAGTGACATAACTTACTTGCATCACTTGATGACATGTCACGAGCCGAGAAGCTACCACGTGTCACTCAGATTCATGATTTGCATGTACCTGAAATGTTGATTTCAACTTGACACTTGTCATTCTCTGACTGTGCCATGTGTCCTTGCTTATGTAGACTGCTGACGATATCTCGATGTGACACATGTTCATCTCCTTGATCTAACGGTCAGGATAGTATCTGAAGGGTATCTCAGATCGACATCTGAGAGGGACTTTGGACCTTCGTCCTTCAGGACTTTTGAAATTTGTTCGTGATAAAACTCCCAAAGAAATTCTCTCGGAGTGATGTAACTTGCTTACGTCACTTGTTGACATGGCACGAGCCAATTTCCTCTTGACACATGTCATCATCCTATTATGCCATGTGTATTTTCCAACGCGGTCTACTGATGTGGTTTGTCACATGTTTTGTGTACGTTGTTTGTTGACGTGGTTTGCCACATGTCCTTGTAGACGTAGTCTGTTGTGTGTCCTTGTTGATGTGGTTTGTTGACCAACAACCCTAATCCAACGATCATCGTATGTCCTCCAAATCTGATGGTCCTTATTCATTTCGGATTTCCAGGCTTCGGGTATTTCGAATCTCAAACTGAATTCTTGAGGTGAGATTTCTTCGGAGCGTAACCTCCTCGCAACTTTAGATCCGAAGTGAATTTTGTTCCTTGATCAGGATCTTAGATCGATGGCTCAATCTTTTTGCGATGCAGTTGTGCTATCTTATCCTTTCCTTCCACTTAGAATGATCCAACGGATGATGAGAAATCACACAAATGAGATCTCAGATCTTATCTCGCTTATCCTGTCCTTATACTCGAAAATGATCCAACGACTGAAGGGAATTCGGGTTTGATCGGATGGTTGACGGGTATTCGGATAATCAAACTTTCAGCCCTTTTATCTTATCATGTCCTTCCACTAAAATGTGATCCAATGGTCATGAGGACACTTGAAGCAGATCAACGATCGACGATGATTGTGGAACCACAACTTGCGAGTGATTGAACTCGTCACCCAAACTATGCAATTGGAAGGTGTGCGTTGTTAGTGAGTCAACCACAATCATTGATCTTCGAAGCTATAAGATCAGATGGTCCTGACTAATTGCGGGATTGGAACAAGCGTGATATTTAATTCTCCTTTCAATCTCTGCAATCTATCCTTACCGTATATTTGGTGATTGCGCATCTGACGGTCACAATTTAATATTACTTAAATTGGTCATTACTTGGATCAACCGTAGTCGTAGATCTTTGAATCTATGTGATCTGACGATCTAGATGGATTGCAGGATTGTAACTTGCGAGTAGTTTAATTCTTCTTTCCCTCTCTGTAATTTATCCCTACCATTGATTTGTCTTGTTGATCCGACGGTCACGATCCTCCAACGATCCTCAAGCCCATGGTCACTCATATGACTAATTTCTGTTATATTTAGATGATCAACATGGTCAACCTTGATCAGACAACTACTGAGGCTTCTTCACTCTGATTGGATGGTTGTTGAGGCTTCTCGTTCTGAGCTTACACTTTTTTCTGTGCATTGGTCGACTTCTCAATTTTCCATCGATCCCGACGACACTTCAATGCGCTCTTCCTTCGCTAATTCTCCTGAGCTTTAATAAATGTTTGTGCATTCTTTTATGGATTGATAGTCAGTTTCTAATTCTCCTGAGCTTTGATCATAGGAACATTGTTGATCCTATCGTGATCAACAATAATCACAAATTGCTTCATCCAGTTCGCTTCTTTTGCTACCTGATATATTGTGCAATGTGCTCTTCCTTATGAGATTTGATATTCATACTGTTCACTCCTCCTCCTTGCTCCTCCTCCTAAGATTGCACTTTTGATATTTGCATATTGTTTGACATCTTCTGCTAACTGATATATTGTTGACATCAATGACAATCTCATATGTGGTAGTTCATCATTAACAACAGATCATCACATCGATTGTTGACATCAATGACAATAAGTCCAACAATATCCCCCTTTGTCATTGAGGGAAACACACTAACTTCATATACAAAATTCCCCCCGTGATAATTTTTTCTTCATATGAAGTTTTCTCTCCCCCTTTGACATCAATGGAAAAAGGTTTTTCCTCATGTGGTAAAGCTCTGTATGTTATTGACCAGAATCTGAACTTGGGTAAATCATGTTCTGCCTGCCATAACTGAATGACTCCCCCTGTCAATATGATCTCTCTCTTCTTCTGACTACTCTCCCCCTTTATTTCTGAAAAGGTAGTTCTTCCTAACAAGGCTTCGTCCCCTGTTAACTAACTTCTTATCTCAGTTGATTGGGATTTTTTTGTTTCAAATGAGTAGTCTTCTTGATACTAATTCTTGTAGTGATCGAGTCTTTTCAAGACTTAATCTAATTGCTTTCTTATTTACTAACCAAAACTTCCCTTGAGTTTTTATTGAATGGTATCCTCTTGTTATTTCTACAGGATGTCATGTACCTCATTTTGTACATCAGAATGTTGCTTTAGCGGATGCCACTGTCCTACTGGAACACTACATAATTGTATCTCATCTTATTCAAACGACTCTTGGATCTACTCCTTGATTCTCATCGGTCTCTAAACAGATGTATCCGTCTTTATCCAAGATGCTTCTTTACTGTACATTGCTCTAAAGTTGTTTGAGACAACTTTATACTATGCTTTTCACATGACTGCAATTCTTTTTGCAGCAATTAACTTCACTCCTATTCACTTGTTCAATCTTTTCTATCCACATTTGTGTGTCTTGATTTCTTGAACTTTGTTTTCTGATCTTCTATTACTGCATATTCATTTTTCTTCCATGTTTCATTTACTCCTTTTGTCGTATTGTATGAATCATTTCTCATTGATTGTTTTCTTGAGTTCCAACAGTTATAGGCTTTGTGGCCATATCCATCACAACTGTAGCATATCATAGTGTAACAATGTGCAGAAATATGTCCAACATCTTATACTTTTGTTGAACCTACCAAATTGTTTTCTTTCATGATTCCTACAATCCAAGGCTTTATGTCCATATGCATTACAAGAAAAACAATAACCGTTAAAAACATTCTCATACCTTCTTTGATTCATCCATGAAAGTGCCTCTCTTCTGAACTTGCTTTGAGGTATATGAGTAGCTTCTTGATGTCTTCCTTGATCTGATCTTCTAAATTTTGTAGTTTTTCTTTTATTTCTTGAATGTGAAGAACCTGATTCATATCTGCTTTCACCTTTTGCAAATGAAGGACCTGTATCAAGTTTCTTAGGAGTACTAATTTCTCCATTGTTGTATCCAAGACCGGATTTTTCTTTTGGTGATCTTTGACTATCCAAGATCTCATTCAGGGTCATGGAGTTGTTTAAGAACTTGATTTGGGTGTTTGACTTCTCGACCTTCTTTCTAAGATCCACAACTTTTGCTTCTATCTCATGACAGGATTCTTCCTTTTTGTCCAACTAGTTCCTCACTACCTCCTCCCTTATTTTGGCTTCTTCAAGTTGGATTTTAAGTTTGACATAGATTTCCCTTAGTTCTTTCAGATCTACAAGGCTTTTTCTTGGTTCATCATCTTCCTTCTTTTCTTCTCTTTCTTGATTGATTTCATTTTTCAGTCTCTCGATCTCCTCTTCCTTTGCTTGACTGATTTCATTTTTTAGTCTCTCGATATCCTCTTCCTTTGCTTGTTTGATTTCATTTTTCAGTCTCTCAATTTCCTCTTCCTTTTCTTTTGTTAGATCAACAACTTTTGTTTTCAATCTTTTGATCTCTTCTTCTTTGTTTTCTAACTGAATCTTTTGCTGAGATCTGATTACTTCATTGTCTTAGAGATTTTCTTTTATTTCCAGGATATGCATTTGATTGATAAGCTCATCATCTTCCTTCTTCTTTTGTTTTACTTGATTGATTTCTTTCTTCAGCTTCTCGATCTCCTCTTATTTCTCTTCTAATTGATTGTCCTGCTCATATATTATCTTTTCATTGTTCTTGAGCATTTCCTTTATTTCCAAGAAATGTTTTTTACTCTTTTCAAGAAATTCTTTAGTGTAGTCATGAAGATATCTATAGTTTGATTCATTATGGTCATAGCAGTATTCATAGAGACTCCAATCAACCTTTTTTTTGGCCTTTGATAGTTCTTCTTCTACTTATTCCATGAGATAAATGCTAACATAACATTCTTTTATTGTATTTGAGTCTTGTTCTTCACTTGCAGGGGAGGATTCAATATCAACATTATTGCAATCGAAATATTGTGGAGAGTCTTTACCTTTATTGATGGTTGAGTCTTCATCTTCATCCTTGATAGGAATGTCTTCTGTGTCTTTACTTTTGATTTGATACATCTTTTCTAACTTCAACCATAAGTCCTTGGCGGATGTGCATAGTCCTATGCTTGCCTTGACTGTATCTGATAATTCCATTGAGAAGAATCTTCAATGCCACTTCATTGTTCTTCCTTGCTCTTGTTTGGACTATAATATTTGATAGATTCTTTGATGTAGTTAAATCCTAGGGCTTGCTTACTATTGAATTCCAAACTTCAGATCCTCTTGACTTCAAATATTGTTTCATATTTTCTCTCCATGAAGAATAATTTGTTCCATCAAATAAAGGAGCTTCAATTGCGGAGAGAGAAATTTGTCCACCCATTTCTTCAGGATCTACCTTCCAGTGTTTAAACTGTTTTTTGAAGGAACACACTCTGATACCAATTATTGAACACACTTCCCACACTAAGAGGGGGGGTATATTAGTGTGTAGACTTTTCTAACTTTTCTTCTTCTTACAAGTTAGTAGTTAAAACATATTTGAACAGATTAAGAAAAATCAAATCATAATCACAATGGACACAGAAGATACCAGATGTTTGTATATAATTTATATGAATATATGTGAATATAATAATAAGGATTTTCCCAAAACCAACTATTTTGTTTCAACACCAACTAAAGTAAGGAGCACCAACTCCTCGAAGAGCACCAACTCTCAGGCAAGACCCATCTTGCTACAAGACCCAACTTGTTGATAGAACACAGTCTATCCAACTAGAGTTCAACCAACTTTAGTATCAGTGATTCATTAATGAATCAATTATGCTTCATGATCAGAGGTATACAATCAACGCTCATCACGGAACTTCATCCTCTATCTAAAATTCATGTCTACTTCACTTTATCTTTCCTCTGATATATGTTCCTTCCTCACTTCGTCTTTCCTCTGATATTCGCACCTTCTTTCACTTCTTCATCTTTTTGATATTCGCATGGACCTCGGGTTCATATCCCCTTCATTTTTCTCCTCAGGCTGCTCTTTCTCAGTGAGCCTCTCTTTTCCACAAGCCTGTATACTTCTTGCACAAAGCACACCCTCTAGTGAACCAATCATGGTTGTATTTATACTTTCTTATGCTCAAATATTGTTTAAATTATTGAGTCGACCTGTGCAATAACCAACTTGTTTATTAACAACTTTGGGACCACCAGAGATCATCATTTCGGGTATTCATCATTAAACCTTACAACCCCTTTTCTTTCATAAATCGATCACGGGATGGATCGATTTCCTTCGTCTTTGTGATAACAGAAATAGGTGCTTCCTTCAAACCATGTTCATATGATCGTAGGTGTATAACCAAGGGCTTATCAATTTAAGTGACACATTACATTCTCTCTTTTAAATATCTTTATCATATGACCAACGACGGTGACCTCACGAGAGGCGAGACGAGCTCTTGAGCGCTTATCACATCAACGGTCACAATCCAATCTTCTGATGAGATGGATGGTTGGCGAAACTTTGGGACTTCGCCCTTCGGGTCTTCCTGACTTCCAACCTTTCAAATCTCCCAAATACGATATCGTCGAACAGCTCAGACGATTCACATTTATATCACGAAACTAGATCAATGGTAATGTACGATCCTTGGACCTATACTACATTGCTTAATCCAACGGCCAGGACTTAATCAAGCGTTGAGATGGATGGCCACATTTTACTTCACGACTTCGCCCATTATGCTTACGCTATCCTTCCACTGTATTTTGATCAACGGTTGAGGATGCAGTTGAACATCAGATTGATGGTCGAGATCTCCTTCGGGTCTACGGACTTCGGAGATTTCGAGTCTCAACCCCTTTTTTCCTATGTACGTCAATCTTCTGGAGCTGACAAACTGTTGTCGTGTGTCCCTCTCGGATTAACTGTCGAGATCTCCTTTCGCGTCTCCGGGATTCAGAATTCTCAAGCCTCAACTTTCACCATAGTATGATCAATGGTTGGGAATAATCCTGAGGCGATATTTTAGATCGGACGACTTATGTTTGCTTCGGGACTTCAGTGGTTTTGAATAGATGCAGCTCCATTTTCCTTCGGAGTGTTCACCTGTTGTGGTAAGTCATAATACGATGGAGATCGCTTGTTGTCAGTTAACATTTCGACTTACTCTATCCTTCCACTGAAGTAGATCGACGGTCGAGAATGCTCCCAAAGTGATCTTCAGAGCGGACGTCTTGTGTCCACTTCGGGTCTTCAGCATTCAGGACTTCAGGACTTTGGGTGAGTGCTAGTGGTAAAACTCCCGAAGAAAAACTCTCTGAGTGACGTAACTTACTTGCGTCGCTTGATGATGTGTCATGATCCGAGAAGTTGCCACGTGTCACTCAGATTCATGATTTGCACGTACCTAAAATGTTGATTTCAACTTGACACTTGTCGTTCTTTGACTGTGCCACGTGTCCTTGTTGATGTGGTATGCCACTGTTTCTTTCTGACGTCGACGTAGATCTCTCGATGTGACACATGTTCATCTCCTTGATCTAACAGTCAGGATAGTATCTAAAGGGTATCTCAGATCGACGGCTGAGAGTGAATTCAGAGCTTCGTCCTTCAAGACTTTGAGACTTTTGACATTCGTTCGTGATAAAACTCCCGAAGCAATTATCCCAGAGTGACGTAACTTGCTTACATCACTTGTTGACATGGCACGAACCAATTTCCTCTTGACACATGTCATCATCTGATTATTCCATGTGTATTTGTCGACGTGGTTTGTTGACATGGTTTGTCACATGTCTTTGTTGACGTTGTCTATTGTCGTAGTTTGTTGATGTGGTCTGCCACATGTCCTTGTAGATGTGGTCTATTGCGTGTCCTTGTTGATGTGGTTTGTTTACCAACAACCCTGATCCAACGGTCATTGTATGTCCTCCAAATCCGATGGTCCTTATTCATTTTGGATTTTCAGGCTTTGGGTATTTCGAATCTCAAACTAAATTCTTGAGGTGAGATTTCTCTGGAGCATAACCTCCTCTCAACTTTAGATCCGAAGTAAATGTTGTTCGTTGACCAGGATCTTAGATTGATGGCTCAATCTTTCTGCAATGCAGTTGTGCTAGTTTATCTCGTCCTTCCACTTAGAATGATCCAACGACTGACGAAAATTCGCACAAATGAGATCTTAGATCTTATTTCTCTTATCCTGTCCTTCCACTTGAAAATGATCTGACAGCTGAAGGGAATTCGGGTTTGATCTGACGGTTTACGGGTATTCGGATAATCGAACTTTTATCCCTTTTAGCTTATCATGTCCTTCCACTAAAATGTGATCCAACGGTCATGAGGACACTCGAAGAAGATTAACGGTCGACAATGATTGTGGAACCACAACTTGCGAGTGATTTAACTCGTCACCCAAACTCCGCAATTGGAAGTTGTGCATTGTTGGTGAGTCAACCACAATCGTTGATCTTCGAAGCTATAAGATCGAATGGTCCTGACTAATTGTGGGATTGGAACAAGTGTGATATTAAATTCTCCTTTCAATCTCTGCAATCTATTCCTGTCGTAGATTTGGCGATTGCGCATCGGACGATTTCTGAGGCTTCTCGTTCTGAGCTTATGTTTTTTCTGTGCATTGGTCTACTTCTCAATTTTCCATCGATCCCGATGACACTTATGCAATGCGCTCTTCCTTCGCTAACTCTCCTTAGCTTTAATAACTGTTTGTGCATTCTTTTATGCATTGATAGTCAGTTGTTAATTCTCCTGAGCTTTGATCATAGGAACATTATTGATCCTATCGTGATCAACAATAATCACGAATTGCTTCATCATGTCCGCTTCTTTTGCTACCTGATATACTGTGAAATGTGCTCTTCCTTCTGAGCTTTGATCTTACTATTATTCGCTCCTCCTCCTGAGCTTGCGCTTTTGATCTCTACATATTGTTTGACATCTTCTGCTAACTAATATACTGTTGACATCAATGACAATCTCATCTGTGGTAATTCATCCTTAACAACATATCATCACATCGATTGTTGACATCAATGACAATATGTCCAACAATTACCAGCTCCAGCAAGCTATCTCCCAAACCCACTATGGCACGTCACTCTTTCCCAACACTCAACTCGTTTTTTCCTCACTTCTTGCTAACTTTAAAAATTATTTTTCTTCCTACTCAATTTTTCCTCTTCTCCCATGCTTGTTTGACTCTTACTCTTCCCCCAAGATTATTATACTCAACCCATATTTTCATAACTAGGTTGGATGACTTCCTCACCCAACCTCTTACATGAATTCAATGATTTGAGTGTTAAATAAGTCAAAGGAATAAATGGCTAAATGGGAAACTAATTGATGAAGATGGATTAAGACTCAAGGCATATAAAAACCCATCAAAACCCCCATTAATTCCCCTCCCTTGAAGAATCATAGACTCCCATTACTCTAGTCTTTACCCATCTACAATTGGTGGTATATTGCATTTTAGTATTTTCAATGTATAATATTTACATAGTACATCATTTGACACACGACCATTCATAATACTTACAAACATACAATGCTACATTAAAAATCAAAACTAAAGTGTTACAAAAATATAAAATAGGTTTTTTTTATGATGAGTCTTTTGAATATAAACACACTACCTTTCACCAAGTAAWAATTATTAAAGTAATAAATGTTAAAATATGATTGTTATAAATGTCATGGCGTAGAACATCTAGACCAAAAAAACCCTCTAAGAATGATAAAATATGGAGAAATAGGCTACAAATATGATTTAGGCTTTTAAAGATTGTTTCAATCAATATAAACAAGTTATACTTCCACTAACCAATCATTTCTCAAAACCATAGCAAAGAATTTTTACTATGTGGACCAATAAAGGTCGTGATGGGGTTATGAGGACCACTTAACACTTTGTGAACGAAGCATTGTTCCATATAACCATTTTTGCATATGTAATAGATTTTTACTATTTCAAAAAAAATTAAAAGTAAAATAAATGAAAAGTGTCAAACGCGGACAATTTCAAGGCTTTAGGAAAAGATAAGCAAACTTTTGAGGGAAATTTTAAGGGAAAATGGTAGAATTGGAAAAAAATTACAACGTATAATCCATAAATGTAGATGGCCTTCATAAATTCTTATATTTTCAGGAGATATGGTTGATCTTTTAGATAAATGTCATTTTAGCGTTTTGGGTGGTTTAGAGGCTAAAAATAAAAGCAAATGAAAAATGTTCGAACTGTACCCTAGGGGTTTGGGCATTCAAGATGCAATGGTTCAATATTCTTTTAGAAATTTAATTATAGGGATTGTTCAAACAATGGTTATATGGTTTGAAGAAGCTAATGGTTTATTATTCTTTTAGAAATTTAATTATAAAACAAAAATATAAGGGATTCTTCAAGCAATGGTTTTATAGTTTGAAGAAGTCAAACTAGAGAAAAAATAACTAAAAATTTTGTTCGAGTTTCAAATTTGAAGTAGTCACGTGCCATGAGAAAAAATAACTCAAAAATATGTCAAGTTTCAAATTTGTAGTGACATGTCATGGTTGACCTAATCTTAAAGGATGAGGTAGATCCACCAAATTTATATGTGAAGTAATCACATGCCATGGTTGACTTAATTTTAAGGGATGAGGTAACCAAATTCACAATACATGAGGTTTTTTTAGGGATTTACTTCATTAACTTAACTATTTGATCATGTATATACATTATGTGTGTTATTATATACATTATGTGTATTATTATAAATCTTCTTTGTCAATCAAGCTCTTAAATAATAGTTAATATTTTATATCTTTGTAGGATTGATCATCATAATATAGTATTACATATATATATATAACTATGATCTCTTCTTAATAATTTACTAATTTTGTATGGACAATACATTGCCCAAATTGAGAAATATCTTGTGTTTGATGTTTTACATTTTGGTATGATTGTTCAACTATTTTTTCATGGTTAATTTATAATTGTATATATTGTAGAAACTAAGAAATATCTTTTGTTTGATGTTTTACATTTTGATATGATTGCTTAACTATTTTTTCATGTTTAATTCATAATTGTATACATTGCACAAATTGAAAAATATCTTTTGTTTGATGTTTTACAGTTTGGTATGATTGCTCAACTATTTTTCATGGTTAATTCATAATTGTATCCCACATAAATAACCTCTAATATGTAATCAATTAATTACCTTTGTATCTTATGTTTGTTTCCATACATGATATTTGTGATCTAATTCTACAATTATAAGTGTCACTTATTATTTGAATGTAGCCATTTGCTTTAATATCGGTTAATTCATCCCCTTATGTTACTATGACCACACTACTAAAGGTTAATAGTAGTCCCTAGAAGTTATTTCATTGTGACAAGGTTGTTACATGGGGTTATAACATCACCACCTAGGTTATGTTGTTTAACTAATCTTTGCAAGTCGAAGGGTAGTGTCTCTCTGATAGATCATGTAAGTATCCATGGATTAACAAATTCAGTGGAATCAGATTCAATGGATAGAAGACATTTTAGGCTATTATAGTGTAATGCTAACTTTTTTTTGGTAGATCTAAGTTTAGTGTGACTAAGTTAATTGGAATTAAAACAATTAAGAGCATTATAGGTTTAAATTTCATGTGATTTGGCATGGAACTGGAAAAGATATTATGACTTCAATTTTTGATAGATATAAGGACTCACTTGTATAAGTAAGTCTAGGTCGACTTGGAAATGGTCCCACATCAGTAACAAGTGAGATTATTTCTTTTTAGTATGTGTGTGTGATAATATTGCAATCATTCATACACGTATGTGCATATGATTATTGTTAAGGGGCAATAGCTTGCTCGGTGGCGAGGTGGTTGTTTCACCCTCCCCACCCAGGTTCAAATCCCTGATGAGACATGTGTGAGCTAATTGTTGGACTCTTTGTGAGTAAATAGTCAATGAGCCAATTGTTGAGTTATTCATGAGCTATATATTGAAAATACTTGGGTTCTATGTGAGTATTTTCTGACCTGGATTTGTGCCTTGAAGAATCTAGTTTATTCTAGGTACCATCTTCAAATTGAGGGAAAGTGTCCAAAATATTTTCTCGACATCTATATAATATTTTTTTTAAAATGCACATGATCATTTGATATTTTTACCATTTAAGGTTATTAATAAATATGTTATTATTTCTTAGGAGTTGTTATACAACTTATTTTAGGAGTTGTTATACAACTTATTGTCATTATTGTCTTAAGAGTCATGGTGTCCATCTTTTTATTCCAAAAATAATTTAATAAAAAACACAAAAAATACTTTCTCACATTCCTAAGTAAATTTAAAATATGTTAGCACACATTCTAAACCATATTTAGTTAAATATAGGTAACATATTTATTCTAAAAGAAATACATGAAGTCATCATAACAATATTCTCACCGCACATTCTAAACCATGTTTAATTAAATAACCCAAATTCTAAGTAACATATTCATTCTAAAGAGGATACATGAAGTTGTCATGAGACAAAATCCAAAAATATTTAACATCAACCTTTAGCAACTACAATCTATGTAACATTAAACCCTTAACCAATAAGAAAAAGATTTCCATAAAAATTACACAACTTTAAATTTTGATTGGTTCATCTAAATGCATTACCATTTATTTGGAAACAAGACAAGTCTAACCATATTGCCTAGAATATGTTTTACTCTATTGGTGATATATAGCTTATAGCTTAAAACTCATATGGAGGTGAGATTTGGAGAATTTTCAATAATAAATTTAAGAAAATATGATCATAAATATTTATGGGGTATATATCAATTAAAATGAAATATGTGTTTATTGTGATGTGCCTTGATTTAATTGATAGAATACAATTGAAAATAGAGATATGGGGCCTACTCACTCATGGCTAGATTGCACCTACAAATCCATATATTTAATAGAGGACTTTTCCATGTAACTATTTATGAATAGAACAATAGTATGGCATTGATAGTGTGGTTAGTTTAATCGATTTGAATTAATCAGTTTCAAGGTGGATACCATTGAGAGGTATTCATGTGTTCAAGTTCGATTGAGTTTTTATGGATTGGGAGTACATGTTGCACAGTGATGTCATTCACAAAATGTGAGGAAGTGGCTCAAGGATTTCCTCGAGGACATTTTCCATGGACGTGTGTGTGTGGAAAACCCCTAGTTATATAAAAAGAAGTTGTAGCATACTCAACTTTGTCAATAGACAATGGGATACTTTGCTTCATCTCATCCTAATCCAATTTTTACAACTCAACTAAAATTAACCACACAATTATCAAAACATGTGTTCTAACACAAATTCTACATGCATTTCATATTATGTAGAATTAGTATCAAACCAAAACTGAAATCATATTAATAAAACATGTGAAATATGTCATACAAATAAAAAAAAAGGTACTTAAATTCACATAAAACTAAACATGTAGAATGGATTTAAAGAAGCCATTCACCGCCTAGTTGAAGAAATCATATTCGAACACCATCCCTAATTATTTGGGCCAGAGATGATGAGGACAATGATTCTTATTTAATTTATATTAGAGGTCGAATGTGATGCCACTAGCTACTTTAAGGTAGATAGGGAATAAAGAAACAAAGTTGTCAAGCACACCATCCCCTCCATCAATCCATACTAGTGTGCATTTTAACAACACCCTCTGTTGGCACTGGAATTCACCTCTGGATTGTTGCAGAGGTAAGCCCGATACCCATCAGTTTTTGGGGTGAATGTTGGTTTAAATATGGATTGGGCGATGGAAAAAACTCAACAACATGAAAGATGTTCAACACATAACTCAATAGGAAATGCACAGGGAAGTGAGGGTCACATTAACTTCAGTCAGTAAATTGGGTTAAAGCAAGAGAAGAGGGAAGACTTAGGAGAAAGGGTGACAGAGACTGATATGGGAATTAGGCCTTCCAACAACTCAGATAAGAAAACCCAAGCTCAAGAGCATTCTTGAGCTTAAATTCAAACACTGAAATATGTCTACAAGGGACACAGTTACAGCTACAAATGATCAAACCTCCATCATCCTGCAACTGCAACAGCTCAACTGGATCCTCCATGCCTGAGCCATTTAATGTGAGAAGGAAACAAATACACAGGGAAATGAATAAAACTGACCATGATACTGCTATAATCAAACCTCCATTACAGCAGCATAACGATCCTCGACTGGATCCTCCATGCCCAAGTGTCTTAAACAATTTTACAGACAAAATGAAAAAGAAAGGAAGCTAACTTCTATTAAAATGAAAGTCTCAAGTCAATTACATAACCAAAGAATAGCTCTGGTAGTACAAAATTATAGGTTGGGAGCTCTGCTCAACCAAAGACCCTTACAAAATATGAGAAATACCCCTATATACTCAGAGAAGAACTGCAGAAACATGATCGAGTGGTCGCATTGAAGGCATTATGTCTGCATGCTTCTTGTCAGACTGTTGCATGAAGTTTCCTGTCGGAAGCGAGCTCTACCAGACGCAATCGTGTGTCAGGGGGGCTCTGCAGCTGGACTGACTAACTGATAGTCCTTCCTGAGATTTCCATTTATGGTGGACACAATGTTCAACCACCACCATCCAACCTTAATAACTAATTCATCGGGATCTTGAAGGCTTGAGTCAACACTGCACCTATGGAACTCTGTGGCTTCTGCATTCTACCATCTGGAGTTGATTTGGACGCTTGCAGAGGTGACCAGGCGGTTGTGGATGTGGGTGAGGATCTGGCAAAACGACGGCTCGATGGACAAGGTACTGGGTTGTGCGATGGCCATGTGGATCAGACACGAAGGCTGGGAAGAAGTTGTGGGGATGACACGAAGAGAGCTGAGGTGTAATGGGACGGAGGTGATGTGGCGAAGGGGAAGGATGTGGAGGCGGAGGAGTGGCTATGGTGGATGCAAAGGTGGAAGTTGATAGGTCGGAAGGGTGATGAGTGGAGGACAAGTGTGAGGGAGAGAAAGTGATAGGGGAGTGAGAGAGAGCAGCCACTTTTCGACCTGGGATAGGGCGCTAAAAGAACATGCGCATATCGAGGCCACGAAAAGTGGTTTGAAACTTCCCCGCTTTTGGGCCTGATGTGGGTCTTTGGTTAACACGTAGCGCCTCCACAAACCACGACTATTTTTCCCGACCCGCTCTACATTTCTTATCGACCGCGCATGTTGAGGCCTCGATATGGCCATCGACCGTCGATCTGGAGTGCACAGATCTCAGCCGCCCAGATCTATGTGCCTCTTATCATAACGCGCCAAATGGTCACATCAAATCCAGCGAACTTAGGAGAAGATCCATTTAGTGGGTTTTTTAACCCCATTCTTCGCATTTTTCCACCCAAGGGCCAAATCCAGGAAAAAATCATCCTTGCAAGAATATGTGATAACATTAGGCTCCATCGGGGATAGAGTCCTCCATGTGAGGCTCTAATATCTCCTTCTGCAGTTCCATTCGCCTTATGTTGGGCTATGGAGTCAAGCTCAAAACACCCTATTGAGGATTATATGCCGAAAAATAAGATGAAAACAAACATACAAGGGCTCCAAGGAGCGTATTTATGTACAATCCTAACTAATCAAACCTTACATGGTGCTAGGTGAAATAAAATTTCCACCATAGCCAATCAAGTAACTTCCTGAATGGAAGTTGTTTTACTCTGTCGGTGATCACTTGCAAATGATGCAACCGTGACAGCAGAACGGTTACATCCTTCATATTTTCTTCAAAGGTTGAAGTTGAGATAAAATAGGGCAGTTCTAGGGCATGAAGGAAATGCCACTCCATGTACTCGTTGACAGACTCATAAAATGAGTGGAAAATTCTGTGAAATTTGTAGCAAAAATCCTGCTCTACTCCATCGCTACTCATACAGGGTTGAATATCATTGGTAGGCATAGGCGAATGGGAAGTTGATACATGCTGACTATCCTCAGATGATGGTTGCTCGTTGACAGGCTCTGGACATGAGATAAAATTATCCTCATGTTTCTCCTCTGGTTCATCTTCTTGGCTCTCCCAAGGGTCAGAGTCATAATCATCATAAATAGGGCCCATGGGAAATCTATTCTCTTTATCATGTTGTTGAGTGATTTCCGCAGGCCAAGGATGGTTGATTTCCTCATGATAATATTCTTTAAGGAAAAAAGGATAAGGCTCTAATGTGTGTTCTTGGATATCCTGCATATCTAGCTCAGAATCTGATTCATAGTTGTCATATACATGTTGACTGCTCCTGTGGTCAACAAACTATGATGTAGGGCTCTGCTTCTCTTCATCTTAATAATCGTCAAAGAATGAGATAGCAAGCACATCATGAGTAGGATGCAGGGCCTCTATAGTCATGAGATCTTCATCATCATCCTCAGAAGAGCTTCCAGGGAGATATGTCTCAAGGGCTGGAAAATCCTCTGCACTTTCTTCAAATTCCAACCTTTCTAGTTTGGCAGAGAGAGATTTTACCAGCTCCATCATCTCACTCAGAGAATCTTCTTCCTCCTAGTCCCCATCCTTACAACTTTCCTCTGATACAGACGAACAGGGATGATAAAGGACTAATTTCTGATCCAAGTCATCAGGTGCATCCTCACAGCCTGTGTAAGAAGCATCTCTATCTTGAATACAGTCGTTGTATCCCTCACAACAACTATGACAAATTAACTCATAGGGATAAAACTTCTGACAATGAGCATTGAAAGTTGCATGAAATTCTCCTAGTGAATAAATGCTAGCAGGGGGTAAAGAATGATACCACTCACGAGCATCCCCTGCTAACGAGAACATGAACATATTCATTAATACATCCTCCTGTTGTATCTCCCACTAGTGCATGAGTTCATGAAACTCACTAAGATGTTGAGCAGGGTTGTCCTCTTTATGCTCTCTAAATATAGGCAAACAATCATTCCATTCATTTGGAGCAGGAATAACATTGGGAAAACCAAGAACAACAAAAAAAATAAAGGGAGCAAACCTCCGAGCTAGGATTATTTCCATTTCGAACCAGCGGAGTCGCCAATCAATCCTTCAACCATGGAGTCGCCAGGTGAATGATGCACAGAATGTATGTGTCAGGTATTTGTTCACCATCAAAGACCAGATATGATCATTGTGTTCTCTGAGGGGCTACTAGGTGTAGCCAGAAGAAGCCACATTGAAATAGTGAAGTTGAGACAGCGGAGTTGCCAGGTGCAAAATTGAAATCTTCAAAGGTTCTGATTTCTGATGCACCTTCAGAATCAAAAGTTCGTTTTCTTTCTACCCAGGGAAAATATTCAATTCGTCCCCGACAATGGTGCCAAAAATGTTGGCACCGGAAGTCACCTCTAGATTGCTGCAGAGGTAAGCCCGATACCCATCATTTTTTGGGGTGGATGTTGGTTTAAATATGGATTGGTCAATGGCCAAAACTCAACAACATGAAAGATGTTCAACACATAACTCGACAAGAAATGCACAGGGAAGTGAGTTCCACATTAACTTCAGTCAGTAAATTGAGTTAAAGCGAGAGCAGAGGGAAGACTTAGGAGAAAGGGTGATGGAGACTACTATGGGCATCAGGCCTTCCAGCAACTCAGAGAAGAAAACCCAAGCTCAAGAGAATTCTTGAGCTCAAATTCAGACACTGAAATATGTCTACAAGAGACACAGTTACAGCTGCAGAATGATCAAACTTCCATCATCCTGCAACTGCAATAGCTCGACTAGATCCTCCATGCCCGAGCCATTCAATGTGAGAAGGAAACAGATACACAGGGAAATGAATAAAACTGACCATGATACTGCTATAATCAAACCTCCATTACAGCAGCATAACGATCCTCGACTGGATCCTCCATGCCCGAGTGTCTTAAATAGTTTTACAGACAAAATGAAAAATAAAGGAAGTTGACTTCTATTAACATGAAAGTCTCAAGTCAATTACATAACCAAATAATACCTCTGGCAGAACAAATTTATAGGTTGGGAGCTCTGCTCAACCAAATACGCTTACAAAATATGAGAAAGACCCCTATATACTCAGAGCAGAACTGCAGAAACATGCTCGAGTGGCCGCATTGAAGGCATTACGTCTGCATGCTTCTTGTCAGATTGTTGCATGCAGTCTCCTGTCGGAAGTGAGATCTACGAGACGCAATCGTGTTCCAGGGGGGATTTGCAGCTGGACTGACTAACTAGAAGTCCTTCCTGAGCTTTCCATTTATGGTGGACACGATGTTCAACCACCACCAGCCAACCTTAATAATTGCTTCATCGGGATATTGAAGGCCTGAGTCAACATTTCACCTGTGGAACTCTGCGGCTTCTGCATTCTGCCATCTAGAGCTGAGTCAGATGCTTGCAGAGATGACCAGGCGTTCGTGGATGTGGGTGAGGATCTAGTAGAATGGTGATGCGATGGAAAAGGTATTGCGTTGTGTGATGGACATGTGGAGGAGACATGGAGGATGGGAAGGAGCTGTGGGGGCGACACACAGGGAGTTGAGGTGTAATGGGACGGAGGTGATGTGGTGAAGGGGAAGGACGTGGAGGCAGAGGAGTGGTTGTGGTGGATGCGAAGGTGGAAGTTGATAGGTCGGAAGGGTGATGAGTGGAGGACATGTGTGAGGGAGAAAAAGTGATAGGGGAGTGGGAGAGAGCGGACACTTGTCGACCTAGGATAGGGCGCTAAAAGAACATGCACATATTGGGGCCGCGAAAAGCGGTTTGAAACTTCCCCACTTTTGGGCCCGATGTGGGTCTCTGGCTGAAACGTAGCGCCTCCAAAAACCACGGCTGTTTTTCCCATCCCGCTCTACATTTCTTATCGACTGTGCATGTTGAGGCCCCGATATGGCCATCAACCGTCGATCTGGAGCACGCAGATCTCAGTCGCCCAAATCTACGTGCCTCTTATCACAATGCACCAAACAGCCACATCAACTCCAGCAGACTTAGGATAAGAGCCATTTAGTGGGTTTTTTAACCCCATTCTTCGCATTTTGCCACCCAAGGGCCAAATCCAGGAAAAAGTCCCCCTTGCAATAATATGTGATAACACCCTCCATTAGTACTCACACTAGCATTGGAAATACTTCTATCAACACTCCCACCAGTTCAAGCAATTCCCTCCACTAAAGTATAGTTTTGGTATGGGAAGTCCACAACTTAAGCTATAATTTTTAGTACCATTTTCCATGCTCTTATGTCTCTCCTCAACTCATAAAAATTATTATGGCAGAAGTCTAACCTCATAAACAAAATTTCGATAGTTGATTAGGCCTTTACTGCTTAAAACTATATCCCACAAATAATTTCCAAACATATACAATGATCGATAAAGTAAAATAGTAGAAATATTTATCACCAAATATCATTGTTAACACAAGACCAACATAAAAACCACTAAGTAACCAACATAAAAATGCCAAGGAAGAGAAATACTTTACATGTTCTCTAAATGAAAATGAAATTTGTAGAGGAGAATAAGGTAGGTAATGCATATGTGCATGGAAAGGTGAGGTGTAAATATTATCAAGGTTGATGTATGAGCTCTTCCTACCTTTATAATAATTGAGGAGGGTTTTTATAATTAACATGTTTTACTTAACTTTATTTTTTCCTCCCTACCACTCATTATATCATGCTCCCTATTTGGTTCCATAAAAACAATTCTTATGTTTCTATATTAGCTTTGTTTTTGTCAACGCACATCGTCCATTGCATGTAATCATGGATTCATTCTTATACTTAGAGTTAATCCCATAGTCATGCCTTCAAGCCACTAGAAATGCCAATGGAGCTTATAGGCACTAGATTGACTAATGACTCTAGATTGACTAATTTGACTAATGAAAACACTTATAGGCACTTGACTCTAGATTGACTAATTTGACTAATGAAAACACTTATAGGCACTAGTTATACTACCATGTGCACCCAACCACATGCATAGTTCGTGGGACCCCATGTAACTTGAGAGACTTATTATCCTATCAAGTGATTAAAAGAAAATATAAGAAGGGTGTAATAATCATGTATTGAACTACGATAGATTTCCAAAAGAAAAAGAAAAAAAACTCATAAGTGATAAGTCAAATTACTATAAAATATAGGTAAGACATTATTAGAAGTATGGAGGGGAAGGGGTTAAATTTTGAAAAGATTTTGGTTGTTCTACGAAAAATTATTTATGGTTGGCACCAATATTATTTCCCTTACTATGTCATTTAATATTTTTGGTTTTATCGCACATGTGTAAGGTTGTAGCCTTTCGTGTTTATCATAAGATAGTAGGAGGTTGGTTGAATGGCCACCCCTCATTCAATATCATTATTTTCGCTATTACACAAGGAGAATTTGAACCTAAAGTTGTACAACATGGTTCTTCTCGAAGTTGGATATGGTTCCTCCCAAAGCCTTGAAAAAGATCATCTCAAAGGTTGTATATTAGGTATTGAAATCCCTCTTCATCAAACTCTTGTTGATATTCTTGAATATTATTATTTTCCTACCTATCATATCATAAAAAAACACATTTTGGGGGTCTTTTGTGTGTCTGTATGAAAAAAAAAGTAATCTCTCCTGGCCCTTGGATGTGTCATAATACCTTGGGTTTTTTTCTCAAATGGCATGAATAATTCTTTGTTGAAGAAACCTCTAAGTCGTATTTCTCTATTTGAGTAGAATTTTAAGGGTTTCTTATATAATTTTATCCATTTTTGGAATTAATCTCAACCCTGATATGAAAGAGTTTGATTGTTTTCAAGCGGAAGGTGTGTTACCTGATAGCCATTAAGATGTATCAACCTCCCCAAAAATAATTTTTGGCACTACAACCCCCACCATAGAATAAAATATTTTCCTTTACTAGAAAAATTTGAACCCCATGTGCCTTCAATCTTGGGCTCGACTGGTCAAGCCTTGAAAACCCAATGACATACAGAGAGTGACAAATCAATGAAATTTTTGAGGAGGGGGATGAATCCCCAAACTCGACAAACCCAATCAACTTCTCAATTCACATAAGAGTCACATAGTTCCATGGCCATTCCTAGGTTTGACCCAAAAGAATCTTGATATATATTTCAAGGCCAAGTACAAGCCTATCAATTCCCAACCCACTACTCAATGAGGGGAGTGGGTTCTGAGAACCCCTATAAACACCCTCGAAGTTTATTTATTCTAGTACACTTGTGTGTAATGACTCTCACAAGAATCCAAGAAACATAAATGATTATTTCCAACCCCATTTTCATATTGTGAGTTCCCCAAACCACTTCCAGACTCTATATGGGTGGTATGGTGAGGAGATGGATTTTCTTCTTAGAAGTGCCCAATAATGATAGTTTAATGGAATGTACAAGGATTATTGGCCCCTATCACAAATCCATTCTTCAAATAATAAGAGATGTAGCTTCTTAGCTTTATAAACGGGGTAAACGAGGTAAACTGTTGGCCCTGATTACAGAGCCTAACCCTGAGGGGATCAAGAGAGTTGAACCCATGACCTCCCCAACTTATCACCGGGGGAGAGATCTCATGTCAGGCTCAAGACCACTTGAGCTAACCCTCGGGGCTTCTAATCTTTACAATTTTTTGTTTGCAAGAAGTTGAAGTTATTGCTAAAATCAACCCTTTAGATTATTAGGGCAAATTTCGTTTCTTTTTCCACTAACCAAGATGGATATGGAAAGGGATTTACAAATCCTATCTCACCTAACTGGGTAGAGGCCATTATCCAACATAGGTTAGACCCTACTAATGGATATTATTTGATATCGAAGGCCATGTTGTAGCCTTGGAAAATGTATTGTGTCGATTGTTGTTGACAAAATGGAAGCCATTTTGAAATGGCTTGTCAAAGAACTCTTAGAATCTTGTTGGTTTTTCTATGGTGATTTCAACAATGTGTAATCCCAATAGGACAAGGAAGGTCTTCTCCCTACTCAAATCCCCCCAAGAGAGTTATTGGCCCAGAACATAATTAAAGCCAAACTTAGCTTATGCGTCTTAAAAAATTTTGTCGAAAAGGAAAATTATAGCTCTAGTCCACATGGTCAAAAGAAACAAGAAGTTCATTAATAGACTGGATAAAGAAATGTTGTAAGAATAAAAAAATAAAAAAAATACTTTGACAGAAGACGTTTAGTTTAGATAAGGGAAATATCACCTTATTTGATCCCTAACTGGTAGTTATATCCATTTACTCGGGGTTTGAAAATCCCAATGTATTTGACTCTTAGTTCATATTGATCACTTCTCATATAAATCATAAATATTTTGTTGAAGCTATCAAAATAAAATTTAGAACCTAAGTCAGAGATCCTGAGGAGAAAGAGGTTAGAATATCTAGTGGGAAGATGCCATAAGATGAGTCATTATCTATTTAAGAGGTTGTGGTAGGAAATTGGCAATGTTCAAAACAAGGAAACATGAATATGTTAGAAAAATAGGTGTGCTCGTTTCACCATATACAATATAGCAATATTGTCACCCAACCATAGGCACAAAGGCCACCCCCGAGCACCTTAAACTTGACAGATAGAATAATTATGTAAGCAATCCAATATCCAACCAAGGTATCACACATTTCTTCAAGGCTAGTGCACCAAGAAATAATAGCCAAAGGCCAAGGAGAAATTCCAAACCATAACCAAGAGAAAGTCTAAGCCAAAACCAAAATGTTAGTTACAGTTGTAGCTGCAGTTCCTCTCCAAACTTGCGCACCACTGGTCTTATGTAGTTGTGAGAGTGAGTATGAAAAATAATCTCTAGAGCCCTCTATTTATACTAATATATCTCACTTGACTGGTCCGACTTCTCTTTCTGGAGGATAATAACTCAATATTAAATATTATCTTGAGTCGACTTGTCTCCTAGAGTTATTATCCAATGTTTTAGGGTTTCTCTTGCTTCTCAGAATATTCTAGTCTTGTCAAAGGTTACACGTGGAGGTTAATACCTCTCGCATCTACCATAATATCAACACTCCCTCCTAGCTAGGGAGGTATTAAAAACAATGGTCTTGAGCACAAACAGACCATCCAACCAATAGCATCATCATAGCCACACTAGATACCTCATGATCAAATTATGAGCACCATCATCACTATTAGTATCATTTGATAGCATCAACTACATCATCTCTTGAAACCATACTCCATATGGGTAATTGGGCATGATGTTGAATAAGTCACTCACTCCATAGAGTGATACACGAACCATTCTTCTAATCCAGACATATGTCCTAGAAGAATGAATGTCCTAGACCATTTTCCATAGGGAGAATGTTTGTCCATCAGCATATTGATTATCCATCTAGTCGGTAATCATCTCCAACACTAGTGATAATCTCCATGGAAATCAAAACAATGACATTAAATAGAACACAATTGTGTATATTCACAGTAGTACACAACTACTATCTCGTGGTACACAACCACACCTAGTAGCACACGACTACTAACCAGTGACACATAGTCACAACTAGTGGAACACATCCACCACAGTGGCATACAACTATTGTCCATAGACATACAGTCTTCAAAACAATCATATCATCTTATATCAACCTGCATAATAATATCATGATACAAATTGAGTCATCTGGGCCATTCTTCCACCCACATCTGTGAGATCTGGAAGAGCATCTGCCCTCATAAAGTAAAATATCAGCCATGGCCTATCTGGAATATTCTTCCCAAGCATAGAAGAATAATTTTAATTGATTTATGAGCTTAGACCATTCACCTAATGGGGACATTCCTTTGGCACTAATCACGGTGAAACCTGGAGATAATGAGTCTGCCCTAGGGAATGCTTGTCCCTGATTTTTGAACCTGGACCATTCACCTAACTGGGTCATTCCTCTGGAACTATTCACAGTGCAACCTAGAGAGAATGAGTATGCCCTAGGGAATGATTGTTAGGACCATTTCCTATGGAAATGATTGTCCTGCACCAACCTCCAAAACATGCCATTCTTCAAAACTACTCACAACTGTGAAATTCGAAAGAATGATTGTCCGGCGAGGCGGACCATTCTACTTGACCACTACTCAGAGCGACTGCCAAGAAGAATGACTGTCCTAGACCATTCCCCCACACAGGCCATAGGGGGAATCATTTTCTATGGTACATCGACAATCTATAGGACCATTTTCATTACGAAAATGATTCTTCGATCTAGACCATTTTTTGAACTAGAAAATGCATATCCGTCTGAAATCTCGAACCACTTTTTGAACTTGAAAGGAACTGCCCATAAATCAATAACATATCAGTTCTCCCTCCCAACCTGGGAGTAATCACTTACTTTTCCAATAAGGAATTCGTCTCCATGAGCCCCAACTTGTCTCTTAAGTATGCAAACTTTTCATCTTGGATAGAGGCTTTACCAAAATATATGTTATCTCCTCATCTGTGGAGATATATTGGAGAACCACTTCTCTCTTCTGGACTCTATCATGGAGAATATATTTCTTGATATCAATGTACTTTGGCATGTCATGGAACACCGGTTTTCTCTAAAAGCTTCAAATAGCTCTGATCATTACAATATATCATGGCCGAATTCAGCACCTGATCAAACGGTCCAAAAACCAACTTATGGAGCCACATTGCTTCTTTACAAGCATCGCAAGATGCAATATACTCTACTTCTATAGTTCTAAGTGAAACAAAATTTTGTTTCATGCTAGCCCACGTCATCGTGGAAAATCTCAAACTGAAACATATCCAAGTAGCACTTCTCCTGTCATCTACACTCCCTGCCCAATCTGAATCGATAAATTCATGCAATTGTATGTCATAGTTTAAACGTCCCACAAAACAAATATCTGGATGAGTATTCTCCAAATACATTAACGAGCCAATCAATACAGGTCTATTGGATTAGATTCTCTTCAACTTCTTCAGATATGTTATCATGGGAGTTTTCCATGGATTTGGAATCCATCATCCTGAACTTTTAAGTAACCATTCTGATACACTTTCTTTGTCATAGGATGTTTTCTCCACGCTTCTGTTGTATATGATATACTCTGCATCAAGTTGCTTGAATCCATACAAGGTCTTCTTCCATTTGCATACATGGGTCTCTTTCTTGTATAAGTTTCCTTATCAATTTTCTTTATTGGGAAGAACAATCTTTTACATGTAAATTTCAATCCATGGACACTGCAAGAGGTATATCCGGTTTACTAGAACAAGTTGTCGTCATAGTCTTCTCCCTACTTTTGGAAGAACCTATAGCTCTAAATCTCTCAATGCTTCCATTCATAAGTCTTTTTCACATTTTATTACATACACTATTCTTCATCACAACTTCCATTTCTTCTTCTTGATTGCTTCTAGTGGGTTCAAACCAAGCTAGTAGTCTTATGATTCTCAGTATAGTAAATGGTTGTTCTCTCTTTTCTTTCTTTCTTGGAATCTTCATGTTCTTCCTCATGTTCCTTTTTAGATTTTGGGTCCATGGAATCTTCTATAGATTTCATTCCCTTCCTTCCTGAAGATTCCAACTTCTTCCTTTCATCATAGGAACATGGATGTAGATGGACAACCAAGGATACTTAAGGCTTCTTTTCGAAGAAAAAATCTTCTAGAGTCAAACCGAACACATGGTGCTACTTTCAATGGGGAACATGGATAGATACTTTATAATATTCATGGATTCTTCAATGGATCATATCATTTAGGATTATCTCCCTCATAATCCTGGCTTCATGCTTGAATTCATGCTATTCTTTTGGAATTATGCAACCAACTGCCTCCATCTAAGAGAGTCCATGCTTTCATTTGCATCCTTATTTATTTCTACAAAGTGTCACAAGTTTTATTTTAGTTTCCTCTTGATTACTGATTTCTTTATGGCCTCTTCAAGTTTGATTCTGATTGTGGCCCATCTAACAATTGTTACTTATATAATGGCTTCCACAGGAATTGTCACCAAAGATTTTCAACATACTTCATCTTTTTCATGTGCATTGTAGTCATCATAATAGCAATCCTTATCTTGTTATTCTTCCATATGTAGTCATCATAATAGCAATCCTTATACAGCCCGAGTGGGCCTAATGGTTAAGAACATGTGTTTCCTCTTAAGAGGTCACAAGTTCAAATCCAGAGGGGGGTAGGGTATGTATACCTCTGTAGACTTTACCAGTCAAATCGTTGGGCGGAGGGGGGTCCCTTGTCCCACAAACAAGGGGGTCTCATACACCAATTTGGTGTGGCTTGGTCGTGACCTTAAAAATAGATTATTATTATTATTATTGTTTCATTGACTATATTTTCTTCTAAGAAATAGATATGCATGATATGTATCGGAACTATGTAGACATGGTATGTACAAGAACTATGTTATATAAGAATATTGTTACCATGACTAGAAGAAGAAGTTTGTTTTATGTTGCTTGGCTTTCTTTGAGGGTTCCCTTTCTTCAACAATTGTTGCTTCATATGTTTCCTTCCTTTTCTATAACTTAGGACAGTGGTTTATATAGTGGCCATATTTTCGACAGTTGAAGCATTGTATTTTTGACATATCTTTTTCTTTATTTGGTCTCTTCCTTAAGCCAAACTTCTTCTTATTCCCAAAATTCTTGAATTTTGCTATGAAGGCTTGATCATCATATTTCCTTTGGGATTTCTCTTTTGCATTAATCCTTTATTCTTCTTGTGCACAACAAGTCCATATTTATTCAAATGTGGGATACTCCTTTCTTGTGTTCATGCTTGCGGAAAATGCATCCCATGTCTTGGGAAGGCCATTGAGTATTATATTTACTAGTTCCTTTTCTGAAATGATTTCTTCAATATCTTGTCGTTGATCTCTTAACTGAGAAATTATTACAAAGTATGATGTTATGTTGTCATCATCATTCATTTTCATGTCACATAGCTCATTCTTTAGACTCATTATTTGTCCAATGGTTCTGACTGAGAAGAGGTTAGTTAGAGCATCGTACATCTTCTTAGGTGAGTCAAGATGAGAGATGTAGGGTATCAAGTGGTCTTTTACAGAGTCCATTGTGATACTCATAGCGTTGATTTCATTTTCCTTGAACTTATTCATAACTGCAATGTTCTGAGGTTCCTTCTCTTTTCCTACTTCAAACGGTGGTTCCATGATCTTGCCTTTCACGAAATCCAACAATTTATTCCTGGCAAGGATGAGGTCAATCCTTTTCTTCCAAGATCTGAAGTTAGAAGCCCCTTCTAACTTGTTTTCTGACTTCATAGAGTAAGTCACGACTGCTTTGACTTGGTCAACCTTTGAATTTGACCAAAAAACTCAAACTTGATGCCTTGGCTTGTTGAGAGTACGAGGAGGTGCGTTGGGATAGGGTATACTAGGCTATCCAGGAATTAGGTCAAGCTCTTCACTTAAGGTGTCTTAACAAGAGGATTAGGGTTTCATTGCTTCAGAAAAACTTTTATTGCAACTGCAACTGTAACTAAGCAAATCCTCTGAATCTATCTTCCAGCGATTAGACTATCCGAAGATAGTGTGGGCCCATAACCTGTTAGAAAAATAGGTGTTCTCGTTTCACTGTAGACAATATAGCAATATTGTCACCCAACCATAGGCACAAAGGCCACCCCCAAGCACCCTAACCTTGACAGAAAAAATAATTCTGGAAGAAATCCAATAACCAACCAAGGTAACGCACCTTTCTTCAAGGCTAGCGCACCAAGCAAGAATAACCAAAGGCCAAGCAGAAAGTCCAAACCATAACCAAGAGAAAGTCTAAGCCAAAACCAAAATGCCAGTTGCAGCAGCTGCACCTACTGTTGCAGTTCCTCTCTAAACTTGTGCACAACTGGTCTTATGCAGTTGTGAGAGTGAGTATGAAAAATGAGCTCTAGTGCCCTCTATTTATACTACTCTATCTCACTTGACTGGGTCGGCTTCTCTTTCTGGAGGCTAATAATGCAATATTAAATATTCTCTTGAGACGAGTTGTCTCCTAGATTTATTATCCAATGTTTTAGGGTTTCTCTTGCTTCCTAGAATATTCTAGTCTTGTCAAAGGTTACACGTGGAGGTTAATACCTCCCGCAACTACCACAATATCAATAGAATCAATGTTGGAGGATAATGACAAAGGATAAATAATGCTTCAATTTAACCCCTTTAGTAAGTAGCTCCAAGCCAAAGTGGCCAAGTTTACACATATGCTAAAGGTTCTTGATACTTATAAAGTAAGGAGGGTCCAAATTAGGGCCATATTCCATTGGCTTAAGATAAGTGACAATCTTTCTAAAACGTTTTTCAAGGCCCTTGCCTCTAAGGAATCAATGGAGTTCGTCAAGACCCTCAACACTCAAGATGAAAAAATTAACCATAAGAAACATTTGAAAAGATTTTTCTACTCACTACAAAATGTCTTTTCAAACATAATGAATGACATAGGAATGCATGGTGGCTATGCAAAAATGTTTTAATTTAGTGCCAAGAAAGTTAACACAAAAAAATACAACATGCATGTGATCAAGGTATATCATTAGAGGAATTAATAGTTTCCCTTAAAGAGGTTTTTTATTATAAATCATCAACCAAGAGGAATTTCCATGTGAATTCTATAATTCCCCCTAAGACTTTATGGGACCTAATCTCCTTGAGGTGCACAAAGAGGTTGTCTACATAGATACTCTCAATAATCATATCGACAAGGGGATAAATGAGTTCATTCCAAAGCTAGGAGATCTAAAGCTTCTCACAAGTTGGAGTCCAATAACTCTTTTGAGTGTTGCACAAAATCCTAGTAAAAGTGTTGGCCATTTGAGTGAAGCACATCTTGCCAGAAATTTTCAAGATATATTATATAAGGTTTATTAGGGTCGCTACATTTTGAATATTGGCATTGCAACTTGATAAGGGGTGGAATGGGATTGGAATAAGGGCCTAAAGGCCCTTTTAGTCAATATTGAATCTGAAAAAGATTATGACAAGGTAAATTGAACTTTCATCCTCTCCATGATGAAGGTGTTTTGATTTGGTCATTTGTTTATCAAAGGGGTTGAGACCCTATTCTCTAAAGCAATAGTATGCCTTCCGATTAACCAAGCCAAATATGAGGAAATATGCCTCTTCCACTCCATTCACCAAGGTTTCACTTTGGTTCCATCCCAATATGTGCTGGTCAATGAAGTATTCAACTACCTCATCCATGTTAGAGTGTCTCAAGAACTTGTTTGAGACATCCCCCTTCCTTGACTAGATTAAGGTTAGCTTGTAAATGGAGACGTTGTAGATGATACTTTCCTTAGAATCCTCAAAGAGAAGTAATCCTTAGCAAACACCATGGATTTCTTGCAAATATTTTGTAATTCCTTGAGATGGATATTACCGATGGGCATGAACCAATTATACAACCAAAACTATAAGGAAACCCCAGACTAGATGGAAAATGAAGGATGGGCGTGGCTATAGTCTGGGTGGGTGTCTAAGTTTTTGGGAATTCCTTTCACCTTTGAAGACTTTGTAAAGGAGATATCATATGTAGTATAATTAAGAGTGAAAAAAAAAATATCAAATGAATTCTAAAAAACCTATCCCTTGTAGGTAAATTTTAAATTTGTACCAAGGTGTTTGCAGTTGCACATATTTATTACTCTTTGTGCTCAATCCTTTCGGCTAATGTCTATGCTAAATTTTAAAAATTACTCAAATATTTTTATGTTGGCTAACTCTAATGGAGGCAATGGATTCCAATGGGTCACTTGGAGTCTTCGTTGCACCTTGAGGGATAAAGGAAGCATGGGTATTCTAGCCAACTAAATGTTGGTCATTTCTATTCGTTGGGGGGTTAAAGACCCAAGGTTCGCTAAAATTTTACCAATAAAACCCCATAGGTGTCGGCATATTCAATATTCATTTGAGGACCAAAGAAGGTCTCACATGAGACGCCATGAGAATCACAGAGACCATTATTATTGTGCAAGGTGTGAAGGGACAACACATGCAGTAAACCTTGAATAGTTAATCATTCATTCATTCATAATGCGTGGAATAATAAAACATGAACATACATTCAAGTCAGAACTCAATAATGTAAATATAAATGTGCTCAGACTATACTCATCCATTCTATTCATTCAAGATAGTTAGATACAATACGGTCGTAGCTCGCTCAAAACACATTCAGATTCAACAAGAGAGGTGAGCCATGCACTCAAACCCTGATCTACTTTCTCTCTTATGAAAAAAACCAGACTGAACAAGAAGTGCCACCTAATCCTACTCGAGCTCTGACTCATCTCTCTCTCGTACCATAATGAACTCTCCCTTTACTCAAAATCCCAACCCTTTACATATATGCATGCACCCCCTGGTATCTTTCACAGAGCATGGAAATCATAACTGATTTCCAACTCATCAATAACCTCGGCCATCATCAGTTGGGTTGTTACATAATAGGTACAATGATTCCTGGAGATCTTTTCATATATGTCCTACATGTGGTTTTTTAAATTTCTTGTGCGCAGTACAAAATGGATTGGTGTGTGTAGTGCAAAATCCGGTTGGCATGCGCAATACAAAATGGGTTGGAGTGTGTAGTTAATCCTTGTCTGGCGCAAACTCTGAAACTAGGCATTGTTTCGTGCATATGTTTTAGCACATGCACATTACTAACTTGTGGTGCACATGTGATCTTCAAACCTTGTGCACCAACACTAAACACAAGATCGAGCACTTTGTCCTAAATGGATCATTAGAGTAGTGAAAGGCAAGGAATATTAGAAATGTTTGTTGCATAATTTCATTACTTCAGGAGCTCTTGAGGGTTAGACCATTTGGAGAAACATAAATCTCCAAACATTACTAACCATATAAATCCCCATCCATATAATGGGAACCTTTGTAGCCAAAAGCATTTGCACAACCTAGAAGGAAACAAAGAATAAATTAGTGTTCAAAAGTGAATCACTTAGATATAGGCTCTCCTTCAATGAGGGGTGTCTCTATTTGTCTCTAATTATTATCAAGAAAGGGAAATCATCGCCAAATAACCCTATTTTTTAGACACAAGGCTATTTGAAAAAGGCATCAAATCTCTTAGAGACATCTATGACACTCAATCTAGAGATTAGAAGATCTAGGAAACCCTAAAATTGAGTAAATCTCTACAATCTAGATAGGATTATGTTGAAAGATTGGTTGTCATTGATTTCAACCCTTGAAGAATTATGGTATCCCCAAAGGTATGGTTATGGAAACCGAATTTGATCAAGGAAAAATCTCATGAAGGACAGCGTAAATGCAAGTAACACACTCATGGATGTATAGTCCTCATCGTGTCATTTCTGGTGATAGGTGGCATGCCACGTGGTTCCTTGTGGTTGAGGAGTTATGGCCTTGTGAAGTTGTAAGCCCCAAAGAATGGTTAAGAAGCCCCTAGTTGGTTACAAGTCAATTAATGAAAGGGTAAAGTGGTTGTAACAAGGAAGTTGAGAAGCCCTAAAGTAAGGGATGCAGTTACTTTTAAGAAGTATAAATACACCACAAGAAGTCTTTCATCAACACACACAAGTTCAATGCTTATCTATCTTTCAAGCGATACTTTGGTAAATATTTTCATAGCAAATCTGAGGCAGCGAAGTCTGAGGTAGTGAAGGAAGAATTCTGTGAAACTAGCTTTCTGAGGTTATCTACAAGTCGCAGTGAAGAAAGGTGCAGACATCTGTGGGTCATAGTGGAGAAAAGCGTGGACATCCACAGGTTGACAATTTACAGATCATGGATTTGAGAAAAGGACTTGAAGAAGGATGTTTGGTTCATGTTGCAACAAGGTTTGATAGTTCAACAGGGTTGTCACAGGATCTGAGATGGTACACTTCAGGTTTCATGAGTAAAGGTATGTTTTAATGTGTGCTTACCATGAAGGTTATCATGCTTAAGGCTTGTCTTGGAGACTCTTTTGGTACATGATCACATCTTGGTGATATTAATACATGCTTGATACATACTCTTATTTAGTTCATGGGTGTTATGGTTCATTGTTAGAGGCACATATTTATGATAGTGGCATATATTTGATGCATATCTTATATGGTATGATGCATGCTTGAGGTACATTTTGGTACATGGTTTGGATACTTTATGTTGATATGTTCTATATGAGTGGATCTGATTGATATATCAGTGACAGATATAGTGAAAAGGGCGCGACAAGTTACAGGTTGATGCATAGTTGATGATCAACTACAGGATTGATGTGACAGTGACAATTACAAGTTGATGATCGGTTACAGGTTGATGTGACAGTGACAATTACAGGTCGATGTGACGGTGACAGGTTCGATGACAAGTTGATTACAGATTGATTATCAAAGGAAATGACAGTATCAGTGGTAGTAACAGTTTGGTATACACTTATATTTCAAAGTTTCGGGACAGGGTAAGGAAAGGGGGTTGTATCCTCCTTTTGATTGGTGTCGGAGAACTTAGGGAGTTAGAGTTTCCTTTAGGTTAGATCCTATAAATAGGGGGTTGGAACCTCCTTCCAATTGTATCTGGAGAACTTAGGGAGTTGTAGCTTCCTTCAGGTTGGAGCCTATAAATAGGGGGTTGGAGCCTCCTTCCAGTTGTAGCTAGAGAATTGGGAATTTTTTTCTTCCAATGAATGTATTCTTTGACTTATAAGAAAATCATTCTCTAGTTTTCTCCCATTTGGGTTTCCATGTTAACTCTGGTGTTTTTTGTTCTTGTGGTTTTTTAGTATGCACTGTTCATTTATATTTTTGATGATATATTGAATGTTAATGATAAACTATTGAACATTTTTTATCAAGTTGAATAATATATATTGTTGTTAAAAGTGGTGAGAAGTACTCATATTGATCCCCCCCCCCCACTCTCAGTATTCCAACAGATTATCCTTTTAAAATTTTAGGATTTGATCCCTAATAGAATCTTTCTCAAGATTGGCCTTCGAGGGCCTAAAGAATTGTGGAGAGATTGGAGATGTAACCAAAGGTACAGTTTTGTGAACTACAAGCCTTCAAATGGATGTAGGTGGTTGATAAAGAGACCTATTTCGGAGCCAAATATATTAAAGTTTGGAGAATAAAGTCTAAGGAGAAGACCTAGTTGTATTGATTAAAATCTATATGGAATTGGCACCTTAAACCTACATGTTCTTGTTTAGTCTAATCCTTACTACATTGATATCTATTCATATGGAAATGTCCATGGTATTTGGAAGTTGTTCACCCCAAATGTCCCTTTCTTGGCATGAATGAAACACCAAAGAATATGTTCTAGTTCTGTAAATATGCTTAATTATCTTGGGAGTGGGCATATAAGTTGTGTCATTCTTTTCAATTGGCTAAGATTACTTGGAAGGATGATTTGCTAAGATATTCTCTCCTATAGATTGTCAATTTTCACACTGCATGGCACTATATTAGAGTTGGAATCTTATATCATCTTTGGAAAACTAGAAATGAATGTATTTTCACCATCATGCAAAACAACACAAGTTCTACTTAGCAGGAAGGTCCTCTAATATGTTCCCACTTGATTCTAAAAATACATGTTCATATGTGTATAGATGGAGGTCGCTCACCTATGTAATCTAACAAACTAATAGACCAATGTACCATGTACCATGAGTAAAGTGCCATTGAAAGGCATTTGTATTCCCACTCTGCTCATTCTCTCTCTTCAAGTGGTCGTTAACACTAGCACATGGAAGGTTGATTTGTCAGAGAGAATTGAGAAAGAATGTGGAGTTGGCCTCTAGTGAGAGGAATCAAAAATTTATTGGATTGTCCTATTATTCCTTTTGTAATCGTAGAAGAAAAAAATAACCCAATCAGTTCAATAACAGATGGGAGCTTATAGTGCTAGATCATAATCCCATAACTAAAGAATGGGGGCCTCCTCTTAACAAGGGCATGGATCTCACTACATCATGATATGTCCATTTACTCTAGCCAAGTGGCCCATATTGTGTTTATTGTTTCAACTTTACACGGTGTGGCACTTTACAACTCTCAAATTTTTCCTTGTGTGGATGATTTTCACTAGCTAGGATTTTGTGTTGTGGTAGCTTCCTTACAACCCTCTTTTAGTAAGATTTGATTATATATAATAATGGAAATATGAAGCATTTTATCCAAAAAAAAATAAGTCTAAATAAAGTTGAATAGGTGGAATAGAATGTTTTAGCCTAAATACATGGTGCCATAAACAAAATAGAGAAAGCATTAGTAAAATTTGACTTGATTTTATTGAGATAGTGGAAGAGCCTCATGTAACACCATGTTTCCCCTAGTCTGTAAAAATAATTATGCTGGCCAAGAACTATGGCAAACTCAAATATGTAAACGTGTGATTGGAATGGACCTTAGTAAAAAGGTCCATGAATGTAAATAATATTATGAATATATATTGCAGGACTGTTGAGAGGGGATGTGCTGAAAAAGAGACCATGATGGTTGGAGAAAGGTGGTGGAAGGCACCTGGAAAGGTGGCATTAACTTCCACCAAAAACCGATACCGTATTTGGACTTCACTGGCTCGGAGAACCAAGAGCGGCTCGTTGGCCCCAAATTAAATGACTCGTCAGGTTGGTAAGTAAAGGGATCCTCATGAGTAATGAGGGATGGGGGTGAACCGCCCATCTGTAGAGTCCTTAGACCTGACCACTGTAAGGAAAATCATGCCACACACAACCTCGCTGAACAGAGAAAAGGCAGGAAGTGTGGGCGATCAAGGGCAGACGCGAGGGAAGGAAGAAAGAGAACTTTGGAAAAACATAGAGTGAGTGACAGCGGAGAAGAAGGAGAGTAACCTTCATTCTCGGTCACTGACAAACTAAGACGTAGTCTCGTAGCATCGTGGTCTCAGCTCGGGGGTGGCTAGTGGTAAATCCGTTGGGAGTCGTCGAGCGTACGGTTGGGTGGAAACGAATACCCCTCTCAGCAGTTGCAATCACACCTGGTGTTATTTCTGATAAGTGTTTTATGTCCTATATCTTGAAGTTTATATGTTGATATATATGTTCATAGTCTATGTAATTTATGAATGGTTTGAGCATAAGACTTCTTGTGTGGTGTTTTGACCAGAAATGGTGGTTGCATGCTTATAATGGAAAGACCACGTATGGCTTATGTTTTACGAATTGCTATTTATATGCTTACCGATCTAAGTCAAACTTCAAGTCTACTCTCGGGAGATTGTTCCTGTGTTTGTCCTACCATATGCCTTGGATATATTTCCTCCCGAAGGCATCCTTTTGAGACCACTCCCTTACCTTAGAGAAGACCTTCCAGTCTAGTCTTCAAAACTTGGTGTAAATTACCTGAGGACCCAAAGAAGGATGTTAGAGGTTAAGTCTCAAAACCTTGTACAAGGGAGAACGGTCCTCGTAGACCTCAACATTTCGGCGTTTCGGCACCCGGAGTATCTAGGTGCGAGTTTCCTTGCACTCACGAATCCCGAAACCCTGACCCGCGAAATCCCGAAACAGGAGCGTGTGAACAAGAATCGATTGATGGACGAGATCCTGTCAGAAGATTTGCGGTCATTCACGACCGTTAGATTGGAGGAATAAACGAGTGTTTTAAATGCCTTAACCCTTTTTTTTCTTTGTCTTCGCGAGTAGTGAAGAAATCGGGACTGTAGATCCCCAAGGTCCATGGGAGTATCCAGACCATTGATTTTTTCCACATCCAGGGAGCGGCAGGAGAGTGCACAGCGCAGGATAGGTCTGAGCCTTCCAACCTTAGTCTGAACACCCGTCAGCCGTTAGATCTGGAAGGAGATGCATGGGGGCTAAACCTTCGTGAGAAGCAGAAGCGAAAAGTCCTGAAGGAGTTAGTATCGAGATCTCGACATTCGGGAGTTTCGGGGTCCTGAGGACTAAGGTCTGGACACTCGACATCAGAAATTATGAATTTGCGAAAGGATCGGAGTCGTCCGTCTGCGGAGGGACACATGTTGTGAGATCATCTGCTTCAGAGACTCGGACATTGGGACTCACAGAGGTGAGTGTCTAGACTTTGCGAGTGGTGAAGTCGTGGAAGAATCTAAGCCGGCTGTTGGAAGGAGGACACGTGTCGCGAGATCCTCTCTATCAAGGATTCGGACATTGGGAGTCAAATGAGGAAGTCTCTTGACTTCACGAGTAGAGAAGTCGTGAGAATATCAGAACCGTCTATCTGAGGAGGACAGGTGGCAGATATTGAGGGATCTCGCGAACTCGGAGGTTTGCAAGGTGAGAGCCTAGGAGTTGGGTGCTCCAAGTCGCAAGTGGCGAAATCACGAGGAGTAAGGATCACCATTGGATCCAGGTCACGGGAGGACCATTGGATCAGAGCCTCATTGCGCGTATCACGCATTCGGAGGTTGAGAGGACCTCTTCTCGACATCAGAAGTCGCGAAGTGTCGAAATCCGAGCACGAAGGAACACGTGGAAGAACCAAAAAGTGGGGCTCGTATGATTGACAGGTGGACATGCGTCACTTGGAGAAAGGAGTTAACACTCCGTTGACTTTTCTCATCTCAAGGATTCGCGGGACAAGAGCATGAGTGCTCAACCTTTCGACTTGCGAAGTCATGAAGTTACGATGGGAGCTAGCGCTTAGCCTAGCCATTGGTCACGCACAAAGGGCACTAATAGAAGGGAGCTATACCCATTACGTGATTTTGGATATCGTGAATTTAGGAAGGAAGAGTTAGGAGTTTTGACTCGCAAATTTGCGAGATTGCGAGTTGTGATAAGCGCCTTTAGGAATAGGTCTTGGTCATAGCGTTGTGGTCGCTCGGAGAGGGTGGAGCTCGCGCCTAGTGCTGATTCGCACAGGGGAGCTTCCGAAAGGAACTATGGATCGATTGGAGGAAGATTCCAGCTAGGAATCAAAAGGGGTCTCTTCGGCTCATAAAAGAAACTAAACGATCCTTAAGAATGAGAGTTTGCGCAAAGACTCTGTCGAATCAGAGGTGGCGTCTGCAGCCTGTGCTAAGCTCCATAGGTTTTCAGGGATTCTGTCCCTCGAGAGAAGGTGAAAAAATTATTATGTTGTAGTGGATGTGTGACAAATTGGTATCAGAGCATGGTTACAAAACTTGGCCTGCTTGGGCTCAGGTACGAACCATGTAAGAAGATATAGTTATCTGCATTTTCTCTTTAAGGAGAAGGATTGCAGAATGAAACTATAATCTGGGAATTTTCTGTAACCCCTCTGTTAAAATGATAACTACTCTTATAGGAGTAGGGATGCAATGATCGTTATCACTGATAATATCTGAGTGTGGATGACAGAGGTGGAATAAATTGTGCTATGAAGTTGCACGAGCCAGACAAGGGACATGAACTGCGTTGTCTTGTTTTAGTGTTACGATGGCCACCTACTAAAGTAGGTAGAGTCTCTTGCAATTGAGATGGATGGTTAGATAAGGATTAAGACCCAAATGAAGAACTCCTTCATGATTGGGAAATCTAGTAGGGACTGGTAATATCCTTAGAAAGTTATGATCACTGTATTATTAAGAGACTAAACCCTGAGCATATAATTCCTCATGATTGACAAGACTGGTGGAAAATATGTAGGGTCAGATTTACCTAACCTATAATGGTTAGAATCGACAGTGAGGATAACCTGTTTGAGGAGTCCTTTGGGACTGTTTCTAATTGCCAAAAAGTGACCCTTGTTAGTTGTTTCCATAAGGAGAGGGTAACACCGTATGAGTCAGGACTATGAGACTAGCCTGGTAAGAAACCTAAAAGCTCAGAAGAGATAGTGGGATAAATCCTTCAGAAAAGAATTTTGAAGGTTGGATGGGATCGAGAGTCAAGATCCATTCAGAAAGAACCAAAATGATTCGATTCGTTCGATCTCGAAGAAGTAGCGCACTGGTTAGTTGTGAGGAGGTACCGGAATTTCAAAAAATCAAAAGGGCTTGGAAGAAGCATTACGAAATTCACGAAAGGATCATAGTCGTTGATCAAGGAGTGAAATTGGACCATTGATCATCCAGAGAGAATGTCGCAATTCTGGGGATCGAAGGAGTCGAGGTTCTTCACAATAGAAGTCCTGAAGTCGCGAAACGCGAAATCGCGACATAATCACAACCATTGGTTGGAAAGCCGGGACTTGATCAGGACTGTTGATTTCCAGAGAGATCTGGACCGTGGGATCTAGATTGTCAGGCCCGCATGGATCAAAATTTTTGGAAATGGTGGAAGAGTTGTCCAGGGATTCACCGAAATACGGGATCTTGACACGTGTCTGAGAATTGACCCTAGGTTCCAAGCAAAGGGTCATGTGGATGAAAGAGCCGAGAAAACCTTAGTTTCGGTCTTTCGGGTTTTCGGATTTCCAAAATCCAGGAAACAGATATTACTTCCAACAGGAATTCCAAAATCGCGAAATGTGAAGCGCCTTTTTATTCGGATCGTGGTCACAGCTGGTGGTCGCGTGAGGAGAGGGCGTAAGCTAGTATGATGAATAGTGCATGAGTTTAATGCACTGAGGAGCTTCATATTAAGAAGCATGATACTCATACCAGTAAGGTATGAATGATATAGAATGTGCAAGTAATGCACATGTATGATGTAAGGGTATAAGTATACTAGGGGCCCAGTATGATGGCCCTGATGAGTGAAACGTGAGGCGAGAATTAC
>ML787534.1:11100-38768 GCA_009831015.1 Picea engelmannii | reverse complement strand
TCCTAATTCCTAATTCCTGGGCTCACTCATTCAGCATATCAGTACAGATTGGTAAAGAATTGGTAATGTATTTCGGCCATCAGATGCTCTTCTGACCTCGGACATTAGGGGGCATCTGTTATAACCCTAAAATGCACCACACATGCTTACCTGGCATCAAGCCAACTCATGTCTCTTCCTTGCCAAAGCCATGCTGAATAAAACCTTGAAAAAACACTTAAATCAAGCAACCCGCGCCCTAACCTCTCACTGGGCGCGTTGGACCGCTTGCTGGCCTTCTACTGCACGCGGTGGAACGCGGGCTAACCCACTACAGCCTGCGTTTACCTAACAAAGCAAAAAATCAGGAAAGTTTCCGCCGGGACGAAAAGCTTTGGGTCAGTTAACTGGAACTCCCAGCCATGCATGGCCGAGAGTTCATCTAAAACCCTAGCTCCTTCTAGCCTATAAAATAAGGGGTAGGGGTACTATTCAAAGGAGGAAAATCATAGCAAAGAAACTCTGCCCAATTGCCATCCATTTTGTCCCAACCCTTTAGCCTTTCCTCAAGCTTTAGGAGAATTCAAGCAAAGCAGTTGGAGGACAAAGAAGAGGAGGAGCCCAGGATCAGGATCGAGGAACGGTGGCCGGTCTCAAAAATCATTGTAAGTTGGTTCATATTGAGATCAATAAAAAGATACTTTTCCCATCCCAAATACATGAGTCTTATATGTTTTTATGTGATTTGTGTTTAATCTCTAACCCCCTAGTAGAACAATAGCATGCATGCATAGTTTTGTCTTGATTGCAGGATCGCTTTGTGGAAGGAGCGACAGCAGCAAGGAGATAAAGCTCAACGGAAGAGCTACACCAACCATCGATAAAAAGGTTAGTTAGTTTTTCCCTTGTTTGCTTAAGGAAAAGGGTTTTAGATTCAGGGTAGAAGGTTAAAGGTAGCTTATGAAGGGTCATGATCTGCGTACAAGTTTAAAGCCCTAGCTTGTTAGTCCGTAGGGTAGAATACCCCACAACAATATCCCTTATACTATCATTAAGCAAATTGGAGAGAATTCATTTAAGTTACATGTATTAGCTTGTGTGGGAATTCATCTAGTCTTCAAAGCGTATTACCTGAAGTTCTATGATTCATTGATGCTAGACTGTGATGAAGAAGAATTTATTGTGTTTTCTCTTGAAGAGTTAGTTTGTTGAATTTGGTCACACACACCCAAATGCTTACTTAAGTGCACAAACTTAGTCTCATTGAAACAAAACTTGGTTTGGTGTAGGTGTGTTGACATCAATGAACAACTCATTGAATTATTATGAATGAAATTCCATGCAATTCCAATGGTATAATGGCTCAACATATTGTTTATCTTGGCCTTCCCATCTTCCTAAATATTGTACACTATGTAATGTTAAGATATCAATAAACGAGATGTAAAATGATTCATATTCCCTCTAGATGTATTATTTATATCATGATTTCTAAACAATGAGGAAGTTCATTCAATTCATTGGTGTTAATCATACCTAGTTTATACATAGATAAAAGAGTTGCAAAGCTTCGTGTTGTTCATATAATATTTTTACATTTATTTATTTAATGAGAATTCAGAGTTTATACTTTGCCCGATACTTCTTCTCAATCATGTACGGTGTTCTCTGAATTCATTTTTTTTTATATGAGTTATATTCATTGATTTCCTTTCCATAATCAATTCATTGTGTATGGAAAAGAGATACATTACAATTGTTTTCACAAATGCACTAATTTTGCTTGCCACACAATCTTGAATCAAGTATTAATTTGTTTTGTCAATTACAAGCATACTTATATGTCCCCATTTCTATTGTGGAATTAGAATGTGTGAATTATTGGTGGGATTGTTAAAGCTAAGACTTGAGTTTATAGGTGTATTCTTTGTTCCTAAATAGGTTGAGTGTGTTCTTATAATTTAAATACTTGAATAAATAAATAAATAACTCCCATGAATAAAGTCAAAAGACTCAAGAGCATAAAGTCAAAAGAATCAAGATTTTGGATGAGTTTTCTACACTCCAAGGCTTATGGAAGGAGCATGTGGTTCACTATATCCATCCTTGATAATCTTGAATTCCATCAAAAGTCTGTCGAAACCCCTCTTAATGTATTCTGCACTTTTCTTCAATGCATATTTATTGTCTTTATATATATATATATATTACAACAATGAATGATTGGCCTTATATAGATTTTTTAGTGAATAGAGGCACCCTTCACAATGATCAATTACAAATATTAATGATTACATATATTAATTATTAATGAGAATTTAGTTATACTACAAGTCGTCCCTCTTTCAAATGCTTTGTCCTCGAAGCATTGTTATTTTGATGGCCAGATTTTGTTGGATTTTTTGGATTCTTCATTAGAATCTTCTAAATCTTTGTTGCTCTTGCTATCACTCTCTATTTCACACATATATAATTGTTTTCCCTTGCATTTGTGTCCTAGCCTCCAGTTAGGTGCATAACATCTAAAACATTGGCTTTCATCATATTCTATATTAGGTGGTGGAGTCCCTTTGTAAGCAGGAGTAAACTTTGAGCTTGGTTCTTCAGAATGAGACCGAGGAGGTCGCTAAAAGAACAAAAAAATGTCTTCTTCCACCTTAGATTTAAATCGCAATTGATCCACATCCTTGGTATCTATTAGTTTAAATTTTTTTCTTATGTCTTCCTTCAATCTCGATATGGCAATTTGTAGGAGGTGATCATTTGATAAATCAATCACATGGGTAGCTAACACATGTAACTCGTTAAAGAATTCATCCATTGTGCCTACCTATAGTAATTGAGTGAGTTTGGAAAAGACTTCATTTTCCTCGATGTTATAAAATCTCCTGAAAAATGCTTCCTAAATGTCTCCCATTCCCTTGAGTGGGATTTTGAGTGCCACCATAAGAACCAATCACTTGATGCCTTATCTAAGTGAAATGATGCAAAGTTAATTTTCTCCTCATTTTCATACATCTTGTGTAACTCAATATAGGTGTTTGAGTCTATTAATCCATCTTGTGTTTTCCATGTCATCTTCTCCATCAAATCTCGGTACATCGAATCTCAACTTGTGCGTAAATCCTTTAAAGGATCCAAAATTGGACGAATGTTTGGGGGGCATAAAAAGTAGTGGTGAGAGTGGAAAATATGGCAATTTAATTCCTTATTTCCATTTTTCAATGATGCAACATGTGCCTTGAGCTCATCGTGTTTTTTCCCCAAACCTTTAATCTGTGTTCCACCTCACCGAGTCTTTTGGAGAAATCATCCATCTCATTGATTTTTTTGTAAATTTTATCTATATTGTGGAGTTTCTTAGAGATATCATCCATCAAGGCTTTTAAGCCTTTTATATCTACACCACTAATTTTTTTGGAGATCTCTACCACTAAGGTTTTAATTCATTTGACTCGTCATTTAACTCTTTATTAGGTGACATATTGCTTGTGTTGGATGACATGTTGCATGAGGCACCTGAGGCCTTCCTTGAAGTTTTTAAATTTCTCATGGTTCCCTTTAATAGTTTTTTAATGCTACACCTTCAAGTTTAAATGTCTTTAAATATTTTAAAGAATATATATTAAAATATATTAGTTGAGGTGAGTGGTGGACTTCCTCTATTGACTATAGTTTCACTCGCTTGGATTTCTTTAGTGGCTCATAAAGCTAAAAAAATTATTCCATGTCTATGATTTTTTAACTTGTATTTTAGTCTTCCTTATTCACTTTTTTTCACGTGTCCGACCTTCTTCTTATTCAGATTTAATCTATTTGTGTCACACCCCCGCAGCCTTCCCACACGTGATTGCTAATCCAACAAATATTTTTTATTTGTGATTCCAAGGATAAATTATTGCTCTCTTATTATGTTTACCACACTTCCTATACTAAATTCTGTTATTTCTTGGTTATTAACAACAAAATGCACCCAATAAAAAAACCACGCACAATAGTCTATACGCAAAAGAGAGATCATATCCCATGCACAACAGTCTGTTTCAAAATCCCGCACAAGTATCCACGCACAACAATCTATACACATAAGAGAGATCACACTCAACACACAACAGCCTCGTGCATAGGTATACACACACAACAATTTATACATAGAAGAACAAATTAACAATGGACGTATTGACTCTAATACCAATTGGAGGTGAATCAATGGGACTAGACATATAAAATATATATTTATTATACATTAATCATGTTAGTCTTGCAACAATGAATGAGCGGCCTTATATAGATATTTTAGTGAAGAGATGCACCATTCACAATGGTCATTTACAAATATTAATGATTACACATATTAATTATTAATGAGAATTTAGTTATACTACAATGTACATATCATGTATGTGAAAAAACAGTTTGGAGAAATGCATAGTTTGATGAGCACATTTGCATATAGTTTTGAATCTATGGAAAAAAGTGTTCCAAAGGTTTGCACAAGGAATGATAAAATTGAATCTAGAGATAAATAAGAGAGATTGGATATTAACCCAGTGAAATAAGCATGAAGGCAAGAAAACTAGGGTGAAAGTGCACAAACTAGAGCGCATAACAAGACATGGAAAATTGTGTGTGTGTGTGTGTGTGTGTGTGTGTGTGTGTGTGTGTGTGAGAGAGAGAGAGAGAGAGAGAGAGAGAGTTGAAAGTGGAGACAACGTAACAAGGATGATGAATAGTGAGACCCCAATTTGAAGTGAATAAAGGATACCAAAGATCCAAGGCTCAGTCAAATGAAACATCAAAAAATGAAGAGTCATAGAAATACATAGTTAGATTAGACAACATAGAAGGTGGGCAAAGTATGTAGAAAATGAATGGAGAATTGAAAAAGGTGAAGCTATTGAAAGTTTTATTGTATAAATGATGTAATCTAATCATTAATACTATCAACAAAAACTATGGTTTGAAGGATATTTGTGTTTAGAAACCATTGTCGAGTTATTTCCCAATATGGTAGCATTAAATTTGACCTTGTTGGCATTTTAGGTTACAACGATTCTTTCATAATGTTGTTGGGGGCATTATGGGATCCCCTTCACCCAAAACTACCATTGTTTTAACAAGATATATGACTAGTCAAGAGAATGGAGATGGTGCCCAAGACTCCACGAAAATTTGTTCCTAAGTTCTACCACAAGGTAATGACTCTTAGTTTAAATCTCATATTGATTTTTGTATTATGAATATGATGATTTATATAATTAGTTTCAAGTGAGATTCATCTTGGGTTACTTTGTTGAGAGGATTCTTCCTCAAGCAATCATTCGGGAATGGATTAAGGAAACACAAGAACCTAATGGTTAGCATTGCATTCCTACCTAAAACCCAACTGAGGGTTTATTCTTGTTTCATTTTGTTGACCTAGTCATGTAATGCAATTCCTAAGAAAAGACCCTTGGATCTGTAAGAATACTCTTTTTGTGCTCTCCAAATGCTCTATTGAATTCTTTGTTAATAAATTCATTTAGCTTACACACCTTACTTGGGTATAGTTCCTTGGTCTCCTAAATATTCCTAAATGTATTTCGATCATCCGTAGAATGAATCTCATCCCTTTTGGGGATTTTTGTTAGCTATGAAACATATATGATCTTCAACCCTATCCCTTAGTATGAAATTTCAATAATTTTAACTTGTCAAATGACAATAAGGAATTTGTGCTCCTCTTTTGATGGGATGATAGGATTAAGAGGTAGCCAATCCATTATATCAATTTGTCGAACACTTGTTCCAAGGGCCAAAGCGTGAATCATGGTATCCTCGGTTTCCCAACTCATGCAAACCTCTCAACTCCCATTCCTCAACACCAAGAAATGAAAATGAAGGTGGTTGAACTTAAGTGATTTGAAAGAATAAATTTTTGGGGGAATTTAAAAATTAGACCCTAAATTCCCTAGCCATGATGGGTCCCAATAGGTCATAAACCCCATTAACCAACATGTTGGACTACTGAGAGGGGGGGTGAATTAGTAATAGAGAAATGTAATCATTTTTAACGATAAAATGCAAGTGTTATATCATTGTAGCATTATCATCCAATAGTTGCAAAGTAAATAAAAAATTAACAAATGAGCAATCATACACATACACAGTACACTAGTGTTTTTACGTGGAAACCCAAAGCGGGAGAAAACCATGGAATGCTTTGTCTTTAAGAATTACATTCATTTGAAGCACCAACTTCCTTTGTTTTCCAGCTGCAACTGGAAGGAGGCTCCAACCCCCTATTTTCTCAGGCTACAACCTGAGGGAAGCTCCAAATCCCAATTCTCTGTCTACAACCAGAAGGAGGCTACAACCCCTTATGTTCTTCGGCTACAACTGGAAGGTGGCTAAAGCCACATGTCCTTGCCCCATCCAACCTCCCTGACGTAGAAGTTGAATGATGGAACCATTTTCACACTATCACTGTGAGATATACTTCTGTAAACCTGTACCAATCAACCTGCACCAAACAACCTTAGAAAGCATCATAAAAATAATTTATCCTCCCTTGAATTTCGGCCTTCTTTACTTCAACTTCCCTCTGAAATTCACCTTAGATATCCTTTGGTTACCTTAGTCACTTATAGAGATTAAATATGCTCAAGTGTAATTAAAATGAGAGACTCTTTCCTCTTATTTATACTTTTAGGTAGCTTCCTCAAGGGGTTACCTTCTAACCATCTTAAACCACTTTCCTTATTTTAGGGCTAACCCACTTCTAACCACTTGTCCACTTAGTAATTTCTCCATTAACTTTATTATTTAAATAATTTCTTTTTTATCCACTTTGACTTATAGTACACTCATCACTTCACTTAATTATTTAAATAATTTCTTCTTTGCAACCACTTTGACTACTTTAACCTTTTGGAGCTTCTAGATGACTCATGAGGGTTCTCCATTTTCACATGGCCATAACTCTCTAGCCGTGAGGAGTTATGTGATGTTCCACATACCACCGGAAATGGCATGACATGTACTATCCATCTAGAATAGTCTTATTTAAATAATTTATTCTTTGCAACCACTTTGACTACTTTGACCTTTTGGGGCTTCTAGATGACTCATGAGGATTCTCCAACTTCACATGCCCATAACTCTCTAACCATGAGGAGTTATGTGACATTCCACATACCAATGGAAATGGCATGATATGTACTATCCATATAGAATATTCTTACCTTCAAATATATTAAAAATCATACCATTATACATCAAGCAAACTTGGTTCCATTACCCAAACCTTTGTGCTACCGGAATTCGCTACCATACTTTCTTCAAGGGTTGACATCAATGACAACCAACCCAAATAATCAACACAACAAGCCTAGTGTTGGTATAATGCATCAAGGAGGGGGAGTTGTAGAACTCACTCTCCTTTCCACTGCTACACTCTCATGGAAAGGAAATGGTTATTGATGTCAACAACCAACCAAAGTGACCTCAACAATTTACTTTTGTTGAGTTATTGATTCCATTGCAAACTATTGTTATGGAAAAAAAAATTGGTGTGCTTAGTCACTGAAGGATAATGACATTGACATCCATAATGTAATAGGTTTGCAATGAAAGTGGCATCACATCATGTTGGGGGATTAAGTGACCTTGGCATAAAGCATAATGTTCATTGGATGTTGACTTCATTTGGTAGAGCAAATATTGTGTGTTTGCAAGAAGTCAAAATTGTAGGATTTATGTTGAGTATGACCTTATCTGTAATTTAGTTAGGTGTGAAATGTCTATTTCCTAATCATTCTAAATATAAAGGTGGTGTTGATATGATAATATCCCCTCAAATTTTCATCTCCATTATTGAGTGGGGGTCATACCCAACACAAATATTAGTATGGGTCTTTCTTAACTTGGACAATACATTGTTGGGACTACCCAACATCTATGCTTCTAATAATGGAGGGGAAATAACAACCTTTAAACATTGGATTGTTGACAAAATGCATTTTCCTCGTAGTTGGTATTTGGAAACTTCACTAAGGTGGAAAGACAATAAGATGAGGAGAGGGAATTACCTATGTGGTTTCATGTGGATAAAATAAAGATTGGATTGCTCTCAAGGCCTGACATGAGATCTATAATCACAACCAAAATTGTCAGCAGGAATTTATGGAGTTATGGTTCACTTAGATGAATTTTAGGAAGGGGATAAAATATATTTATCAATGGCTTGATAAATATTTGTTGATAGAGAAAAATTATTTTTACTTTGACTACAATGGAGGTTGGCTAGTGTGTGTTGTTATAATGACCACTCTTTCAAACCACTAACAAATATGGTTCTCAATTTCTCGAGGACCCTAGAAAATGTGAATGCCTCATAATAGATATATCATGAATGTTTCACATCTTCAAAGACCATGCTTTTGTGTGTGAATTAGAACTATATAGAACCTGGTCCCCAAAGGGGATAATGGATGGATGGTCTAGTGGGGAAATGTCATGTCCAACACTGTGGCTTTTCTATAAGGTGTGAAATAAAAATTGAAAAAAATCAAGCATGGTCAAAACAAACCAGTGATGGAGCCCATATGGAAAAGAAAAGTAATTATTGTAATGAAGTTGTTCCATTTTCTTAGGGTGGAAAACATATGCAAAGCTAGAGGTGCTCAACTATGAGCCATATTGTATTTGCTTAAATTTGGGGATAATCCCATGGAGGCCTTATCCAAAGCATTTACTAGCAAGGAAGCATGCCAATGAGAACATTTATGCTCTTTAAACTACTTTCATTCAAGTTATAATTAAGAAAGGGATTAAGAAGGAGTTTGTTGATTACTACAATATGGTATTTCAAACATAGGTGCTCACAAAGGAAATATGTGAGGCCATATAGAGATGTTTGGATGTCATGTCAACCAATGTTTTTGAAGATTACAAGAGGCCCTATGAGCAAGCCTTTTCCTTTGACAAGCTTGCCTCAACACTCTACGAAATGGTTAATTCCAATGCACTTGACCTTGATGGGTTTCCATGTGAGTTTACAAGGCCTCATGGGAGTTTGTTGGGCCATACCTTTTACAATTCTATAAATGAGTTCCCATGGATCAATACTTGAGAGTGGGGATCAACCATAGTGTTATCAAGTTCATCCTCAAGGATGAAGACTCAAAGGTTATTACAATTTGGTGGCCTATAACCCTATTAAACACCTCCTACAAGGTTTTGGCCAAGGAATTTACCTAGCATGTTAAAAATATCAAAATTGTTAAGTCCTTAACCATAACCCTCATTCATTATATTTACATTAATTATAGTTATTTTAGTTTTTTATTATTGCATTCTAGCCCTCTTTTTCTTCTATAGATACATCAAGGAGACTCATTTGAATAATCATTTGAATAATCATCTCATCTTGTGCTTTAAATATATAGTAAAACAAGGATACCCCCTCAGGGAGGATTCATATGCATTCACTCTTTCACTTTATTTAAGTATGGAATTACTAAATTGGGTATTTTTATGCTTATTTGGATATTTGGTCCATAACATTTCGTATGAGAGTAGATGATCCTTGCTTTGGCTCCTTCAAATGAATCATCTTACCATTTTCTCTCTGAATGTTTTTTTGGGTCATTTCCACTAAGTGAAAATTTTAGAATTGAAAAAATACGTAGTGAAGTACATTGGGTAAAAATTCCAGAATATGATTCTCTATATTTTTAGAGTTATAGGTTGTGCAAGTTAGGGTTTTTGTCTGATTCTCAAACTAGGATTAAACATGTGGTTTTAATAAAATAGTCATATATGAATAATGCAAGCTACGGATCAAGTGCCACTAGTGGAAATTGAAAGAAGATGGACCATAATGGTTAAGATCAAAATTTTGGACCTATGACAAAATTATTGGCAAAGAGGTAATCGATACAATTTTGCTCCCTTGAAATAGGGAAAAAATAATGGGTTTCTGGTAATCTCACCGTAACTTTCTATTGGAAGCTCCAAATTGTGTGGGATGAGTGGGAGCCTAGAGATAACATATCAAATAACATATTGAAAAGTTGCATCAACATATAATTATAATTGGTGAAGTTCAACTAGCGAAGCAGTCTTCAAAATCGGGGCTTTACAAGAGTTTTGAGGAGACTACAATATTTTTTCTCTATTGTGACAATTATATTTTTTAGGCTAGAGACATGTACCAACATCCATATACATATACATATCATTTATTGGGTAAAATTGCAACTAAGAAGCATGCACGTTGATAATATAGGTGGGGTCATCATTGGATGCCCTTGTAGATATGTATAGGTACCAGGAAAGTAGCACCACATTAGACATAATAAATACATAGTTTGATCTTTTATGTACCCTAGGGTATATTCAAAGCCCCGTAGGAATAACCAAGACCATACTTATATATCCTTTCTACCATATATATCTATAGTAAACTAAGCTCAACACTCGAGTACATCACTCTCATGTACCTAGGAATTGGGTAGTATCGCTAAGGGTGCAGGCCATCCTCCTTGGTTGAAGCTATAAAAGACTAGTTAAGTATTATTGTTTTAAACCCAACCATCAGATAGCTAAAGATCCTGACACTCCCTCAACCATGAGGCACTTCAAAAATCATAAAATCATCATGTCTAGATGTAATAATCCAAATGTGACTTGCGTAAAGGATTTTAAAGGCTCATCCATGACACACAAAGAGAATGAAGATGTATAATTTGAGGTGTTCAAGTTGGAAGAGATAATAGAGATCATGAAATCTATAATGGTAAGAAAGGTTGGCATCCTAAATATGTTAACTTAATTGGGATTCAATTTTAGGGATGATCTCAAAGAGATGGAAATCAAAGATGATCTCAAAGAGATGGCTAACAAACATGATCTCAAAGAGATGGCAAGCAAAGTGGATCTCAAAGACATGAAGGGACCTTATCAAGGAGCTAAAAATCCTCCTTATCTTAAATTATCCTCCTTAAGAAGAGGATAAGGAGAATAAGAGGATCGAGTCCCAATCACATATGAATAACATTTGGATAACAAGAGGATCGAGTACCAAACACACAACTAGTCATCACTCCAAGATACACACCACCATGGTTTTAATTTGAGACCAATGAACACTCCATTCCCAATATCGATATGAGAATTTTCATGGTAATGATCCCATAACATGGATATTCCAAATAGAGAAATCCTTTGATCTACACCAAGTTCTAACTCTACAAAAGGTAACTATCACATCCTTATATTTAGAACCTAGGTAATCCATGTGGTACCAATGGCTTTGTCTCTTGGTATATTTTCACAGATGAATTAATATCACATTATGAGGATAGTATGAGAAACACCTTATTTATCCAATTGATAAATATCAAGTAAAGAGGTCCATTTATAGACCACTTTCAATGACTTCAAAAGTTGGGTCTTGGAGTGAAGAATATTTCCAAGGATAATTTATTAGATCTATTTATGAACACTTTAAATGAAAGCATTCAACACGAGGTGCGTCTCTTGGAGCCTAAATCATTGGATAAATATTTTGGTGTGGCAAAGAAAGTTGGAAGTAAAAATATAACTACCATAAGGTCTATCACTATACCTATAGATAACTCGGTATTCCCACTCCTAACCTCACTCAACCCATAAGGTTGACACCACAAAAAATGGGTGAAAAAGGAGAAAAGAGAATATGTTTTAATTGTTCCAGTAAGTACAATAAGGGGCATAAGTGTGGTGAGAAGAAATTATTCTACATAAAGTGTGAAGAGGAAGAAGGACAAGGGATGGAACCTTATCAAGATCCAAAACTAGAAGATACTACTCCAACCATATATTTTCATGTTTTGGTTGGCATTTTCACTCTTCAATCTCTTGAGATAGAAATGTATATCTAGAAAAAAAAGATAACGAGGTTGATTGATTCAAGTGGTACATGTTACCGCTCAAACTCTCACTAAAGGGAAATTCCTACTCTCTGAAGGAGAGCCTAGGGGAAACTACTAGGCAACCCAGCCAGTATCACCTTGGTGGCCTTACCTCTCAATTTATGCCTTAAGTAAGGGGATTCATAGCCTAAGGAGCATGTTCCTAAGGGTCAATCTAAGATAGGTCCTTGAGTGAAGAAGGGAAGATCTTCTTACTTGGATTGACAAAGACTTTATAACCTCAACACTACCCAATCTCATGAATAAAGCAAGCTTGTGTGTGAAAATAGGTAAATCAAATAATCAAAATGTGTTTAACCTAGACCAATGTGCTCATTCAAGATTATTCTTGGAAAGTGAAAATTAAATCTTGCCCAATAAACCGTGTATCATGAAATTCTATTATAATATCAAAACATGAATCTGATTACACAATGAAATGTGATCATGAGATCATAGTGTTTGCATCATTCATTTATCATATCATTAACATCAAAGAGTGAGATTTTATTTTGTCATCATCAATATACCATCCACAATTATGTGTCAATGATTCTAACTCTATAAAGATGGTAGAAAATAACATTTTTTTAACAAGTACAATGTCAAACCATTCAAGTATCAAACTGTCGTAAATCAAGGCAATACAAGTATCAAAGTTAGGTGAGAATTTGTAGCATTCAAAACGTCATCCAATAACTATGAACACATGAACTTGTGAAAACAATGATCCACATGGATTATTCGTAACACAACAATCATAGTTTGCAATCATGAACACTGAATAATCCCATCAACATTCAAAGCACGTCATCAAAAGTAAGTTTTAGATATTTCCAAATTGTGAGACATCCCAAGTGTTAACAGAGATATGCAAACATTTTGTAATGGTTTAAGAAATGTACCAGCAGTGAAATGTTTAAGCATTAGAGTGATTTAGATCATGAATTAAGAGAGTCTGCCATTTACATTAGGAAAGAAACCCTCAAATATGCAATATACCAATGTTGGAAGAACCTCAAACAGTTTTGAAATAAGTGTGACGTTAGCACATTGACGTAAGTCATTGAATCATATCTTGCATCGATTAGGTTTGGAGGATATTCAAAAATATAAATGTGCCCAGACAGTGCATGGAAGATCAACCACATTGCAGAATTAGCAAACCCTTAAACCATTATCATAAGCATCAAGATTTGGATTAATCAAAGAAGTATTGTGTGCTTATGTGAGTATAAAAGTGAGATATTATTCCCAAATCAACATAAACAAGCTTAGATATGAAATAATAACATTAAAACCCTGAATGTCAAACTTATAAGGTGAATTATGGGTGAAAATAATTTCACTCAATAGTTAGGTCATTCCCCTTGTTTAGGCATTGATTTGTCTTCATTGAGCATATAGATCACAAAAATGGATCAATTTTAATACCTCAGTTTTGAGTCCCCATATTAATGATGTATTTTTGTTTATTTGATGAAATTTTAGAGTGCATGTAAAGTTGAAAGGTCGGAGAGCCTAGAAGTGCAATACTTTGAATATTAATAATAAAAATGCATCATTGGGTGCAACATGAACAAGGATAGAGTGATAGGGGGCAATGATTCCACGAGAGAGGGGGCTAAAGGGGATAAGTATTTTTATTATATTTTATTCACCCATATTGGATTTAGTTGAGAAAATTGGTTACGTGAGCTTCTTGGGGAGGTCACGTGATGCATTATTGCATGTAATTATATAAACCATGTTTTTGGTCATTTGGGGGATTGTCATTCATTGTTCCTCAATCATTGTTATGTGTTCATCATTTAATCTTACTCACTCTTGTTCTTGTTTTGGGAATGGAAAATGAATTGTTGGAGGAAAAAAAGCCATTGCTTGTTGGATTTAGGTAACTTTTGATAATTCCAACAAGTAATTGATGCTTGTGTGCATGAGAATGTTGAAAGTTCTGAAAGAACTATCCACAACTGAGAATCCTTGGAGTTTCAAGCATTGATATTTTTTTACCATTAGAATTGGAGCCATGGAAAAGAAGTGGAATAGGTAGTGGGATTGCATTGCATAGAAGGGGGTTCATTTATTTGGCTTGTGCAGGCTAAAAGGGGAAAGAGAGCTAGTAAACTAGGATTGTTATGTGGTTGAGAAGATTGTGACAGCTTGGTAGCTGACTGGTGTGAAACTTAGAGTTGGCCTAGGACTCGTCCTTGTATATTTATAGCCTCTAATTGAGTGTGGAATGTTGTATAGATTTATGTGCGGAAGAGCCTAATGTTGGTTGGAATGCCCGATGTCTACAACCAATCAATAAAAAATTTCCTTAAAACATAAGTTCTCAATGTATCTCTGTTAATTATATTTCTATTGTGTATTTATTATATTTATGTTGAGTTTATAACATGCATGTTTGTTGATTAATGGTGTGTATGGAATGATAACACATTTCCTTAAATTTTTTCATGTTATTGATTAATGCATGTAACTGCATCATGCTTCTTTATTTATTAATTGGTATGAGAAACTCGAAATGTTGCTAAGAAGGTGATTTTTGAGGTACCTGGGTCGACGTGTACGTTACAGATTGGTATCAAAGCACCAGTTTGCAACACTTGGGCCTTATAGTTTGACACATTGGTTGGAAAATTTTAATTATGCATAGGTCGAGCCAGAGGGTGCTTGGGTGGTCGAACAACATTTCTTGAAAATATGCAATTTGGGAATTTTACAAAAAAATTGAAATTTGTTTTTTCATACAGTGAGGTCAGCGATGACATGGAGACCTTTTGTAGGGTTATGTGGAGTGCCACGATGGTAGAGTGGTAGGCCACAATGGTGGATCGATGGTTGGTGGCATAAGGGTGGTCGGGCTCGCGGGCAACGTGGGTGGCCACACCACATAGGTGGGAGGATTGAATACCATAGTGGTATCGAAGCATTTGTAAGTGGTTTTAAAACATTGAAAATGATTTTTGAAATGTATAAGAGGATTCCACATATCCCAAGTAATTCTAGTGGTATCATAGGTTGGTGCGTCACTAACCTCCCTCCACTTCAACCTCTGAAATCAATCACAATTGTTGATCATCCCCAATCTCCATCATCTGATCTGGGGTGCAAATGGGTTGCACGTCGGAGGTAAGGTGTGGATGGGGACCTGCTAATGGCATGGTTTATTTATAGGGTTCCATGTGGCAGTCAGTATGGAGGGACCCAAATTTAATAATTTTTTGTATGGAATTGTAAAGAAAATAAAGAAGGAGAAGATAAAGGTAAGGGAAAGACGGAAGAGAGAGAGAAGTTGGTGGCAGAGGATGGCGAGGCAGGGCCAGATGGCTAGAGGGGTGACATGGAATCTTCTTAGGGTTCCATGTGGATCCATGGTGCCACATAATCATCCACATCAGAAGATTTCCACTTGTGCAGATGATAACCAGTTTTGCAAAAAATTCCAAGTCTGGAAAAATTGTAAAAAGGACAAAGTTGCAAATTCCAAATTGTTGTAGAATCTTACATGAGCAACAGATTGCTAACCTGAAAATTGTTATGTGATCACCATCATGAATATTATCATTTCTCGATACATAATTTGTCTTGGTTCTTGATGTATTTTCTTCTACAGTCAACAGAAGTTGGCCTCATAGCCAAATTTCACCAGTGGAGAAAGGGCATAAGTGGGGTGAAAATGGTTTTTCAGGAAGTTGTAACTTTCCGCTCAGAGATCGGATCAAGGCACATGAATAGTAATTGGAAATATGATTCAAAGGAGAATAATCTTAAAATATTAGAATTTGGAGAAGTGTGATAGGATTCTTCATTAATTGAGAAGAATAAGGACCTGTAGCATTAATTAACAAAAATTTTATAATATGCACAATTCTAACAAAAATGGTTGCTTGCACATTTTCCAAAATTAGGGGTAGAAGCAGGTAAACTTAAGTTAGAATTTCATATCAGAGACATAGAGGATGCAAAAAGAGACTATAGTCGTGAGAAAGAAGGAAAAAAGCCAAAATATAAGTTTGGGTAATGAGGAAATAAAATCTAATGGACATGGGAGCAAGGTAAAGCCAACAGAATTGGTAGAGACTATGAGGAGTTTGAGAATGGAAATGCAGAGTTATAGAGCTGACAATGAGAATATAATGATAGAACTGCAACGACTCCATTTTTAATCCCTGAATTAGAAAAGTATATTGTAAATATGATGTATGGTCAAGGGTTAGGCGATGTAATACGTAAATGATGTATATTGAATATAATAAATAAAATGTATCAATGGACACAAATGGAGATTTGGGGGCTTTTTATCCACAAGAGAGGGAAGGGGTCCAAAGGGGAGAGTTTACCCATGTCTATTATACCCAAAACATTTTTCTAAATTATCCTTATTATGAACCTTCTATTTTTTGTTGAGTGTTCTAGAAGTCGCATCTAGGGATGATTTTAAGGATGGAAATTTATTTTAAAATGTAGAAACCTTGGCGAATCTTATTAATCCTTCATATGCCAACTATAAATGTTTGGCGATGGTTTTGTAAAATTATTCAAATTTCTAAGGATTTTATATAGTTTTTATAAAATTTTGGAGATTTTTAAGGTAAAATAATTGTATCCTATAGAATTTGGGCGAATCATTTTTAAAATGGCGAATCTCGTTTTTGGAAAAACCATGGAAAATTATCCCATGAGCGAAATTTAGCCCCTAAAATCATCCCTGCTTGCATCCCATATTTATTGAAAGAATGGGGGCTAAGTACAATCAACCTTGGGAAGGGTGTGAGTCAAGCATGGGAGAAGAAGGAAATTTGTATGGGGAAGGAGAACATAGTTTTTGACAAGTAGGTTTTTGGACAACAAGAGGGTTTTGAGTGTTGAAGCTTGAAGGCGGCCATAGTGGGAATGTATGGTAGATATTTTGGAGATATAATCTCATGTGAAGAGAGGTTGTGGGATTGAGAGTAATTTATATTCAAGAAATTGTCCAAGGAACAAGTATTTTGATGTTGTGTGAATTCCTATTGCAGTTGTAGATTCTTGGAGTACTCAGCTGAGAGATTTCCTATCCAATATGTCTTGGATCCAAGAGAGGGAAGTGGGATAGCATGAAGGGATATGTTGGAAAGAAGGGGGTTTCATTTCTTGGGTTGTGCAGGTTGAGGGGAAAGAGATATGGTGGATTGTAATTATCTGTGGGAGTTAGTTGATGATAGGGGACAGTAGCCAGCCTTAGGGACCACCGTATCTTGTGGATTCATAACCCCGGCTTGGGGGTGACTTGTTGTTGAGAACTGGAACAACAAGTCTATGGTTGGGGGGATTGTTTATCCTCTGCAGTGGGTTTCATATTTACTAGGATAAGTGTTTTGATTTGTTGTATCTATTTATAATAAATGTTAATATAATTGTTGTGCATTTCACTTTGAGTTATTTTGGTTATTGGTGTTTGTTGTGAGTAGAATGATGCATTTGAATCTCTATTTATGTGGTTGAATTTCATTGTATGTCTTTACATGTTGTTGTGCAAATTTAAAGTAATTGCATTTATCTTTTTAATTAGTATGGACAATTGCATGAGCTTGAATTTAATGTTGTGTGTTACTTATGAATCTAAAATTGATATCAGAATTTTTATTTGGTCTTTTTAGTTGTGGCGTGACCTAGATTGGGAATAGGTGCATTACATTATGGTATCAGAGTTGAATATGAGGTAACGGGACTCAGTCGGGTGGCCAGGTACGTTACATTGTGGTATCAAAACCATGGTTACAACACTTGGGATTTATGGGCCAAGAACTAGGGAAAAAATGAGAATTATTAGTCTTCATCATGAAATGGGGTGTAATTGGGAAAAAATCCCAAATTTTGAAGTTCAATTCAGTGAGAAAATCGACTGGGGTGTGTCAAATTGCAGGTGCAGAGGTCAATTTGACTACATAGGGATTAAATTAGTTGTGGAAATTTAATTTATAGAGTTTCCATGGTGATCAAGGAAGAGAGTCTTGAATTCTATGCATTCTGGAGATTTTCAAAAATATGAAATCATGGAAAATTTGGGGATTTTCCATATTGATGACATGGAGGTGAAAGGTGGAAATAAGAGGATAGGTGGTCATCAAGTGAGGGACACATTGAAACTCCTATGTTGAAATGTCATACCCCGTAACCTAAGAGATAGTGGGGACCGGTAGAGTCCTATACACGACTTATTTGGAAAAGTCGGGATTAGATGTGGAATCGTTTCCCACCGAAACCATGAGGTAGTGATGTTGTGATGACATTGATCTATGTTTTGGTGACATGGTAGTGATAGTGTGGATTTATACAGTGGAATTTTACCCATGGCAGGGCCAAAATGGTGGGATGTGAAGTTGGATGCCTTAAGTCCAAGGCAAAAAGGGCTAAGTGTGTGGAAGTGTGGAGATATGGAGAGTCCAAAGGAAGAACTATGTGAAGTTCTCTGCACAAGAATTGTGTAGAAGGGAAGTTTGTGCGGAGAAAAAGTTTGTGCAGAGAAAAAGTTTGTGCAGGAAAGAGGTTAAGGTTAGGTCCTCCACACTGCAAGAAAATTTTGGGAATAAACTAAGTGTTGGCTAGTGCAGTGGAAAGGGAATCTTCGCACAAGAAACTATCAAATGGATAAGTGTTAGTTTTTTGGACATATGGTTGTGCGGAGATATGGTTGTGTGGAGATGTGATTGTGTGGAGATGTGGCTATACGGATATATGGTTGTGTGGAGATGTGGTTGTGCAAAGATATGGTTGTGAAGAGACATAGTTCATGTGCAGAGGTATGAGGTGATCGAGCCTTCTATCCAGCGTGGAAGAAGGGTGATAATAGTGTTGGAATATTCACCAATACTGAGAGGGGGAGTGAATCAATATTGAGAAATTTTTACCATTTTTAATCGCAACATTAAATTATCAATGATTACATTCACTTATGATTGCATTTAACATGTCATAATACATCACATCATACACAGTGCACAAGAAATTTTTACGTAGAAACCCAAATGGGCGAAAACCACATAATGCTTTCTTATGTATCAGAAGATTACATTCATAGGAAGCACCAACTTCCAAAATTCTCCAGCACCAACTGGAAGGAGGTTCCAACCCCCTTGTTTACAAACTTGAACCTAAAGGAAGCTACAACTCCCTAATTTCTCTAGATCCAACTAGGAGGCTCCAACCCCCTAACTTATAGGCTCCAACCTGAAGGAATCTCTAACTCCCTATATTTTCCAGCTCCAACCAGAAGGAGGATATGACCCCCTTTCCTTACCCCTTCCTTCCTCCCTAAAATATAAATGGAGACTCAACCTGTCACTGTCATTGTCACTGCCACTGTCACTGTCATTGTCACTGTCATTGTCACTATCATTGTCACTGTCACTGTAATTTTCATTGATACTATCATTGTCACTGATACTATCACTATCACTAATACATCATCATCATCAAAACGCAATATGTCACTGTCATTGATACTAATACATCGCCATCATTAAAACTAATACACCATCATTATCATCAAAATTGGCTCACTACATAAAGCCAAGATCACCAAAATACCTCCAAACCGTATGCCCAAAACCACCAAGACATCCCTCTATCTATGTGCCAAAATATGCATCAAACATGTACCAAAATCACCAATATATGTACCTTGTTATCCCCAATTCCTAGGTATAACTAAGGAGATGATGTCTCAAGGCCCTTGGGTTGCATACATGGAGTATCGAGAGACATTTTGACCAGAAGTGTTCATTTGCACAGACAGAGACCCACCTCACCACACATATCTCAGGATCATCATGAGGGTATCCACCACATCATCTTGCTTCAGGAAGACATTGGGTATTGCTCCATGAGGTACAAGATAGGTATCATGGTGAGCGTCATTTTAATATTTGAGGCATTTGAGTTTGTTGCATTTAAAATTGTTTTTGATTATGTAATGTATGCTTGGAAATTATGTTCTTTTCCATGTTTCATATTGGTGGTTGACATTGCGCCCTAGTAAGCGGTCATCCTTAGGGACAGTTTTGCTATTGAGGGGTCCTCTTGATAGGTCATCGTCCCATTTCTGACCATAATTTCTATCTTCCACACTTCATCCCCTCGTCACCTTATCTTTTGGTATTTTCGAGTGTACTGACCCAAGAAGGGAGTGTCCCTATTTTCATGGGAAGAAGGGGTTTAAGGCCAAGAGGCTTGTAGATGGAAAAAGATAAAATCCAATCATATACATTCTAGATTCTCTCCCATGGGTCTCAAGGAAAATGAAATGTCTCTCATAAGAAACTGGCGGGACCCATAAAAATAACAAATACAAAATGCCAACCAAGGTAGAGCATGTGTGGGAAATCATTTTCATCCCTAGGTAGAAGTCCCGCACATTTTCTTCAACTTGGGGAAGCATAATGTGACCAGGGTAGAGTCAAGGTGGGCACTGTTTTTCATGCTTAGGTAGAATCCCCACCTTGGCTTCAACTTGAAAATGTCTTAAAAGAACAAAGGGCATAAATGGGCTTGGAAATAGGATGCATTGAAAAACAAGGTGCAACACAGCCTCCACAAAGGCACCCATAAATGAGATACTACGATCACTTGTATGTCACAAACCCCATGCCAAAATATTTTTCCCCCATCCATATCATCTTCTCCACCTGACCTAGAGAGGGGTTCACTTGGAAAACACTCCTTGACTTAGGGAATGATTTACCCAATAGGTCACCTTGTCAACCCTCCCATACCTAAACTTGGTAAATTGCATAGGGTCTTTCAGCACTTGTTTAGTTTGATGAGGTGGTTTTTAATGCACATTCTTAGGTGGATATTTTTTTTATTTGATTTACTTATCATGATGCATTTGAATTGAGACCCTTGGAGGGCGTATTCATTATCTTTGCAGGACCTAGTTGGTGGAAAGTTTTGGAAGAACAAGCCTAGCTTGGGCTTCCTTGGGGCTTGAAGCCCACGGGATGGATACCATAACCCACATGTTGGGAAAATAAGGAAGATGAATCTTTCCTTTGGAGGAAAAATAAGGCACCATGGATGACCTCACCTACCCCAATATTTTTCCTTTGAAGGCCAAAATGTCACTTTTGCAGGGTTGATGTCACACTGGGGCTAGTATTTCGTGGTGAAGATGGACACTTGGAATTTTGGGAGAGGAGAATCCTCACCTTGATGGAGAAGACCCTATTGCTTGGGAAGAAGGCCTTTGGAGGCCCAACGATTCATCCCTAAGCTCAATGTCCACCCAAAAGTGCCAAAACATCACCCTAGAAGAGGGATGACGTCATATTATGGTTTTCTTATGTGCATTTTTTAAAGTTAAGTTTTAATTTAATCATGTAAAGGGGAAAAGTAAGGGTTGTTGACCCTTTACTTTTTGATTACTCTAAAATTAAGTGGACAAACACTTTTAGGAGGATTTGTATAAATAGAGATCAAACTCTTGTCATTTTAACACAACTCTCCCATCTTGGAGAGGATACTTGGATGAAATGTGTGCCCCTCTTGGGAAAATTCATTTTCTCTCTCTTGTGATATGGTTTAGCTTTTGTCTTATGGAAGGAAGTGGTGTGGTATCTCTTGGAGACTCTTTCTCTTTCTTTGATGGTGAAAAATACTTGGTAACTAGGGTTTGTCTTGGCATTTCTTGGAAATGCTAAGGAAAATATGCAGTTTGTTAGGTTTATTTCTTGTTCCATGGTTGTTATTGGATATATCCTTGGAGGAGTATAAGTATTTACAACCTCCACCAAGTTCTATCATTTTTGTTTGTTGAAAAATATATTGCAAAGGTTGTTAGGAGGATTAAAAGGGTTTACACCCTCCTAGACTTTACCTTGTTAGGGTTGCTATCTCAAGGGAGTAAAAGGGATTACACCCCTTTAGATTTAGTAGACCTAACCTAATACAAGAAGACCCCATAACCCATTTGGAACGGCACTAGTCTTTATTTGCATTGGAGAAATAAATCATTTGCATTGGTAAACATTATTTATAGAGATATTTATTTTGTTCAAGTTGGAATATTTTCTTGATGCTTTAAGCCTGTTAAAGCCTCTAGGGCGTTTTGATTGGCCTAGTACTATTGGAGCTATAACTTAATAAAAGCCTCTAGGGAATTTTTATTGGCCTATTATTCTTGGATCTATAACTTAATAAAAACTACAGCCATTAGGGCTGCATCAAATCATTCTATATCTTCAATTTTTACTTGTTTTTCAACCGTGGAGTTTTGCTTGTAGACCACTATTGTCATTTTACTTCTTATTTGCTAACTTTTTGTGGGTTTACTTGTCAATTTTTATGGTTGAAAGTTGTTGTTGTATAAAATATTTGCTACAGCCACTTGTATGTTACAAATATACTCTAAAAACATCATATGATAGCCCTCTAATACCACTAAAATTTGTGCTAAAGTATTGGGAACTAATCTACTTGTTTTATGCTTTATTTATCAATAGATCTTTGATGCTTTAAGTGGTTGAATCTGCAGTAATCATTTTTTTTCCTTGCTGATATATATTTGTGTTTACTTTTTTAATGAGGGATAACAAGCTTAACTTACTTTTCCACTTGACTTTGAGCTTGTATATGTGTTTATTCTTGTGTCTTGGGCAGGTACAACTCTCTTACGCAGGTACCCAAGTACTTGGCAACCATAGACCATCCCATAAATTTTTTACCAATCCATTCTTCACTTAGTAACTTGACCTATAGGGGCATCACTTCCATAATCTCACTTTTCATCTCATTCCCCCCTAGGGTCACCTGGGACTCCCCCCTTGTGTTGGATTCTTCCTTCACTAAAGAAAGAGGGGGTTTATCTGAGGTGGCAGTGGGTAAACTATCCCACCACTATTTCCATCTTGTGGATTGGGTCCGGCTTTTCCCAACCTACAGTTTGCGTGATAACATACCTCATACTTGTGCCAAATATATGCCTCAAACCATGTACCAAAACAAACCAATGTACCATAACATCCAAGATATGCCTCAATGGATATACCAGATAGATTACATGTACCAAGGAAATACCTAAAACAATATACCAAAGATATGCCTCAAACAATATACCAAAGATATGTCTCAAACAATATACCAAATATATTCCTCAAACAATATACCAAATATATGCCTCAAACATGTGCCATAACATCACCAAGATGTGCTTCAACATGTACCAACATCACTAAGATATAACCCTCAAAACAAGCATATAGTGATACCTTTAATCATGAATATAACTCGGTGCATTAGATCTCAGAATATCATACCTTCCTCATCTTCTTCAAGAATACACAAGCATCTTCTTTAACCTTTACCTAGGTCTCGCGGGAAAGAAACTGGGCAACTAGCGGTGCCTCGCGTGACGCTACCAAGACAACTAGCAAGGGCCTCGCAGGACACCCTGCACTTGACCCGCGGGGTCTTCTCAATTAGGTTTTTTCATAAACCCTTCTCCTGCCTGCAGCTCTAAGACTTCTCCTTCGCTACCTTAGATTCATTGCCTCGTATTCACTTAAGAGATCACATACTTCCTTGGTTGCTTGATTAGAATGAGAGGCTTCTTGATGTGTATTTATAATGTTTCAAGTAACTCATGTACTTAACTTTAGGGCCGACTTGTAAGTTCTTGTTTGTAATAACTTTTCTTCTTTTCCCTAATTTTTGGGTCGACTTGCTTCTTGTTACAATTTTTTAGGGCTTCTTGACCATACTCAGGGGATTCATTTTTAAGAGGGCATAACTTCTCAACCCTGAGGAACCACATGGCATTCCACATACCATTGGAAACAACATGATGAGAACTATCCATCTATCCAGGTTTTACATGTATTTCCATTGTTCTTCATCCTATTTTTCCTCAAATAAATTTGGGCTTCATGACCATACCCCTAGGGCTTCTTAAACACTCAATCACTTAGCCATAATTCTAGGGCTTCTTGTATACTTATTCAAAGTGTCTTCCTGTGAGGACCATTCTTAAGGGAACCACTTTGGAGACTTCTTCAAATACACCCATTACTTCTAGAGACTTTCAAACTTACTTCAGGGCTTCTTCTAGGGTTGACATCAATGACAACCAAATTTCCAACATTGACATCAATGAAAACTAACGTTCCAACAATATATCCCTTTGGAATTTATGGAAACACTCATACTCCCCCTGTGATCATTTATCCCCTTGTCTCCATGCGTTCTGATTTTTCTATCCCCCTTTGAGATCAATGGAAAAGGGTAATTCCCTTTGACACTATACCTTATTTTAATAATCTCACTCACCCTATATTCATGCTTCTGATTTTTCTCTACTACTTTTGTCCTTTCTCTCCCCCTTTGACATTAATGGTAACTCCTTCTGATGATTTCTCTCCCCCTATATTCTTCTGCAAGATGTCATGTAGATCAATGTGGGGTTTCTTGTATATGCCTTATTTCCTCTCATTTGGTGCTCATTTTCCATTGGTGCTTCCTCTTATTGTAATCACTAATGTATATTAAAAGAATTCATGTCAATAATTCTACATGTCTCATCATTTCTTCATTGATATTACATCAATCATTCAACAATTTTCTTTTGATAGTATAACTCCTCCTGATGGTTTATCTCTCCTTGTCTTGTTGTGCCTCTTATAGCTTGTCTTCCTGTGACTGGCTGGTTCCACCTGTCAATATGCTTCTTTTCTGAGTCATATGCTTTACTGAACATTCCTCTTGATGATAATGCCAACAATTTTTTCTGCAATTCCTCTTGAGCTCATGTTTTCATCCATTTCCAGGTATCTTCTTTGGTTCACATCAAGTATTATCCTCTAGACCTGCCACATATCTCATGAATTCATCTATGTCCATATGTCACGAAATTGTACATGACTCTGCTACTCAAATGCACATGATGTTAACCCATTTGTCACTTTACTATTATGAAGACTTATTTGAATATGTTGCAACTAATCACTACAAATTCTTGCTTCTCGGGATGAATCAAATATATCCACTAGTCTGCTCTATCTTCAAATAAAACTTCTACAAGTCTTCATTATATCCATGCTTGAAATCCTCTATACCATATCATGAATATCTTCCTCAAAAATGTACAATGATATTCTTCGTAAATTCCAGATGACTACTTCATACCTGCATGGGGATGTGTTCTAAAAAACTTCTTCTTAACCAATTTGTCCATCAGGTCATTCTAAACCTGCCTTCCCGAAATATGAAAACAAATGCTTCAGACTGCTCGAAAGATAGTTCTCTAATCTGTAACTGTTGTTTAGAATCCCCCTTTTCACTATTCACATTTACTGGGAGTCTCTAAGTTGGATGGATTAGAAAAATATATAAGCATGCTATGATGTAGGATCATCATTCTAGATTCTGACATGTTACTCTTTACTTGTAGATTCATCATGATCTCGCAACTCTGTAAATCTTGTGAGTATGATCTTTGGGAGTTTTTCATTTACCTGTTCTTCTTATTTATTTTTCCTTCTCCAAAATTTCTTGTATCTGATATCAGTGTTTTCTTTCATGGAAGGCTCCATCATGCTTCTATAATCACAATCTATGTGTCCATAGTTGTGGCATTTGTAACATTCAATATTGTAAGAGGCCACATAAACATCTTTTGCTTAAACATTTATTCTATACACTCTGCAATCTATAGCTTTATGTCCAAAGTTATTACAAGTAAAACAATAACCATAAAAGAAACATTGATACCTGGCATCAAATGATCCTCTTTGTGATGTAGTCCTTTTGAATTCATGCCTTAGATGATCACGATCTTCTCTTCCAATGTTTTCTTCACAATGATTGAAGCTTCTTTAATGCCTGGAGGTATAAGGTCTTCTTGGAGATACACCTCTTCTGCATTCATTCCTCTTTGACTCTTGTTGACCATGATCCATTCCTTTGAGAATGTATGCATAATTATTAGTATTCTCTCCATTCTTATTTTCCAGAAACCTGGAACACTTCTCTACAACTTTCTTTACTAGTTGTGTGGAGATTCCTCTTTGTTCGACGCTCTTGTTGGCATTGGAATTTGCATCTTATTTGCATGAGGCCTCACCAATGTATCCAAAACTTGATTTATCAAATGGTGACCCTTGAAAGTTGAGAATATCTTCTAGTACTTGAGAGATATTCAAGTTCTTCTTGAGATTATCAACTTCAACCTTTAATGAGACGACTTCTTCTTCAAGCTTCTCACAATCTTCTTCTTTCTTCATCATCTGGATATTCATTACTTCTTTCGTTCTCTTGGGTTCTTCAAGTTTGGTATTCAAGGAGATGATTTCTTCTTAAAGTATCCTTTATTGTTGACTAAATTTTTCTTCAATCTTTTTTAAGTCCTCGGATATTTCCTTAAGATGACTTTTCAAAATTTCTTCTCTCTTCTTTGCTTCCTTTCTTAGTGATACCATTTCGGATTCCAAACACTTCTTTTATTTTAACTGATTTTTGAGTGTTTCTTCAACTAATTTGGCTTCTTCCAGATGAACCTTTAGATTTATGATAATCTATTGGATCTCTTCACAATATTTGGTATCATTTTAATAACCCTCTTTTATCTTGATCAAATCTTCCTCAAGAAAAAAAAAATTCTTCCTTTCTCCTTTTAGCTCAGTCAAAGTGTCGAGTACTTCTGCTTCAAGATCTACTTCACCTTCTTCTTCATTTGAATTTGTCTAATATGATGAGATTCTTTATTTTTGTTCTATCTCAGCATATTCTTTGTCATGCTTTGGCTCTATGATTACAAGAAGAGATTCCTTTGAGTAGAAATTTTGTAGCTTATTCCAAATCTCTTTGGCTGGTGAACATTGTCACACTTTGACTTTTATCGGATCAGATAAACCTTCCAGGGTGAAATACATTGCTATTTTGTTTTTCCTTTTTAATTCCTTCTTAGCTGCAGTCTTCGAAGGTTTCCTTGAAGTGGTGTATCCTAAAACAATTGAGTCACAAATGTCATACCACTGTGATTTTAGAAATACTTTCATTCTTGAGTTCCATATCTCATAGTTCTGAAAATTCCGACCATTAAACACTAGTATTCCATTATTTGTGTATCCATTATTTGTTTACTCCATGATATCAACCATTGGTGTGTAATCCATGATCTCTCTTCCAGTTATTAGACCATTTTCCGAAAGACCTGCTTTAATTCCAATTGTTGGAATATTCCCCAATACTAAGAGGGGGGTGAATCAGTATTGAGCACTTTTTACCATTTTTAATCAGAACATTAAATTATCAATGATTTCATTCAGTTGTTATTTCATTTAAAATTTCATAAACATATAACCATAAATAGTACCATTCGACAATGCATCACATCATACACAGTGCACACGATATTTTTATGTGGAAACCCAAATGGGAGAAAACCACGGAATGTTTTCGTATATATCAAAACATTACATTCATAGGAAGCACAAACTTCCAAAATTCCCCACCACCAAATACAAGGAAGCTCCAACCCTTTGTTTACAAGATTCAACTTGAAGGAAGCTACAACTCCCTAAATTATCCAGCTCCAACCTGAAGGAAGCTCCAACTCCATGTATTTTCCAGCTCCAACCGGAAGGAGGATAAGAACCCCTTTCCTTTCCCTTCCTTCCTCCCTGAAATATAAATGGAGACTCAACTCGTCACTATCATTGTCACTGATACATCATCATGATCAAAACTCAATCTTTCATTGTTACTAATACT
>ML787533.1:531813-560857 GCA_009831015.1 Picea engelmannii | reverse complement strand
GAATGTGATTCAGGTGGATCAAGAAGGTGTCTTGCAAGTGCATCATGTGCGCATATTGGACTGGAGAAGCAAACAACTCCAGAATCGAGCCATAGATCTTGTAAAGGTCTAGTGGACCTAGTACGGTCCTGAGGATGCGACATGGGACCATGAGGATGCTACGCGGGTAGAATACCCACATCGTTTTGAAGATTTTGAAAAGTTTGCTAATGTTGTATAAAGAGTTGCACTGAGGACAGTGCAAAAATAAGGGGAGGGGATTGTAATATCCCCCAATAGTGCCCCAACTCTCTATAGGTTGTGGGTTGAGTTACGAATATGTGAATTGTGGTCATGAAAAGGATTTCAAGCGACATGAATGATAGAGAAACCAAGCAGCTATGCAAATAGGATGGGAGACTAGTTGGAATCTGAGGATGCTAAACGAATGTGAGAGAGGTCCTCAAGGAAAGGAAGGCATCATTCTCCAACTGAGAAAAAGGTCAAGTCTAGATTCCAGAGAAGGAGGCGCAACTAGCACAACAATGATATCGCTAGGATGCTTCTGAGCATGTTGAATAGGCTTTCAAGGGTTTAATGGTCATAGTGAATAAGAAGTGGAATCAAACCTCTAAACAACAAATCTAAGATAAATTTCAGAACTCGGTGATGGAAACATGATTCTCCCAATCACTCGACACAAATATCTTCATGAAAAAGGAATTTTGTTCAATGGAAAATATGTTGCTGGCCACGACATTGGAAAATCAAGAGCATTAGGATAAGGTTGGGATGATTAGAGGAAACATTTACTATGTTTTTTTTATTGGTATTTTGGCTAAGTTTCAAGATTATAGTGTGGGATCCCAAGGGAGGGGAGGGAATAGTGGAGGTTGGGGACACTTTAGACTCATCCAACACCAATTCCAACCAGATAATTATCGAGGAGAATGTTAATCAAAAGTTGAAAACCAAAGGCAAAGGGACAATGATTATTTCTAATCCAAGCCCTTATGAGCTTAGTCCACTCTAGCTCTGGTGCGTGTTTAGGCTTTCATGTATATATTTTCATACAAGAGATATTATAGTATGTCTAGTTGGTCATCCTCATAGATTTATATATGGTTCTATGTCAATTTTGAAGATTTGCAGAATATACAAGAAACTAGAAAGAATGTTGGTTTATATGTTATGGTTATGCGAGACTAATATACTATACATATTGAAAAATATGAAAACCAGAGTCATCTTTTTCAAAAAATTTAAATTGTCATGATTGTAACCTTTTTCTTACAATATCAATACATAAATAACACAACTTAAAAAGAAAACATGTTGTATGCTTTCACTTATATATTTTTTTTCATTCTATCTTTAGGTACAAAAATAAAAAACACATAACAAAGTTGTTTTTTCTTTCTTATAAGATTAGGAAATATCATACCATGGTGAGAAATCCCAACAAACTAGAAATTTCTCAAATTGATATCTTTTCCAATCCATATATTAATATATATTAATAAGACTCTCAAAACCAACTATATTTAAGTTTTTCTCAAAAAAAAGAAGAAAACAAAGAATAATAAAAAGATAGTTAAATATTTATGTATCTTTCTTTCACCATACTTTTTATAAAAAATATTTCTTCTATTATATTCAATAACTATGTATCTCAATAAATCCACTTTAACAATATGCTAAATCATTATGAAAAGAAATAATAATATCTCATTAACTACTATCCAACATTCACTTATAAATAAACTATGGTTACTCAAATAAATAGCCAATCATAATATACTTAAAAATTTCAGCTAAAAAATTGATAAACTATACTAAAACTACCATCATAATACACTTAAAAGTTTACCAATTCAAAAACCATACTAAAAGTTAGATTACTCTAGTAATATGTTATCACTGTACACATTGTAATATATGGACATTCTAATATAACCTTAAATTGTTTATGATTTATACTTTTAATGGTTTGGCTTACTGTTTCTTCTCTTTCTCACCAAAATTCAATTCCAATAAGTAATAAACTATGGTTACTCAAATAAATAGTCAATCATAATATACTTAAAAATTTCAACTAAAAAATTCATAAACTATACTAAAAGTAAGACTACCATCATAATACACTTAAAAATTTACCAATTCAAAAACCATACTAAAAGTTAGAGTACTCTAGTAATATGTTATCACTGTACACATTGTAATATATGGACATTCTAATATAATCTTAAATTGTTTATGATTTATACTTTCAATGGTTTGGCTTATTGTTTCTTCTCTTTCTCACCATAATTCAATTCCAATAAGTAATATGTTAACACTAGCATACTATAATGATTACTATTAAAATAATAATAAAAATTATTCTAATAAATTTATAAACTATAATTCTAATAAATAATATGTTAATACTAGCATATTATAATGATTACTATTAAAATAATAATAAAAATTATCCTAGTAAATTCATAAACTATATTAAAAATTTCATTACTTTAGTAATAGATTAGAGTTATAAACATTCTATTCTATTCTATTATATGAACATTTTAATATATGATCCTAAACTGTTTAGGATTTATACTTCCAATGATTTAGCTTTAAGATTTATATTTCCAATAAATAATATGTTAACACTAGCATACTATAATGATTACTATTAAAATAATAATAAAAGTTATCTTAATAAATTCATAAATTATATTAAAAGTTAGATTATTCAAATAATAGGTTAGAATTATATAATAATTACTATTAAAATAATAATAAAAGTTATTATAATAAATTCATAAACTATATTAAAAGTTAGATTATTCTAGTAATAGGTTAGCGTTATAGACATTTTAATATATGAACATTTTAATATATAATCTTAAACTGTTTAGGATTTATATTTCCAATGATTTGGCTTTAAGATTTATGCTTCTAATGATTTTGGCTTACTATTTGCTTTCCTCCTCACCAAAATTTAATTTTAATAAGTGATATATTAACACTAACCACTTAGTTATACAATGACTACTATTAAAATAATTAAAATAATTTAAACTTTATACATAAAATTTTAAAAACATAAAACATAATGAAAAAACTACAATTAAAAAAATTATCTGCCATCAACATTATTGAAGCCTTATGTTAACATTAACTACTTAGTTGCACAATGACTACTACTAAAATAATTAAAATAATTTAAACTTTATACATAAAATTTTAAAAAACAGAAAACAGCATGAAGAAACTACAATTAAAAAAATATCCCTTAACATTATTGAAACCTTTCAAACTATTGTGAATGACAGGATCTCTCCACCGATGAAAAATATCTTGAATTACACTGACAGTATGACCTTGAATATAATATGATTACTAAGATTGTAAATATTCTATCATTGGAAACACTTTGTACTAAACATTAAGAAAGCCTTACCTAAACAGATAACATTATTTGAAATTTAATATTGTAGACTGTAGTTTTTGTATTTTGGGTAAAATAGGCATGCAGAGATCAACAGTCCATGAAATCCATGTTGTATGTCTGAGAATGCAGCATATAAGGATTCATTTCCTGAAGATATATATATAACATTTCTTGAGCCGAAAAAGTATATATACTTTTCAGCACATGAAACATAATATAAATATATATAAACCTTCATCAAGCCTAATATGTATATGTCATCCGAGGGGTTCCGGTAGTGTAGCAGAATTATATACAAGAGAATGCATGACTTGTACCTGAGTTTTTAGAGAAACGATATAATCTGCTGCTTCTCTTAGAAAAAAGGATGAGCTGTTGATGGATTCACCACCAGGAATGACTCTTTTGAGTTGCCTTAATTTCCTCTCATTCACCACATTCTTCAATGGATCTTTAGAAGCACGGGGCTTAAAGGGCATATTCGCTGCATTCTTGCTATGTATACACCTATGAATAATATTCCTGCTCAGGATCCTGTTGGTCTTCAAATATTGTTTCATTCTGCCCGCCAGCCCATTAATATAGTAATAAGCATTCGATCTCTTAATTTTCATCATGTCATTGAATCTCTTCTTTCCCAAGATCTCCTTCACAAGGCCCTTGTTTCTGTTCAGTTGTGAAACACATTTAATTATGAGAGCACGGCTCCAACCAGTCCCCTGAGATGTCAAGGCAAGAGATAAGTCTGCTGCAAGCTTGATTCTTCTCGTTCGCTCCACTATAGTCAGCTCCTCGTTCTGAGCTGTGCTCAGCTGATCGATTGTGCAAAGGGCTCTCAGCAGCCTTCTTGTGTATGTCCTTCTGAAAACTCTTTTCACGCGTTCTGAGATATTCATAGTTGATGAATACTGGATATATATACAGCTTATATATATTTAGGTCAGCTAGTATATAGCTTAATTCTACTTCACTGTGGCCCAAAAAGAAAAACGAAAGAAAGTACTAATGCAGGGTTACAACATATGAATATTTTGTGGCAATGATCTGTCGATATAAAACTTCAGATGATTTCCTCCAGAAATGCAACAGCGCAATGCCCTAGAACAACAACAACAATAATGAAGAAATTATATATCGGAATTCCTTCTTCGAGCCCATATATATCCACAGCGAGCAAAACACAAAGCAAAATATGCCACTGCGTGTAAATTTACCCCGAATGGAGATTACTGATGAGTTCTCTGAACTGCTGCTTCTCTGAAAGATTCGGGAGCTCCGGAGTCGACATGGATTGCCCGAAACATTCTTGATGAAGCAACTTAAACATAGAATACGAGTAGAATAGAAAAAGCGTGAAAAATCAATGTTCATGTGCGTGGCGAGTGGGCCATTGCTGTACAGACATACCACATGGTTGCACATGCTGTCATGTTCCAAAATCCTCTTTATCAGTCGAGTAACTTTTCAATTTTGTTGCTATATGTGTAACGCCTAGACCATTAAAGTCAACGTCTATATCTGAGTTATTACGGTTTGGATGCATGCCGTTCGATGTTGGAGAACTTTATTTTTTTGTTTGTTGTTACTGATAGTGCCGGAAATGCCATGTCTAATGCTTCCACATTCAAAATCAACGTCTTCCATGTGAGTTAGGGTTAGGGTGTCGAAGGTTCCTTTCAAAAATGTGAATTAGGGTTAGGGTGTCGAAGGTTCCTTTCAAAAATAATAGAGCTGGAGCGATTATTTCTGGTGAATGTAAAACAATATTGTCATTATGGATTAATTTTGATTAGTTAACAATGCTTTGTAATATTTATTTCCCTATGAAAGTGAGTAGATATTTTATTAATTATAGACAAAATTTATAAGAAAGAAAGATAGTGTTGTTCACATTCCAAAGAGAACATGCCAACTTTTTGGGATTAAAAATCCCATAATAAACCTAAACCTGTCCTAGTAGGGAAACATGGCCTGGCTGCAGAATATAGCATATGTCTTAAATTCCATTAGTTATTATATATTTGAGATGGTAAATTTTTTAAAATTTTGATTTATCAAAAAAATTAAATTTTTGAAATTGTAATTTTTTGTTATTTAATTTGTTATCAAACTTTTATAACATAGAATTAAATGATAAAAACAATATTTTATCTTCATACTTAATAAGTACAAGTTTAAGATAAATGTGTGTTTATTTAATTATTAAATGATAAAAACAATATTTTATCTTGATATTTAATAGGTACAAGTTTGAAATTAATGTGTTTATTTAATTTTTAAAAGAAGATTCTGAGATAAATATGTGTTTATTTAATTTTTAAAAGTTGTCATGTACATTATGTACATACATAATTATTTATGGTTTGGTCCCATCTACTCATCACAAAATACTCTCTTGTCCCAAAATAAAAATAAAAATAAAAATAGATAAATATTTTCCTCATATTAAATTATAAAACACCTTATTACTATTATAATATTAATATCTATATCTATCTATCTATCTATCTATCTATCTATCTATCTATATATATATAAACATTGATTCAAGGTAAAGTTTGTGCATAACATGGTTTAGGGTTTAGTCTCTGCATTAGTTGGGTTTTCTTAGGGTTCTACGTCATTAGTATGGAGGATCAGTTGCATTTGGTCTACTACTGAGACAATGTGCTCATAGAGGATGATATATTTACGAACCCACGTGTCAACTCTCACATCGATATGTATTCCAAATTCATCATCTCGGGGAAAGTTATTGAGGTTTTGACTTCTTTTGGATCAGAAGCTTGTTCGGATCAGGGAACAACAATCTATCCCTCATATCTTCAAAATGGGTCTTTTTAGGGTTCAATATTACTTCAGTCGAACCCTTGATGCAAGGGATCTCAAGAGTTTATTTGTAAGTCCAAACCATGATATTTCTCACCTCTTTCGATTTCTAGTAATCTAAAGGTTCATCGTGCGTCTCCTCTGGAGCACTTGAGTATGGATGGTGTTAGGGGCTCTCGGTTGATTGGGATCAAGATTGTGGTTGAGGACTTTCATGGAAATCTGGGGCGGTCAAAAGAGGAGAAGTCAGGGAAAAAGAGAATGAATGACATTATATCGCAAGGGGCTAAAATTTCACTCGTGGTAGGGAAGTATTTAAAAGTAAGTTGGATCTCACACATGGAAGGTAGGGAGCTTGTGGGAAAATTTGGTTGTCCTGGGCTCTCAATGGGAGTGCATAGACAATTCATGGAGGGACAGTGGGGCTTGTTATCCCTAGCCTAGGGATAACTAAGGAGATTATGTCTCGAGGCCCACATGTCCTATACATGGAGTACCGAGAGCCGTATCGACTTGAGCATGGCCCTGGAGGGCCCATCCTTTTCTTCTTTAGCATCTCCACTTTGTTAGCAGCAATAACATCCATCACATCGGCTTGGTCCTGTAGCAGAAATGGGTCTTGCTCCATGAGGTAATGAGTCCATGTATCATGGTATGTGTCACTTTGATTCTCGAAACATTTGAACATGTGAATTTAATTCTTTTTTCTTCTAACGTGTGCTTGGACCTTATGCCTTTCGGCTTGACCACACATCAGGGGAATGACATGTTTCCCTAGTAAGTTGGTACCCATCGGCTTTGAGTTGCCACTGGGGGGATTCATGAAAGGTCATCGTCTATTCCCACCATACTTACCACTTTCCATCTTTTTCCTGATCATCCATCCCATTATAGTGGTCTCGGCATTGGGTTGGCCAAATATCTAAGGGTTGTACCTTACCTTGTGGGAAGAAGGGGCTAAAGGCCCAAAGGGTAAAAATAGTTGGAAAAATATAAAATCGAAAAGAAGGAAACCTTGAGATGCTTCACCGAGGGATCCTTGAGAAAGCAATAAAAAGCTTCTCAACAAGAAACAGAGGGACCCATAAAAAAAATTAAAAAAAATAATACCTAGTTGGAGGATAGGGGGTCTCATCACGAGCCAGCCTATTAGGTCCATGGAAATGTAGCGGTATGACACTACCAACAACTGGTCACCACGCCAAGGTAGTGGCTCTTGGTGGCATAACCAAGAGAAAGGGGGTCTCATCACGAGTCAACCTTCTAATTTTCATGAAATGCCACCACTAGTCACCATGCCAAGGTAGTGTCCCTCAAGTGGTCTCTTGAAATAAAAATAAATAACAATAAAAGATAAAAGGCATGAATGGGCTTGGAAACATTTTCATTCATGACAAGGTGTATCTCACCCTTTTCAGAGACACCCATAGGTAAGCCATACATTTCCCTGCTATCGCTGCACCCATTTCCAAGAAATCCCTTACCACCTTATCCTCTCACATGGCCTAGATTTCAATTCACCCGGGAACATCCCATATCCATTGAGAATTAGCCCAATAGGACGTCCTAGCATGCCCTCCAAACCTGGCCTCTAGAATAGCATAACATCTTTGAACACTTGTCCGGGTAAAGGGGGTTTCATGCACATCTTTAAATAACTTGATGACTAGATGTGATTGACATTGCTATGATCCCTGTGACTTATGAGCCCATGGAGGGCATGTTTTTTAATGTTGCAGGGCCACACCTGATGGACAGGTACATATGGGGAGATGATTAGTTCAGACCTCCATAGGGCTAAGAGCCCACTAGATGGATTTTGAGACCCTAGCTAGGGGAAAAGACATATTAGAGGATTTCCTAGAGAGTCAGGAGGACATTTCACTAGGGGAAACCTCATAGGCCTAGACCCAGGGGGCTTGTGCCCTTTTCACCATGATGTAGGCCTTGGAAGGAACATGATGTCACCTAGTTTTTTGGATATTTTGGAGGCAGTTGTGTGCCAAGTGGCGCATGTCGCAGGATCCTGAGGCCCAAGAAGCCCCAACATTTTTCTCTAGGAGGCCAACGTTGCCCAAAAAGGGCCTAACGTCACCCTAAAAGGTCATGACATCGCCTTTATATCTTGTTTTAGGGTTTAATTATGACATTTAATGTAAAAAATTGATATTATGTGTAACACACCATGTCGTTCTTTTTGACCTAATTGGTCATTGTAACTATATAAATAAGGGGGAAATCACTCTTATTTTTCATCATCTTTCACTCACACTTAAGCGAGGACTGAAATTTTCACCCTCCTTAGGGTTTTTTGGCTGAAATTTTAGGCGCACTTGTTGAGGAAGGCTAAATTTGGATTATTTTGGCAAGTTTCTAGGTGGATGTGTTCAACTAGGGCTCTTCTTGATGAATTATTGATGTATGTAAGTGATATTTTTGCAATTCTTCTTAATTGAATGGTTTTAGTTTTATTTATATTTCATTTACATTCAAGATTATGAAATTTCTTGATTAAACCATAGGAAGACTAGCACATGTTATTTTCCTAGCTTCAAAATCTTTCACCTACTAGATCTTGTAAAGAGGAAATTTTTCTTGAAGTATATGCTAAGGCATTTCCATTGCAACACTTTAGTCTTACTTGCTTCATCTTAGTCGATTTTGCTTCATCATTGAGTTAAAGAGGGAGGAAATCTACGAAGTCCTAGGGTTACCTACACCTTAGTAGCTAGTTTCCCCTAGGGTTTGATAATTGGAGCCTTGGGTTACAAACACTCCAAACTATCAATCTCTCTTGTCTTTGACTCCCATTATCATCATTTGTCTTCAACATTTTGTGTTGTATCATTGACTCCATTTTCCGTAAAGTACTAGTCTAAGTCCTCCTTTGAGTAATTGATCAAAATAACTATCAAAACCTATTATTTGAACTTCCTCCTAACCATTTCTAATGCTAGAATAGTTTACCCTAGTAAAAATATTGTTGGTGTTACTAAAGTAAGCTACACCCATTAATTTCAACATTAAAATCTTCTAAAACAAGTTGAAAAGGCTCATTTATATATTGTCTTGTTTGCTTCTGACAAATGCTAGTATTATGATTTCAATGGTTAATGATTCTTAGACATTTTTTAAGCTATTGTCAGACATTTAATGTGAAGTATTTCCTTATAAATATTGTTTTTATAATTTTCTATTTACTTCATTATTATCAACCAATATCTTTTATTGAGAATGTCTATGGTTTTATGAAGTGCTAACCAACAAGTGTACTTGCAATTATATAAAGTTTCTTGTTGCTTTGTTTTGGGCAGGTACACTTTGACATATTATCTTTTCATTGGTTATAAAACTAGACTTTCTGATCGGTGGTGAATTGTGAGAGAGGATCTTTATTTAGCCATTTTTTACTTTGCCTTCTCAAACCCCTAGGTCATCGGGGACATCTCCCTTGGGCATACCACCCTAAATAGAAAGAGACATCATATTGAGGTGACAGTGATAGGATAGTCTCTAGTTATGCCAATTTTCTCTACTTTAACCTTTCCTTGATCAAAGTACAAATTGTGTGATAACATTTTGGCGTCGTTGTCAGGGAACACTGAGTCAATATTCCTCAAACGACACTTTTTCGGTAATACTTTGCTCAAGAATATTTATCTTAGAAGATTACCTGGCGACTCCACTGAGGGTGATCCCGTCATCCCTTTTATAATTTCAAGAAAAGTATCTGGTGACTCTACTAATGATGAAGCCAACCAGGACTTCTCAATGGGACCTAGGAAACTTGAAACCCACATTCAAAATCAACGTCTTCCATGTGAGTTAGGGTTAGGGTGTCAAAGGTTCCTTTAAAAAAAATGAATTAGTGTTAGGGTGTTGAAGGTTCCTTTCAAAAATAATAGAGCTGGAGCAATTATTTCTACTAAATGTAAAACAAAATTATCATTATTATTTTTATGAATTAATTTTGATGAATTACCAATGCTTTGTAATATTTTTTTCCGTATAAAAATGAGTAGTTATTTTATTAATTATAGACAAAATTTATAAAAAAGATAATGTTGTTCCCATTCCAAAGAGACCATTACAATTTTTTGGGATGAAAAACCCCATAATAAACTTAAACCTAACATGTCCTATTAGGGAAACTAGGATGCAGAATATAGCATGTCTTAAATTTATGTGAAATAGTAAATTCTTTTAAATTTTGATTTATTAAAAAAATAAATTTTTTTAATTGTAATTTTTTATTATTTAATTTGTTATCAAACTTCTATATAACATAGACTTAAATGATAAAATCAATATTTTATCTTGATACTTAATAGGTACAAGTTTGAGATAAATGTGTGTTTATTTAATTTTTAAAAGTTGTCATGTACATTATGTACATACATAATTATTTATGCTTTGGTCCCCATCCACCCATCACAAAATACTTTATTGTCCCAAAAAAATAGAAAAATATCCTCCTCATATTAAACTATAAAACACCTCATTACTATTATAATATTTATATATATAAGAGCATTGATCCAAGGTGAAGTTTTTTCATAACATGGTTTAGGGTTTAGTATCTACATTGGGTGGGTTTTCTTAGGGTTCCACATCATTAGTATGGAGGATCAGTTGCATTTGGTCTACTAATAAGATAACATGCTGACAAAGGATAAAATATTTATGAACCCACGTGTCAACTCTGACATCGATATGTATTCCAAATTCGTCATCTTAGGGAAAGGTATCTAGATTTTGAGTTATTTTGGGTTAGAAGCCTGTTCGGATCAGGACACAACAATCTATCCTTCATATCTTCCAAATGGGTCCTTTCAAGGTTCCATATCACTTCATTTGAACCCCTGATGCAAGGTATCTCAAGAGTTTAGTTGTAAGTCGATGCCACGATATTTCTCACCTCTTTCGATTTCTGGTAATCTAAAGGCTCATAGTGCATCTCCTCTGGAGCCCTTCAATATGGATGTTGTTGGGGGCTCGGGGTTCATTGGGAGCATAGCCAACTCATGGATGGATAGTGGGGATTGTTATCCCCTAGCGTAGGGATAACTAAGGAGATTATGGCTCGAGGCCCACATGTCCTAGATATGGAGTACCGAGAGCCAGATCGACTTGTGCATGGTCGTGGAGGGCCCATCCTTTTCTTCTTCAGAACCTCCACTTTGTTAGTAGCAGCAACATCAATCACATCATCTTGGTCCTGCAGTAGAAATGGGTCTTTCTCCATGAGGTAATGAGTCTGGGTATCTTGGTATGTGTCACTTTGATTCTCAAAGCATTCAAACATGTGTATTTAATTCTTTTTTCTTCTAACATGTGCTCGGACCTTATGCCTTTCAACTTGATCACACATGGGGGGAATGACATGTTTCCCTAATAGTTTCATACCCATAGGGTGTGAGTTTCCACTATTGGTATTCACGAAAGTCCATTGTTTGTTCCCACCATACTTACCACTTTCCATGTTTCTCTCGCTCATCCATCCCATTACACTGGTCTGGGCATTGGTTTGGCCAAATATCTAAGGGTTGTACCTTATCTTTTGGGAACAAGGGGATAAAGGTCGAGAGGATAAAAGTAGTTGGAAAAAGATAAAATCCAAAAGAAGGAAACCTTGAGATGCTTCTCCCAGGGATCCTTGAGAAAGAAATAAAAATATTCTCAACAAGAAACAGAGGAACCCATAAAAAATAAATAAATCAATACCTAGTTGGAGGATAGGGGGCTCATCACGAGCTAGCCTATTAGGTCCATGGGAATGTAGTGGTATGACACTATCAATAGTTGGTCACCATGCCAGATTATTGGCTCTTCGTGGCATAGCGAATATAAAGGGGGTCTCATCACGAGCCAACCTTCTAATTTTCATGAAATGCTTCTCGGTAACATTTCCACCACTGGTCACCACGCCAAGGAAGTGTCCCCCAATTGGTCTCTTGAAAGAAAAAACAATAAGAATAAAATATAAAGGGAATTAATGGGTTTGGAAACATTTTCATCCATGACAAGGTGTAGCTCACCCTCTTCAGAGGCACCCATAGGTAAGCCATACATTTCCCTGCTATCACTGCACCCATTTCTCAAACATCCCTTACCACCTCATCCACTCACATGGCCTAGATTTGACTTCACCCAGGAACATCCCACATCCAATGATAAGTATCCCAATAGGACATCCTAGCATCCCCTCCAAGCCTAGCCTGTAGAATAGAAAAACGTCTTTGATCACTTGTTCGAGTAAAGGGGGTTTCATGCACATGTTTAAATAACTTGATGATTAGATGTGATTGACATTGCTATGATGCATGTGACTTATGAGCCCATGGAGGGAATATTTTTAAATGTTGTAGGTCCACACTTGATGGACAGGTACATATGGGGAGATGATTAGTTCATACCTCCATAGGGATAAGATCCCACTAGATGGATGTTGAGACCCCAACGAGGGGCAAAGATAACTCATAGTATTTCACATAGAGAGAGGTAGATGTTTCACTAGGGGTAGTCTGACAGGCCAGGACCTAGGGGGGTTGTTCCATTTTCACCATGATCTAGGCCTTGAAATGCCCATGATGTCACCCAGTGTTTTGGATGTTTTGGAGGGAGTTGTGTGCCAAGTGGCACGTGTCGCAAGATCCCGAGGCCTAGGGATCCCTAACGTTTTTTCTCCAGGAGACCAGCGTTGCCCAAAAATGGCCTAAGGTAACCCTAAAAAGGCATGACGTCACCTTTACAACTTGTTTTAGGGTTTAATTATGACATTTAATGTAAAAACTGGATATTATGTGTAATAGGCCATGTCATCCTTTTTGACCTAATTCTTTTCATTGTAACTGTATAAATAAGGGGAAAATCACTCTTATTTTTCATCATCTTTCACTCACACTTAAGTGAGGACTGAAATTTGCACCCACCTTAGGGTTTCTTGGTTGAAATTTTAGGTGCACTTGTTGAGGAAGGATAAATTTGGATTATTTTGGCAAGCTTCTTAGTGGATGTGTTCAACTAGGGATCTTCTTGATGAATTCTTGATGTGTGTAAGTGATGTTTCTGCAATATTTCTTCATTGAATGGTTATAGTTTATTTTTATTTCATTTACATTCAAGATTATGAAATTTCTTGAGTAAACCATAGGAATACTAGCACATGTTATTGTCCTAGATTCAAAAGCTTTCACCTACTAGATCTCGTAAAGAGGCAACTTTCGTTGAAGTATATGCTAAGGCCTTGCCATTGCAACACTTTAGTCTTACTTTCTTCATATTATATGATTTTTCTTCATCGTTGAGTTAAAGAGGGAGTAAATCTACTAAGGCCTAGGGTTACCTACACCTTAGTAGCTAGTTTCCCCTAGGGTTTGATAATTGAAGCCTTGGGTTACCAACACTCCAAACTATACATCTCTCTCGTTTTTGACTCCCATTATCATCATTTGTCTTCAACATTTGTTGTTGTATCGTTGACTCCATTTTCCCTAAAGTACTAGTCTAAGTCCTCCTTTGAGTAATTGATCAAAAAAACTATCAAAACCTATTCTTTGAACTTCCTCCTAGCCATTTGTAACGCTAGAATAGCCTAACCTACTGACAATATTGTTGGTGTTACTAAAGTAAGATACATCCATTAATTGCAGCATTAAAAGCTTCTAAAAGCAGTTGAAAAGGTTGATTTATACATTGTCTTGTTTGCTTCTAACAAATGCTAGTATTATGATTTCAATGGCTAATGATTCTTAGTCATTTTTGAAGATATTGCAAGACATTTAATGTGAAGTATTTCCTTATAAATATTGTTGTTATAATTTTCTATTTACTTCATTATTATCAGCCAATTGATTTTATGGAGAAAATGTATGTTTTTATTAGTTGCTAACCAACAAGTGTACTTGCTAATATATATAGTTTCTTGTTGCTTTGTTCCAGGAAGGTACACTTTGACATATTATCTTTTCATTGGTTATAAAACTGGACTTTATGATCGGTGGTGACTTGTGAGGGGGGATATTTATTTAGCCATTTTTTACTTTTCCTTCTCAAACCCCCAGGTCATCGGGAACGTCTCCCCTAGGCCTACCACCCTAAATATAAAGAGACATCATATTGAGGTGACAGTGATAGGATAGTCTCCAGTTACGCCAATTTTCTCTCATTTAACCTTTCCTTGATCAAATTACAAATTGAACAATAACATTTTGGCATCGTTGTCAGGGAACACTGAGTCAATATTCCTCAAACGACACTTTTTCGGTAAGACTTCCCCCAAGAATATTTATCTTACAAGTTTACTTGGCAACTCCACTGAGGGTGATCCCCTCATCCATTTGATAATTTCAAGAAAATTATCTAGCGACTCTACTAATGAAGAAGCCAACCATGACTTCTCAATGGGACCTCAGAAACTTGAAACCTTTAGACATGAGTAAAATCTCAGGATACTCTTAACAAATTCTCCCTAAAGTACGATAAATGGCTCCCTAGATTCACTGGTAGTGATAGGGAGAGAGTCGACTATCACATGGATGATTTTTGGGGTTTCTTTCAACTCCATCCTATTAGTCATGATGTTGAAGATTTGGCAATGAAAATTTTCTCTACCACTCTTCATGGAAATGTTAGGAGATGGGATGATAATCTCCCTATTGCTAGCATCACATCTATGGACCAGTTAGAAGAAATCTTTCTCAAAAACTGGGGTTTGAAATTGGAAGATATCCAAACATTACTAAAAAGACTCGAATATGTAAAACAATTTGATAGTGAGACTATCAGGAATTTCCAGGGTAGGTTTGAGAGATTGCTATGTCAAATTCTTGGAATCCATTATCCTCAAGACAAGTACCTTGTGTACCTCTATACCAATGCACTCTTAGTGCATTTTGGGTTCCTCCTAAATAAAAAGGGGCCAAAAACAATCCATGAAGCTTATAACATGGCTATATAAATCGAGGAAAATATCTCCTTGTCCAAGGAACGACACCCCTTTACCCAACATGCTCTTAGTTTGGAAAGATTAATTTCCCTTGAGACCTTTACTCACAATTTACAATAAATAAGGGAACAAGTCATCAACTGACAAGAGTTTGAGGAGAAGTATCCTAAGGGTGATTTTCAATCCCATAAGGAAGAGTAAGAGATTACTCATTCTTCTGTCAAGGATAATGAATACATGGTTGAAGAGAGAGACACTGGAGATATCAAACACAATGACGAATTATTGATGTGTGCTCTGACTTCTGATGAAGCCATTCAAGAGTCCATTTCCCATGCAGAAGAAGATGAGGATAAGGTTGGTTACTCTCCTTTTCAAGATTTTCATGATACCTTGTTCTATGATTCAAAGAGTGAAGGAGAAGTGGAATCCTCGAGCAAGGTAGATCCTCCTTGTTGTACAGTTGAAGATGTAGGGTCAATTCATGAGGATGAGAATATGATGCATGTTGTTTCATTCGATGAAGACACCCAAGTCCTCAAAGATTCTACACAAGAAGAAATAAACACGGTAAGTTACCTTCCTTTCCAAAATTTTGATGATTCTTTACTTTTTGATTTGGAAAGAGAGGAGGTACTAGAAGAGCCCTTGGATGTTTTAACCCCTTGATGTCATGATGAAGATGATGACTTTGTTGATAATATTGATGAATTCATACATGTCAGGATGCGTAAATGGGATGTGATTGGGTACGATGGAGATCCCATCTACGACATTAATGGTCGTTTTCAAAAGTATATATTATACTAATTATAGACCAAATTTATAAGAAAGGTAGTGTTGTTCCCATTCCAAAGAGACCATGACAATTTTTTGGATAAAAAACCTCATAATAAACCTGTCTTGGTAGGGAAACTACGCTGCAGAATACAACATGTCTTAAATTTGATTAGTTACCAATGGAAAATTTTCATTAGCTTTCTATTATGTTTTATTTTTAACAATATCTATATATTATTTATGTGAGATAATAATTTTTTTTTAATTTTGATTTATTAAAAAAATAAAATTTTGAAATTGTATTTTTTTGTTATTTAATTAAATGATAAAAACAATATTTTATCATTTACAATTAACAATTAAATAACAAAAAATTACAACTTAAATAGGGTTTTTGTTATTTAATTGTTATTTGTTATTTTTTTGGTTATAGAATTAAATGATAAAAACAATATTCTATGTTGATACGTAATAGATACAAGTTTGAGATAAACTTGTATTTATTTAATTTTTAAAAGAAGAGTTTGAGATAAATGTGTGTTTATTTAATTTTTAAAAGTTGTCACGTACATTATGTACGTATATAATTATTTATTTTTTATATAATTTATTTTAATTATTATAAAAAGTAACTTTTCATGACAACATATCCTTCATATGGTAACACATGTGATAGGTCCCCATCCACCCATCACAAAATATTATTGTGTTGTCCCCCAAAAATATATAAAAATATCTTCCTCGTATTAAATTATAAAACACCTTCTTACTATTTTATATATATATATATATATATATATATATATATAAATAAGAGCATTGATATTGATTCAAGGTGAAGTTTGTGCATAACATGGTTTAGGGTTTAGTCTCCGCATTAGGTGGTTTTTCCTAGGGTTTCATGTCATTAGTATGGAGGATCAGTTGCATTCGGTCTACTACTCAGACAACGTGCTGATAGAGGATGAAATATTTACGAACCCACGTGTAAACTCTGATATCGATATGTATTTCAAATTCGTCATCTCGGGGAAAGGTATCGAGGTTTTGAGTTCTTTTAGATTAGAAGATTGCTCGGATCAAGACAAAAAAAATATCCTTCATATCTTCCAAATGGGTCTTGTCAAGGTTCGATATCACTTCATTTGAACCCTCTATGCAAGGGATGTCAAGAGTTTAGTTGCAAGGCTAGGACACAATATTTCTCACCTCGTTCGATTTATGGTAATCCAAAGGTTCATGGTTCATCTCCTCTAGAGGCCTTGGGTATGGAAGGTGTTGGGGGCTCGGGGTCCATTGGGATCAATCTTGTACTAATTGAGGAACTTCATGGAAATTCAAGGTGGTAAAAATGGGAGAAGTCGGGGAAAAAGAGAAGGAATGACATTAGATCACAAGGGGTTGAAATTTCACTGGTGGTAGGGAAGGACTTACAAGTAAGTTGGATCTCAGACATGGAAGCTAGGGAACTTGTGGGAAAATTTGGTGGTCCTAGGCTCTCAGTGGGGGTGCATAGCCAATTCATGGAGGGACAATGGGGCTTGTTTCTCGAGTATTCTCCAATCTTCCACATTCTTTTGTGAAGATGGATTGGTTTTGTTTTTCGATGCAAGGAAGATGTCAGTAAAATTGTATCTTCATGATGGATCTGGGAGAGACACATTCTTTATGATGAACCCTAGCATTTAATGTTTAGTGCCTGAGAGGAGGCTCTATTGAGCATCCACATATGGATTAAATTTCCAACTCTCCCACTGGAATTCAAGTTGAACTCTGGGCTTAAGGCCATTGGGGAATCACTGGGAAAGTTCATTTCTTTCAATTCCAACTTCAAATAGATCAATGTTGGATCACTGGCTCAAATTTTAGTGGAAATGGACCTAAGATAGGTGCTCTTTGAATCTTTGAAGCTGGTTGTGGGATAGCGGCCCTACACTCAACTATTGGATTAGTTAAATGTTCCTTTTTGTTGTTCGATATGTCATCACATTCTTAATGTTATAGAAAATTATGCCAGAAATTTTAAAACAAAGTTTCATGGGGTTATGTTAGTGACTACAAATGTTTTCTCACCTCCAACTTTGTGCAGTGAACCTAATGTTATTTTTTATCATATTCCCTCTTCTAGGGTTGGAGGAGGGGATGTATGCATAAAGGGTTTTAGTTCTTTGTAGCATGCCAAATAAGATTTTGTTGTGGAGAGTATTTCCATCCATATGAACAAGCCAGTTTCTATAAATGAGATGCAATGCTTGTCGAATGATCCAAATTGGATCATTATATCATTTTTCATCTATATCAATGATTTCAGAGTGGAAAAAATTGGAGGAATCAACTTACAAGGTCATTTTAGTGTCAATTCCAAGTTTGGGAAATTTAGGCTTCGAGCCTTCTTGAGTATTTTTGAAGCATAAAATGATATTTCGTTGGGTTAAAACTTTCCAATCTTGGCTCAAACTCCATGATGTTATTATACACATTGATACCTTTCCAACGATGCAACAATCGTGTCAATTAGAGCTCATATGGAAAATTTATTCCTCTAGCAAATTGACCTACCATGTTGATCACCATGGTTCGAGAGGATTCCACGTCAGCCCCCTTACTCGCGCATATGGGGATAGTCACATATGTAATTTAAAAAATATTCTAGAAGGTTCAAAACCTATCACAATTAAGGGTTGAGAAAATAAAAAGTGTACACCTAGATGGCTATCAGGCTATGTTAAATACCGAGCCACTAGGAGAAGAAGGGATCCATTATATACTATTGTATTTTGTTCCATAGCTGAGAAAAGAAACTAGGAGTAGGAAATTCTAAAGAATAACAAATGGGGTTAATGTTTTGTATCATCCTAACAAGCCACGGGTCTCAGGTAACTCCATAGAGAGTGCCATCTCCTTTGTACATGCATTATTTCCATACTAGAGAAAAGAGAGTTGGGAAGCCTCACCTTCTAAGTAGTTTTTCTCTCATAAGGGTTTCCCAAAGAAAATATTTGTTCCATTTTATGGATGGTGTGTGATTGTATTTTATTGTTCTCTATTTTCCTCATTTTATCTATTTCATCCATAAGTAAAAAAACCAGTAACTAAATATTCTAGAAATCTAAATGAATTTAACTTTCATAGGTATACTTTAATTTTATTTATCATATTTGTGCTGACGAACTATTCTAGTGGAATATCCATGGTAGTTTCAATATCATATTGGTATCAGAGTGAGGTTTTTCTTTTGGGTATTTGTTGGAAGTTGTGGGATCCTAGAATCGACTTAAAGAGAATTCATAGGAAACCTATCCATGGAGGATGAGTATGTTCATAACAACTCTCTAGATCCAATAAAATAGATATTTAATAGGTTTTTAGCACACGTTTCCAACATCAATCGCAATATGAACCTCCTCATGGTGTCTCTATCAAGCAAGCTCATACCATTCATAAATGATGGAGGATCTAACATAGAGATTGGATCAAAGGGGAAATTGGGATATTAGTAAGACTCATGAAAGGAGTCTCGGAAAGAATCCATGAAAGAGAAACTAAGTTAGAGTGTCATTAACCCTTCATAGTCCCTATTCAATATGAAAGAAAAAATGGACATAAATCCACACCAAGGTGATATCGATGCATTAAAATTGAATCATTGGTTGAAACAACTAGAAGTTTATTTTAGTGTCGACCATATAGATGAAGAGAAAAATATGCCATTTGCTAGATTGAATTTAGAGGGCCATGGTGCAACCTAGTGGGAAATTCATACGGAAACACTTAGGCTAGAGGGTTATCCACTGATAACTAGGTGGGAGGAATTAAAACCCTTGTCAAGTCCCAATTCTACCCTATCGAGTATGTAGAGGACCAATGGATCTCGTGGCACTACTTCAGGTAAATGCATGGGAATAGTATATAAGAATATATGACTAAGTTTAGAAATATCTCTGCCATGCTTGGTATCTCTCCCAAGAACCTGAATGTACTCATCAAGAATGTGGGGGGTTTAAATAGACATCTATGAAAGAAGGTGATGATCTTCAAACCAAGGAAGTAGATGATGCGTGTGTATAGGCATAGTACCTGGAAAACATAGGAGAAAAGAAGGGGCATCCGAGTGGTTTGAAGTCAAAATAACACTAGGAAACCTCCAAGGATGGGAAGAAGAAGTGGAAAGGGGGGGAATATAAGAATACAACAACCACAAAAAATGAGTGCAAAGATCTTAGGAACCATTGCAATCATTGCAACATTGATGGCCACATTGAGGAAAAGTGTCGAAAACTACATCCATAAATCAACCTGAAGAACTGAAAGGAAGGAAGGAGAAAGAACCTTCTATCTAGATATTCAAGCCATCAGGTTGATAGTAGCTCAAATGTGGATGAAAAAGTTGTCTACACATATGTGCAGAAGGAGATGAATCTGAGTAGCCTTCATCACCAGGAAGAGAAGGAGATGAATAATCTCTTCCATATCAAGATTCAAGTTAAGAAGACATAGATAGATGCTCCCTTTGACTCTGTTTTATAGGTTAATATCATAGCAATGGATTTGGTTAGAAATCTCATATTGGAGGTTCATGATCATCCTATCCCCTATCCATTGTGTTGGGAAAAAAAATATTCATAAGTAAAGGTAACGAATAGTGTAAGATTAATTTTTTTATAAGTGCTAATTGTATTAATGAAGTTGAATTGGACATAGTACCCCGTGAAGTATGTGGAATAGTGTTTAAAATCCATTACATGTATATGAGGGAGAAAATATTCATGGGAGTAGCCAACTAGTACCAACTGATCGAGGATGGGAAGTATTAGATCATCAATGTGCATGAAGGAAAGTAAAAAATATCACTAGTAACTGTCAACCAAACCAAGAAGTTGATTACTTCTAGTAAGAAACATGTTTTTTTTTTTCTTAAGAGGAAATCAGTTTGATGATGAGTCAATGAGGGTAAAGACATTGTCAAGCCTGTAATTTGATTCCATTTTCATTACCAATTATCCCTTTTAACCTATCATAACCCTTCCTTTTTACCATATTATCAATCCTTTTACCATATTTTCCATGCAAAGGTCATTCTAGAGTTGAAAAGGTAATTTTGATGGTTAATTAATGTTTTTCCATTGTTTTTAATGAATTAGGAAGGACTCATTTTTTTTCTCATGATGGTTTTGACTAGTTCATATCCCGTAACACATATGCAAATCCGGTGACCCATTTCCATGTTCAACATACTAGTGTTCTTCTAGAAGGTATGGCTAGTCAAATTTTGGTAAAACCAAGTCAAAGTAGGGGTGCCACATGGCAATCCCATAGGCTGCCACATGGCTTATCCATACAATTCACAAGATGACATCATGATGATGTCACAAGAGTGATGTGGCAACATGAAAGGCTTCCATGTGTCACTCCTTTTTGGCATTTTTAGGGGTCCATGTGGACCAATAAAAAAGTGCCATGTGTCATCCATATGAATGACATAGCATCTATACAGTGACATGGTAGGTACAGGTGAAAAGTAAATGTGGAAAGTTACTGGTAAATGACATGGCAAGGTGTTCATGCAGGTAGACAAGTGGACCAATCAGAGAGTGTGACATGGGACTCTCCGATTGGCCAAATTTGGCTAAGGGAGAATACTATTTGTTGGGGTTCAAAGGGAATAGAACCCTTGATCTCCCATGGAATCCAGGAATATTCCATAGTCTTAACTTTATGCCTCCTACCATTGTGCCATACAGTTGGTTTGTTAAAAAAAACAAGCAATTTTATTTAATATTAATTCAATGCGGCCCGAGAACAAAGGGTCTTGGTTAGGCTGATTTTTGCCTATTTAAACCTACCTCTGGACCAAGTCAAGACATGGGTTTTCATGCCATATTGGATCTTGTTGCATGGTATTTCGATTTGAGTTCATATTTGTCTCAATTTGCATGCAAGAGGTGTTCCTATGCTAGATTTTCCTCATTTTTCATGTCATTGAGTTCTCTAAAAAAGGTATGGGGTGTTTATACCAATTTTTATCGATTTTTCAAGAGGATCGTGCTAGTAATTTCATATTTGTATACAATTGTTCTATATGAAATTGTTAGTTCATATTGACATGTATGAGACCCATAGTCTTTTTATATGTGCAAAAAGGGCTTTCTGGGAACCTATTTAGAATATAGTCGAAATTATACTCATTCTTATCAAAATTTCAAGAGAATTTTAATGGTGACCTCTATTTTGGGGTTGGAGTAGCCTACTTGAAGGATTTCTTCATAATTTGAAATTGTAAGACATTTTTATTGTAATTTGGAAATTGAGCATTACTAAGAGAAGTTTATTTCTCTTTTTTGGCACTTATTATTTCTGCAAGTTATATTTATCAGTTAATGAAGTTTATGGATATGTAAGACATTCACATGATATTTTTCAAGTAGTGAAGTCGATCTTCAATTTACTGAATCTGTTCGGATTTTTATGTGTATTTATGAACTAATTGACATCTAAGGATTTTTGGGCTAAATGGGTATCAGAGTTTGTTGATATTTCGGATCAAGTTGGTATCATAACGTGTTTGGTATTTTAAGATCACATATATAGCATGCTCTATTCCTAATTCAAATTTTATAAATTGTGCAACTTTGTAATGATTTTATTCTGGTTTATGATATGAATTGTGCTAATAATATAGATATTTTTCCATTTCATATTTGATAATCACATTGTCTCTTAAGTTACAAATCATAATAACATCGTTTGGTTTCTAGCACTTATATAATTTGGATTTTGTACTTAGAATTTGGAGTGTTTGGAATTGTTAATGCAAGAATTTTGTAGCTGGTAGCCTTTGCATGCATGTTCTATGGATTGATCCTCTCTTTCTTTCCCTTATCATTATTTTCGTTTAATGATTAAGTTGTTTTGAGTATAGGTAGAATAAATCTCATTGAAGGTTAACAATAATATTGAGTTTGATTCTGTGACGCGAACATTGTGTACCTCATGGTGAAAGAAACATAACACGTGCCTTTGAAAACTTTGCATTGTTAATCCAGTGAAGATCATTTATTTTCCTTTTGCAATTTTGAATGTGTGAAGTGGAATAGTTTTATTAATAGTATTTTACATGCCTTTTTTTCTTTTGAAATTAAAATAACAGTATCATTGAAGTTAGGAACAATATTTTCTTCAAGAATTGCATACAAGAACACTTAGGATTTGCTCGAGTGAAAGACTGTAGCATGTTCTCAACAAAGAACTTATTTGTTTTTCTACCTAGTGAATGTGATTCTTTCTAGATTATTTTCCCATAGCTTCATTACTCATTTCAGGAACTCATTGAAGGGATAGAAATTTAGTAAGATATTCATGAAAGATCACATATTATGATCCAAACCCTTTATAGAACTAAATTGTTTTTATATCCCAGTGATAGATTATGTGGTGATTGTCATTTTATTTCATTTATTAGTATGTTTTTCCCATGGTATTTCTTAGCATAGTCTAGAATAGGATTTAATCCCACATTTCCTATCGTTGCATCTTGAAGTCTACGGAATTCCATATTGATGGTTTAATATTTGGAATTTAAGAAATTAAATTAACCCACATTTTTGGCATCATTGTCGGGAGGTGCTAAACGGATTGGAGCATAGGTAGGTTTTTTTCACAAGTTTCATGTTTTATGTGTAATTTGTATAAAATTTCAACTTGGGAGAAGAGAAGCAATAAGACAAAAACATTCCCTTACTTCAAACTTTAAGAATGGGTTCTATCCCGACACATTCACTTTACTGAGTTTATTCAAAGCCTCATTATTTCATTTTATGTAAGTGTATTTTATTTTAGTTTGATTCATGAAAAGGAAGAATCTAGCTCATGTTAACATATAACTTGGTGACAATAGGGTCTTATTTTGGTGAGAGTGTCTGAGCACATGATGAGTTTTTTTTTTTAAATTGTTTATGTTTGACTAGTTTTATTTATTTCATTAAAATAGGAAAGTTTTATTTTGGAGTTGTAATATCCCCTCATATACTAAGTCATTTATGAGAAGGACCTCCAAATCCACAAGAAGAAGATAAGAATTCTCAAGAATTTTTTGATCATAGGAGGATGCATTGCTACAAGGATTTTATCAAATCCTTGTCCTAATTTTAGAATCGTCACTAAGGATGAGTCTACATCTCAAGAAGTAGCATAAGAATAAAGGATCCATACACCAAAAGAGGATAACTTAAAAGTTTCTTCTATTTATCCTTATAAATATATAAAGGAGATCCAAGAGTCATGGAACACATATGAGGAGGAAAAACAATTAGATTCAGAAATCTTGGCATTCGAATCACCAAATCCCTTGTATATTCCTCAGTATGATAAGAATATTTCATAAGAACTTCATAGAATGACAATCAAAGAGGACTAGGGAGACAAAGAGTGAATTGAGAATTGGTTCCAAACAGTCAATATTCCATGAGATTCACCTTTTCTCCAACACTTCTTGCCTCCGTATCCACTAAAGCAACTGGCCTCTCATATTCGGGTACTCATTAAGTTATACTTTTCATATTTGGATACAAATTTAATAGAGATCTTCTTGCGTAAATGGATGGATTGGAAATACTCCTACACTTGAAAAAATTATTTGTTTTTCAAGTAAATTAGGATAGTGTATATGAATAAATAAATAAATAAAGAGAAAAAAGAAACCAATTGTGAAAACTAGTTTATTGGCACAACTAGACATGAGTTTTTCATGGAAAACAAGCAACTAGTGAGAAACATTCTTTATAAAGTTTTACATGTTGGTTCAATCTTGTATTATAGTTATTCAAAATAATTTTATGCTCATTTTAGATGATGTGGGATTACTTAAGGCCTGCCTTTCAAAAAATCTCCTCCCATTGACTCCAACAGATCATTTGGGATTGAGATTAGAGATGTTTATAACTACCTTAGGGCCTGCATGCCTTAATGATAGGATCTCTTGGCATCAAAAAGGGAATAAATCAATGTATCTTGAATAATGGGTTATATAAGTATTCAACTCCAAAAGATTCATTCACACCAACTAGAATGTACTTATGTACCTTGATTCCCATTGACATTAATGGTGGATCACAACGGTTCATGATTTACATTATTAATCGGTAATCCAATGATTTCTTTCTATGTTCAAATAAAAGTAAATTTATTCACATAGACTGAGTTGTACAAATATAGGATAAGGGTGAAGAATCTATGGCTTTATGGTATCAATAATAGCTTGCAACAATTTGGTTTCTTATAGCAGTGTGTTTATAAATTGTTCCAATAAAGATTTCCATTCAATCTTGTTGGAAGCCATAGTTCATTCCATCCTCCTTCTTCAACATATTCGAATCAAATTTCATTAGTTTCATTTATCTCTTAGACTCTCAGCAACTCTCATCCTTGATATGCCTCATATTCAACCATTAGCCAGTTTGCATCATTTTTGACATATCTTCTACTTGTATATTTTAACCTTGTACAATATTTTACTACAAACATATTTTCAATAAAATAATAGAAAAGATTCAATAGAAAATACACACACTACACAGATATTTTTCCCCTCAAAACCCAAACCAGGAAAACTAACATATTCTATATTCATTCATAGTGATACAATGTTTACAATACAATATACATATAGGAGTCAGCGACATCCAAAACACTAACCCAATGACCTGGATTAGTCAACAACCCTAATTCCTTAACTGAAAATAGAAAACCATCGAAAAAAACAATGTTCCAAAAAACCACCCAACAATGGATATGAAAATCGAGGCGACACGAAAAGAGAGGAAAAAATGTGACACGTTTCCCCAGGCAAAAAAAATTCTTGGGGGAACTACCCCCAAACCCCTGCATAGGGGGGATATCGCCCCCTTGAAACCCCCTACGGGCACGATGCAATGTAGAAGACACTAGATTTAGTCATGCAAATATTATAACACATACCCAACATTCTCCCATTTTTTTTTTCTTTGCATATAGGAGGTACAAGGTTACATAGTCAATAATCTATGGAAGGAATTCCCATGGATCCTCTACACCAAGATAAATTCTCAGTGCTCAAATTTTCTTAATGAATCTACAACATTCTTCAAAGTGTCCACCTTCATCATCACCACTTTATTTTCTTAAACCGTGTCTCTCACAAGGTGATATTGAATATCAATATGCTTTGTCTTTGAATGATAAGACGCGTTCCTCGCTGGAAAAATTGCGCTCTGACTGTTAGAATATATCCTTACATCTTATTGTACCAACCCAATACCTAAACACAATATTTGTAACCATATGTCTTCCTTAATTGTATGAGTGGTTGTCATGTGTTCAACTTCTATAGTTGAAAGTGCCACTATAGCTTGTCCTTTGCTCATCCAACTGATTTCTCCTCTAAACAGGTTAAAAACATACCCTATTGTAGATATCCTATGATCCAGATCTCGAAACCACTCTACATCCACAAATCCATGTATGTCCAAATATCTATCCAATCCCGTCTTCCTTGGTAGTACAATCCATAGCTAGCAGTTCCACACAAATACCTGAAAACCCTTTTTATTGTTGTCCAATGCTCCTTCCCTGGTTTTGACATATACCTTCTCAAAAATCCCACTACATGTGCAATGTCTGGTTCAGTACATACCATTTCATACATCAAACTTCCAACTGCAATCCCATATGGAACACAAGACATGTCATCCTCTTTTTCTTGTCTTGGGACACTAATCCAAAGATAAATTTACACCAATAGGAATAGGCACCTTGACCAGTTTACATTCATGCATATTAAACCTCTACAATATTGTCTCGACATATTTTCTTTGATTTAACCATAGTTTCCTCTTTTTCCTATCTCTTTTAATTTCCATTCCCAAAATGAAATTTAAAGCACTGATATCCTTCATGTAAAATTTAGAGGACAATTGAGTTTTCACATCCTGGATAATATCCTTGTTGTTTCCTATTAGAAACATGTCATCGACATACAAGACCAAATAAATCAATTGATCATCAATTAATTTAAAATAAACATAGTGATCCTATTTTCTTCTTGTGAAGCCAAGTCCCAACATATAAGTATCAAATTTTGTATACAACATCCTTGGTGATTGTTTTAAACCATACAATGACTTTTTCATCTTTCATACCGGCTTCTTCTTTCCCTTCAAAACAAATCCTTATGTCTTCTTCATATATATTTATTCTTCAAGATCCCCATGTAGGAATGTTGTCTTCACATCCATCTGTTCTACTTCAAAGGCAAATGTAACAACAACATATAAAAAAAATCTTATAGAAGTTAACTTGGAAACATGAGAAACAATTTCACCAAAATCAATTCCCTCAACCTAGGAATAACCCGTTTCTACTTACCGAGATTTTTATTTCTCCACTTTGCCTTCCAATGGTATTTCTTGTAGTTGGGAACTCCACTAGATACCAAGCCTCAATCTTATCCAAGGCTACCATTTCTTCATCCATGGCATTTTTCTAGGGCTTTCTATTCTCTGAATCCACGACCTCCCTGACATATCTAAGATCATCATCAGTAATAAACAAAGAAAAATTTAAACGAAAATTGGATGGAGTATAACTTTTCGGTAGCCTTCTTTCTTGAACCGATCTTCTCAATACTAGAGTATGATAATCTTATTCTTATTATTCATATTCTTTTGTAAAGTTTGATTCATTATCCTTTCAATCAAACTCTATTTTCTCTGGTTGTTCCTTACTTGGTAGGACTTTATTTTTAACAACATCCTTCATTTCTATAAATACCACATCTCGGTTATACAGAACCTTCTTAGTTTTTGAGTTCCAAACATTATAACCTTTGAGACCGTATTTATACTCAATAAAGATACACTTTTCGGCCTTCTTATCTAGCTCACTCATGTTTTCCTTTGGAACATAAACATAGGCCTCAGATCCAAATACCTTGAGATGTGTGAGAGAAGGTTTCTTACCAGCCATACCTCGTGTGGAGTCTTTTCATCCAATGTTGATGAGGGTGATCTGTTGACCAGGTAACATGCAATACCCACTACCTCTTCCCATAATTCTTTCCCTAACCCGAAACCACTGAGAATGCACCTTTATTTTTCCATCAACATCTTGTTCATACTTTCTACAACTCCATTCTATTGAGGTTTATATGGACTAGTCTTATACCTTTCTATACCGCACTTCCTACATAATTCTTCAAATTCATTCTCACATAGCTCTCCTCCATTGTATGTCCTCAACACCTTAATTATTTTCTTTGTTTGATTCTCAACAAGAGAATTAAAATATTTAAACATGTCAAAGACTTCATATTTATTCCTGAGGAAATATATCCAAGTATTCATTGAGAAGTCATCTAAAAATGAGACATAGTAGACAAATTTTCCCAATGATGGAACTGACACAGCTCCAAACACATCACTGTGAACTAGTTGTAAAATTCCTCTGCCCTCATTGCACCAAAGGGGAATCTTACCCAATTCTTCTTCCCATATACACAATGTTAACATAAATCAAAATCTAGAGAGAAGTTAGAAATACCTTCAAACTTTCAAACATTTGGTTTAGATTGATGGACAATTGGTTCAAATTGTTGGTTGTCATTGATTTCAACCTTTGGAGAGTGATATTGTAGATTGATGTCAACTCTTAGAGATTGATGTCAACCCTTGAGTATGTCTAGTAGCTCAAGAGGTATGGGTAAGGAACCCAAGTTTGGTTGAGGAGTAATGTAAGAATATCATTGTATATGTAAGTAAGATTATTCTATATGGATATTACATGTCATGCAATTTCTCGTAATATGTGGAACACCAGATAACTCCTAATGGTTAGAGAGTTATGGCCTTGTGAAGTTGGAGAACCCTCGTGAGTTATCTAGAAGCCCCTATAAGGTCAAAGAAGTCAAATTATTCTAGAAAATCCTAGAAGAAGTTGACTAGTCAAAGTGGGTGAAACTAGGAGTTAATCATGAGTATAGTTGTTGCATTAAGAAAATAATTAAAAATAAATTAGTTGCAACAAGAAGTTGTGAGTTTGGT
>ML787533.1:501767-531763 GCA_009831015.1 Picea engelmannii | reverse complement strand
GAAGTTGACTAGTCAAAGTGGGTGAAACTAGGAGTTAATCATGAGTATAGTTGTTGCATTAAGAAAATAATTAAAAATAAATTAGTTGCAACAAGAAGTTGTGAGTTTGGTAATTATGGTAAAGTAGTTGTGATGAGAAGATTGAATAGTCAAAGTGGTTGAAAAATAAATAAATTAAATAATAAAGTGTCTGCAACAAGAACTTAGTTAAGGGAAAAGAAGTTATGAATTCAATAGTTATAGAAAAGTTAGTTGCAAAAAGAAGTTCCGAGTAAAGAGAAATTATTTAAATAATAAAGTTGTCAAAGTGATTGCAAAGAGAAATGATTTAAATAATAAAGTGGTTGCAACAAGAAGTAGTGAGTTTACTATTTATGGATAAGTCAAAGTAGTTGCAAAAGAAATTAATTAAATAATAAAGTTAGTTGCAACTAAAAGTGGAGAACTTACTATTTGTGGTAAAGTGGTTAAATTAAGTGTAGCAAAGTGAGCTATAAGTGGACAAGTGGTTAGAAGTGGGTTATCCCTAAATGAATGAAAGTGGATTAAGTTGGTTATAAAGTAACCCCTTGAGGAAGCTACATGGAAGAATAAATAAGAGAGAAAGACTCTCCCATTAGCAACTATTTAATATCATTGAATATATATTTTGGGAAAGGTTATTTGGGCATGTATTATTAATAGAGAAAAGTGCAGTAGAAAAAGTGCATCACAAAAACTGTGGCAGGAAATGTGCGGCAGAAAAAGTGCAGTATAAAAAGTGTGCCAGGAAAATCGCAGCAGAAAAAATGCGACATAAAAAGTGTGGCAGAAAAATCGCAGCAGAAAAATCGTGGTACCAGATTTGTGGTAGCAAGACCACGACATCAAAACCACGACATCAAAATGCTACAAGAAGAAAAAAAAGGTATGGTTTGCAGATGTGTAGTGTTGAACTTATGAATCTGATTGAGGGTTTTCCTTGTAAATCTATTGGATTCGCTCTTGGAAGTTTAGGACTTATTGTAGAATGGTTTTTATGTAGGTCTATTGAAATATATGGTTAGTGCATTTAGCTGGATTTATTGGCATATCTTGTGGTGCATTGTGAGAGGCACTTGTTTGTGTTCTTGGTATATGATTGTCTTATGAATGATACATCCTTGAAGCTACATAAAAGTGAGGTTATGGAACATGGTTTGATGTAAGCGTTTATGGTATATGGTTATGGATAGTGTGATGTATTGCTAGAGAAATGTTTATGGTTATATTGGTATATGTATTTGGTATATCGTTGAGGTACATGTTGGGTACATGGTTGAGACAAGTAGATGATGAGTTGGCACATACATGAGGTGTATAGTTCATGATGTTGGTACATATTGATGAGTCATAGTTGATGTGTAGTTGATGCATGATTGATACATACTTGGTAGATGGTTGGAGGCAATTGTTAGTATTATTGTTGACACATGGTTTATGGATAATGTAGCATACGTTTCTTGGTATATTATTAGAAAAACATATTGATCTTGGTTATGATTATGAGTTGTTGTGATATGCTTGGTTGATGCACATCTTGGTGATATTGTGCATATGGTTGAGCATTGTCTTGGTGATTGATCTTGGTGAGTAGATCTGATTTGGTTGATAAGATTGGTGAGACAAGTTGTTGTGATAGGTTGTTGTGACAGGTTATTTTTACAGGTTTGGTGCATGGTTGATGCACTTGTTTATTGTATAGGTTGAGGTACAGGTTGATGCATGGTACATATTGGCACATGTTATTGGTACAGATGTTTTACAGGTTATTGGTATAGGTTGATTACAGGTTGTTTGTTGCAGGTTGATTGGTACAGGTTTACAAGAGTATATCTTGCAGTGATAGTGTGACAGTGGTTCTATCATTCTACTTGTATTTTAGGGTGGTTGTATCGGGCAAGGGTAGGTGGTTGTAGAAACCTTCCAATTGTATCCAAAGAACATAGGGTTTTGTATCCTCCTTCTGGTTGTAGCGAGAGAGTTGGGGAGTAGGAGATTCCCTCAGATTGTAGCTTTAGAAACTAGGGGTTAGATCCTCCTTTCAGTTGTAGCTAGAGAATTGGAAGTTGGTGCTTCCTTGAATGTAATTCTTGACATATAAGAAAAGCATTATGTGGTTTTCACCAACATTGTTTTTCCATGTGACTATTGGTGTACTTTGCATTATGTGGATCTGTTTGTTATTGTTTATTAGGCACTGTTGAATGTTAATAATTATGATACAGTAATATATTGATGATGAAGAGATGAACATGGTTGAATAAGTAAAATATTATACTTTTTGTTTTAAAGGATTAGTAATTGGTATAATTTCTCATTATTGATTCATGCCCCCTCTCACTAATCCAACAATTGGTATCAGAGAAGGTTCCTTCAGGAAATAGTTTAACCACTAGAAGGAGATCATGGATTATTATGAGAATGGAGTACCATTATTTAATGGTCAGAATGGTTTAAAGTATGAGATATGGAGCGAAAGGATGAAAGTATTTTTAAAGGAACAGGGGTATGATATTTGGAAATCAGTTGTTACAGTATATGATAGTTCAAAAATGGAAAAGACTACATCAAAGAAGGAACTGAAACAAAATAAAAAAATTGCAATGGATTTAATTTTGGAAGGACTATATGATTCAGTAAAGGACAAAGTGGGTAAATGTTCATCAGCTAAAGAACTTTGGGATAAGTTACATAATATATATTTTTCACCCATCACAGAGTTAGAGACTGTTAATGAAGATGCACATACATATCAAGAAGAAATATGTTCATCACTTCAAATAGATTCATATTATGAAGAGTACATAATCAACAAAAGTATGTTGATTTTCATTAATTTTGAAAAAAATAGACATCCTGAAATGGAATGCCATGAAAGAAATGAGACAGAAAAACTAATTGAAATAGAAGACAATTATGAAGAAGAGTTGATCGATGCTTTAGATGAACTAAGAAAATAAAGAGAAGGACACAAGTCACTCAAGAAATAATTGATGAAGAAAAAGGAAATTGTTCACATTTTTTAAGAAGCCCAACAGGTCATCGATAAATTAAGAGCTTAGCTAGAAGAAGCCAGAAATATCGAAGAAATATCAAAGATCAAAAGCAATATTTGGAAGCCAACATAGCAGCACAGAAGAAAGAAGCAGGAATGAGAGAGAATATATTGACAGATCAGATTAAGGAAATAAATAACGATCTAAATGAGCTTGAGGAAGATTTTGGTCAAGAAGATAAAGGACTTGAAGAAGAAATAATCACATTAAAAATCTAGCTTGAAGAAGCGAAGAGAACAAAAGAAGTCATGAAGTCTCAGATAATGAAGAAATAAGAAGAGGTTGAGAAGCTTGAAGAAGAAGTTGTCACATTGAGAAGTAACACCATCAAGCTCAGTAAGAATGTTGAAGAGACAGGAACATCTGCATCAGTTGTAGAGAATGAAGAGAAGCACTCTAGGTTGCTAGAAAATAAGAATGAACAAAAGATAAAGAGTTATGTAGACGTACTCAAAGGAAGGAATCATGGTCAACTAGAATATAAGAAAACTAATAAAGATACATCTTCAATAAGACCATCCATGTTCAAGCCACAAAGAAGATTCAATCATGATCATGACCAGTCATGGAAAAAATTCATAAGGGCAATACCACAAAGAAGATAATTCACTCCTAGGTACGTAAATTTATTTTATGGTAATTGTTTTTATTGTACTAACTTTGGACATAAGGTTGCATATTGCATGGATTATAAAACAAATGTTCAAGAAAGAAATGCTTGAGTAGCTCCACATGATATTGAATGTTACAAATTTTGTAACTATGGACACATTATTGGACACACCGATCACACTGAGATGGGGGGGTTGAATCAGTTTAGGGATCTTTTTCACTTCCTTTCACAAAAAATCCTTAGTTAGTAATCACAATTTAATCAACACTTATTACTGTCAATTTATAACCAGTTGTATGTAAACATATATCAACAACAAATATCATCAATAAGCCATCACCACAAGGAACACAAAGAAAACAAGATGTGTGTACAATTTTATTTTTATTATGGACTACAATCCTTGGGGTTTATCAACAACAACTGAATAGTGTAACAACTCCACATGATCACCAACTATGCAATGAAAGACTCATATTACACAACTCAGCACTAATTGAGAAGAGGATTCAATCCTCAAAAAATACCAATTTGTCAATAGGTACACACCCTATCAGTAGTGCAACATGTGTATGTATATGCCCTACCAATAGTGCATCATGTGTATGTACACGGTCTAGCTCACAACAGCCTGTGTATCCCTCCTTAAGAACTAGGGTTTTCACTCTCAATGAAAACTCAGATATTCTACAAATTCTGTCACATCCACTTCTTCCCTTCACTGTTCAATATGTATTGTTACAAATTATTTTCATCACTCCTATGACCATTAATGATGTAAACCTATCCTTTGTCTTTAGAAGGATCAATTTCCTTAATCCTTGAAGAAGAATGAAGATGAATTTTCCAAGAGAGATGAATATGATATTTTACTTTTGAAAAACCTTATAAAGAGGGATCATCGCACTCTATTCATTTTTAAGGGTACGATGATCTAGGATCGTCGCAGGCTACAACACACTCTCTTGTGATGTCGTTACACTCTACTCAGTATTAAGGGTGTGACGATTTTCCGTACGAAGGAAAAATATAATCTTATCGATTCTTCTATAAGATAAGCTTCGAGGGTGAGTTGGCCTCTAATCGGTTTGGATCTAAGTCGCATCCCTAATCTCATGGGATCATCCTAACTTCCTCACCCTATCCTTTTCAGCTTATAAAAGGAGAGGATTTCTCATTGGGAATGTTAGTTGGATTGGGTTTGAGTAATTTTTGTAGCTTAGAGTTTTTGGGCCTATGTTGGCTTTGATCTTTTCTTTGTCAAGATAGATTGTGAGTGACTTTCAAAACTACAGTCTAATGATCTAGGAAGAATAAGTGTGTGGGAAGCAAGGAACTGTTGGAAGTGACCTTACAACATCAAGGCATTGATTGTATTCTCTTTTTCATATTTCTAATACAACAATATATTTATTTCTCATAAAATTGTCCTTATTTTATTGTATGACTCCTTGATCACATACATAGGTTTTGTTGAGCATACATTTTTTCTTTCACTTCGTTGGCTTGTGTCATTTTACAGGTTCAACATCCCATAAGAATTGAAATGGATTGAGGATGAAACTGGCGAGAAAAAATGACATTTAAATGGTATGTCATTTATCTCTTGTTAGTTAGTATGCTTAATGATTAAAACTTAGGGGAAGGTTTATATTTTGTATGGTTTTGTTCTAGTTTTGAGGTGAAACTAGGGGGATCAGTTTGTGTCCACACTTAGCGATTTTCCTGATAACATGTACCATAACCAATCACATCACATCTATGCTTCCCAACAACTTACTCATGCTCCTCAACCATACAATATGAGTGTTACTTGATCATGAATAAGTAATCAAAACACTATGGAAATCATATCAGTACAGAAACATAAGATTGTTTTTCAATAAATCAATCAACCAACATAAACAATATTACAAAAACCATGCCAATAATTCTTTAACCATTCACCATACCATGAGCAAGAGTATCCAAAAAAACAATCGTGTAACCATACCAGAACTTCTATGGCATATCTGAGCCCACAAAATGCAGATCTGGAACTTCAGAAACTTGGCATCATCTCACACTCAAGTCTCCATGACTTTATCCAACTGTATGCACTCTGATCTCCTTCATCCCATGTGTGTACATTTCCTACCTCACTGTATCCCACGCATGTATGGGCTTTGGAACACTACAACCCACGTGCTCCTTCAGAAACTAGGGTTTCTGAACTTCTGAAACTTTTTCCGTCAAGATCTCAGACTTATAGAATCTTCGATGCATCCATGGGTACCTGTAATGACTCTCTCACTTAGAATAGATATTCAATATATGCTCAAGGGAGATACATTTACAGGAGACCCTTTCCTCTTATTTATACTATCCAAGTAGCTTCCTTAGAAGCATCCACTTAGCCACTTTGTCCACATATCCACTTTATCCACATAACCACTTTGTCCACATAGCCACCTTTATCCAACTTTGTGAACTTAGCCACTTTATTCACATGTCCATTTGTCCACTTAACTCATTTTCCTTATTTTAGGTTTAACCCACTTATAACCAGTTTCCATAATTAGAAAGTTATCCATTAACTTTATTATTTAAATAATCCTTTTTTACTTAATCACTTCACTTTATTATTTAAATAATTTATTCTTTTCAAACTCTTTGACTATCTTAACTTTTGGGGGATTCTAGACAACTCGTGAGGGTCCTCCAACTTCATAGGGCCATAACTCTCAAACTGTGAGTAGTTATGTGACGTTCCACATACCACCGGAAATGGCATGACAAGAAATATCCATCTAGGATAGTTTCATTGACAAATTCACTGATCTTTATCTTATTATTCCACAATTAAGCATGGTTTCTCTAACCATACTTCTAGGATAAATAAATTGTAAAGTGTCTTCCTGTGAGGGATTTCACCATAAGGGGACCACATTGGAGTTCATCCATTTTTACTTCCTATCAACCATGTCAAAACAATACTGAGTCATATTTACATCAATCCAACTGGAATAACCCATGACAATACATCACTATGAAATTGTCCCTTTGTCATTGATTCCATGCATGACCACATGATCCAATGATCAATGCATCAATCCATATATGCATCATATATCAATGAAAACACATCGATCCATCTTCATCTATGCATCATATATCCGTGACAACACATCGATCCATATTCATCTATGCATGACATCATCTATGAATCATATATCAATGACAACACATTGATCCATCTTCATGTATGCATGAAATCATCTATGAATCATTTATCAATGACTTCACTTGACATCAATTCATTTACAACAAAGACAATACATACTACATCAATATACCGTGACAAGAAATTGTTCCTTTGACATCAATGACAACATGATCCAACACACATAGCTCATGATTGTAGACACATGATTGATACTTCCATGAAAGAGAACACTAGTATTTGATATAAGAAAGTATGGATACAAAAATAAGAAGAATAGATGAACAAAGACCAGTTCCCAGATATCATGAGATTGGCAAGAAAACGAGATGAAGGAAAATCTACAAAGAAAAAGGAAGATGCTAGATACATAGAGGTTTGGAAAATAAATGAAAGAAAAGAAGGATGGGTAAATAAGGAACATGTTCAAGGGATTGTACTTCCAATTATTTTAGTGAAAGATGAATCCACATACAAAAATAAAGAAATCAGAGTTCAGAGAGATGATGATTATATTGATAAAGATGATGATGACTCTGCATCAGAGCAGGAATTTTTCTGAGCCATCCATATTAGAGACTCCCAGGTAATATGAATAATAGAGAGAGGGAGTCTATGTGGTATCTGAGATAGACTAGAGAACCATTCTTCGATAAGATTGCATAGTTTGAGCAGACAAATTCAGAGTAGTCAATTAGTATAAGTACAGTATCATAGATTAATTATTTGTAGTAGTGAATAATTCATGATAGTATAGTGACACATGGGTCAACATTATGGACAATTGTGTAGCAGAGTCTTGAAAAGTATGGACATATATGGATTCATAAGACCACTTAGTAGGTTTGAATAAATATATGATAGTGGATGAGAGCATGGATTCATAGATTGGTTCAAGGAGTGGTTCAGAGACAAAGGAACATTATCATAATGGATGATAATTACACATGAATATTTGAATTCTTATTCTTGAATGATTTTCATACATATCAATTGATTACACAAGGAAACACTAATGGACAATAACTCCAAAAGGTAGCAGGTACAGGAAGACTTATATTTTTTCTACAAAACATCTTGTAGAGAATTTAAGAGAGAGAAACATAATGAAAAATATACGTAGAAATATTATTTAGAGGACTTGTCAAAAAGAGAGGTAAGAACAGATGTATGATTCCAGGGGAAGAGATTCATCAGATGCAGGATAGAGAGTTTGATGCCAGGAGAGAGAGTACAGAAGCATGATTCCAGGGGGAGGGATTGTCACAAGGGAATAATGAGTGGTATGACTTCAATGTTGCATCATAGTGATAACTTTTTTCAAAGGGGGATATATTATTCATATTAAGGGAGAGAGATTAATCAAAGGTTTAGAAACATAGAGAAAATATCAAAGGAATTTAGACAAGGGGAGCATTCCCAAGGAGACTTCAGTCAAGGGAGCATCCCCAAGGAGAGATACCATTTTGCATTGATGTCAAAGGGGGAGAGATAGAAACATTGATGAGGAGTATGAGCATTAATGTTATCATGACTAAGCATTTCCATCAATGTTGGTATTTCCAGCAATGTCAAAGGGGGAGATTGTGAGACAGTTGGTCTAGATTGATGGAAAGTTGGTTTGGATTGTTGGTTTTCATTGATGTCAACCTTTGGAGAGTGGTATTGTAGATTGATGTCAACTCTTACAGACTGATGTCAACCCTTGAGTATGTCTGGTAGCTCTAGAGGTATGGTTAAGGAACCCAATTTTGGTAGAGTAATAATGTAATGAAGATCAGTGTATATGTAAGTAAGACTATTCTACATGTCACGCCATTTCTGTTGATATGTGGAATGCCACATAACTCCTCACAGTTAGAGAGTTTTGGCCTTGTGAACTTGGAGAACCCTCATGAGTTATCTAAAATCCCCTATATGGTCAAAGAAGTCAAATTATTCTAGAAACTCCTAGAATAAGTTGACTAGTCAAAGTGGGTGAAACTAGGAGTTAATCATGGGCATAGTTGTTGCATTAAGAAACTATATAAAAATAAATTAGTTGCAACAAGAAGATGTGAGTTTGGTAATTATAGTAAAGTAGTTGTCATGAGAAGATTGAATAGTCAAAGTGGTTGACCAAAAAATAAATTAAATAATAAAGTGGTTGCACTAAGAAGTTAGTTAAGGGAAAATAAGTTATGAATTGAATAATTATAGAAAAGTTAGTTGCAACAAGAAGTTATGAGTAAAGAGAAATTATTTAAATAATAAAGTAGTCAAAGTGGTTGCAAAGAGAAATGATTTAAATAATAAAGTGGTTGCAACAAGAAGTGGTGAGTTTACTATTTATGGATAAGTCAAAGTGGTTGCAAAAGAAATTAATTAAATAATAAAGTTAGTTGCAACTAAAAGTGGAGAACTTAGTATATGTGGTAAAGTGGTTAATTTAAGTGTAGTAAAGTGATCTAGAAATGGAGAAGTGTTTAGAAGTGGGTTACCCATAAAAGAATGAAAGTGGGTTAAGTTGGTTAGAAGGTAACCCCTTGAGGTAGCTACATGGAAGTATAAATAAGAGAGAAAGACTCTCCCATTAGCACATATTGATTATCATCGAATATATATTTTGTGAAAGATTATTTGGGCATGTATTATTGATAGAGAAAAGTGCGGAAGAAAACGTGTGGCAGAAAAGTGAACCAAAAAATGCGTGGCATGAAGAGTGCAGCAGAAAAAGTGCACTAGGAAAAATGCCACAGAAAATGTGTAGTCGAAAAAGTGCGGTAGAAAAAGTGTGGCAGGAAAATCATGGCAGGAAACGTTCGCTAGGAAAAGTGTGCCAGGAAAATTGTGGTAGAAAAACAAAGGAAGAAAAACCACGACAGAAAAACCGTGATAGAGAAATCATGGCAACAGATTTGCGGTAGTAGAATCTTGGCAGCAAAACCACGAAAACAGAACTCTACAAGAAGAAAAAAAGGTATGGTTTTCATATGTGTAGTGTTGACCTTATAAATATTGTTGACGGTTTTCCTTGTAAATTTGTTGGATGCCCTCTTGGAAGTTTAGGGCTTCTGGTAGAATGGTTTTGAGACAGATCTATTGAAGTATATTGTCAATGAACTTAGTTTGATTTATTGTCATATCTTGTGGTGCATTGTGAGAGACAAATTTTAATGGTCTTGGTATATGATTATCTTATGAATTATACATCCTTGAGGCTACATAAAATTGAGGTTATGGAACATGGTTTGATGTAAGGGTTTATGGTATTTTGTTATGGATAGTGTGATGTATTTCTAAAGAAATTTTGATGGTTATATTGGTACATGTGTTTGGTATACGGTTGAGGTACATGTTGGTTACATGGTTGAGACAAGTAGTTAATGAGTTGGAACATATATGAGGTGTATAGTTCAAGATGTTGGTACATCTTGATGAGTGATATTTGATATGTAGTTGATGCATGATTGGTACATACATGGCACATGGTTGGAGGAACTTATTAGTAGTATTGTTGACACATGCTTTATGGATGATGTAGAATACTTGTCTTGGTATATTATTAGAAACACATATTGATCTTGGTGATGATTATGAGTTGTTGTGATATGCTTGGTTGATGCACATCTTGGTGGTATTATGCATATGGTTGAGATTTGTCTTGGTGATTGATCTTGGTGAGTAGATCTGATTTGGTTGATAAGATTGATGAGACATGTTGTGATAGGTTGTTTGGACAGGTTGTTGTGATAGGTTATTTGTACAGGTTTGGTGCACAGTTGATGCACTTGTTTATGATATAGGTTGAGGTACAGGTTGATGCATGGTACATGTTGGCACAGGTTCTTGGTACATTTTTTTTATAGGTTATTGGTACATGTTTATTACAGTTTGTTTGATACAAGTTGTTATAGGTTGTTTGGTGCAGGTTGATTGGTATAGGTTTACATCAATATATCTCATAGTGATAGTGTGACAATGGTTCTATCATTATACTTAGATTTTAGGGTGGTTGGATGGGGCAAGGATTGGTGGTTGTATCCACCTTCCAGTTGTATTCGAAGGACATAGGGGGTTGTAGCCTCCTTCTAGTTGTAGCCAAAGAATTGGGGAGTTGGAGCTTCCCTTAGGTTGTAGCCTAAGAAACTAGGGGGTTAGAGCCTCCTTCCAGTTGTAGCTAGAGAATTGGAATTTGGTTCTTCCTTGAATGTAATTCTTAACATATAAGAAAATTATTTTGTGGTTTTCTCCCACATTGGGTTTTCACATAAATATTGGTGTACTGTGCATTATGTGGATGTGTTTGTTATTGTTTAGTATGCACTGATGAATGTTAATGATTATGATACAGTAAGATATTGATGATTAATAGATGAACATGGTTGAATAAGTAAAATATTATACTTTGTGGTTTAAAGGATTAATAATTGGTATAATTTATCATTACTGATTCACCCCCCCTCTTAGTAATCCAAAACAACCATACCTTTATCGTGTAGTAGTGGAAGACCCTTCTCTCCGATATGCCCTAGTCTTTGATGTTGCATCATAACCTTTTATCTAGAGACTATAGTATTTCTTTCTTCTTTAATTGAAATATCATGAACAATGTAACTATTACACCCATCACTAATAGTGCTTTCTTGCATCTTATACAGAGTTCCAAACTGAACTCCCTTTAGCAACACCATTTCTCCTCGAACAATCCTACAAGTTTCCTTTTTAAATATTGTTTTTACCCTTGCATCGTCCATTTTGCTTACAAAAATAAAATTTATGGCCAATCTTGGGATGTGCAGAACACCAGGTAGTGTTCTATTCCTTCCATCTATGAGCCTCAAATTGACTTTTCCTCGACCTATGATTCTAGTTGTCGATTCATCACCTAGAAAAATATTACATCCATCATACCTTTCATATTCACAGAACCACTCCTTGTGTGGATTCATATGAAAGGATACACCTGAGTCAACCAACCATGCCTCATGATCTGCATGTGTGCTTGAAGAAGCCAAGTACACATCCCCTCCATCTTACTTGGATGTCTTTTCTTTTGTAGAAGGATATTCTTTAGATCCATTCTTTGTCTCAACTTTGGATCTACACTGTTTCTTGTAGTGCCCTTGTTTTCCACATATCCATCATACCTTTACAAACTTTCTGCGAGACATAGATCTTCCCTTAGACATAGATCTCCCACTTGAGGAATTAGATATATTTCTTTCATGGGAGATTCATCTTGTAAATAATACATTTGTGCTCTATCCTTCCATGTTCTTATGTCTCATCTCCTATGACAACATGGATGATACCACTTCATCAAACTTGAAGGAAGTTGTATTACTACCTACGGACAAAACCAGACTATCCCACGATTCTGGTAAAGAGCACAGTAAATTGACACAATTATATTCATATGAAATTTTAATCTCAATAGATACTAACTGACTTACCAAATGCTCAAATTCTCTTCCACTGAATCTCCATCTCTCGTCCTCAGGTTATAAAACTTATTTCTCAGGAATATTTTATTTACTAGGGACTTAGATTGATATAAATTCCCGAACTTATCCCATAAATATTTGGTTGTATCTTCCTCTAAAACATTCAATAATACCGAATCTGAGAGACACAGTCGAAATGTGCTCTTCGCCTTCCAATCCAACATTTTCCAATCATGTGTTGAAGTTCCTATAGGTGTAGTACCTGGATCCACCGCGATCCACTAATCTTTGTCCACCAACAAATCTTCCATCTTGAGCTTCCAAAACTAAAAAAAAATCCGATTAAAATTCTCGATCTCCATTTGTTAACTTCTCACCATTTCGTTTCACCTGAAAAATCAATACCATATATATCCCACCGTAACAAGGATTATCATAGTCCCGAGCCAAACCCTTGACCACAAAGGTGTCTCCCTGAAGCCAACAAAGCTCTGATACCAAATGTAGATTTCAACCTTGTACAATATTTTACTACAAATAGATTTTCAATAAAATAACATAATAGATACAATGTAAAATGCACACATTACATAGAGATTTTTCCCTTCGAAACCCAAATCAGGAAAACCAACATATTTTATATTCATTCATAGTGATACATTGTTTACAATAAAATATACATATATGATCCAGTGGCATCCAAAACCCTAAGACAATTATTTGTATTAGTCAACAACCCTGATTCTTAACCGAAAATATAAATCCATCGGAAATAATCGTGTGCCAAAAAACCTCCCAACAATGGACACGAAAATTGAGGTGACGTGAAAAACAAGGAAAAAATGCAACATGTTTCCCGAGGAAAAAACAAATCTTAGGGGCGCTGCCCCCGAACCCGCGTATAGGGGGGATATCTCCCCCCTCAAACTCCCCTACGCATTCGGTGCAACATAACAAACACTATATATATTCATTCAAAGAATATAACACATACCCAACACTACTCCATCCTACATTACACATCAAAAATCAAAGCAAAGCATGGTTATTTTAGAAAAAAATCATCATTTAATTCACTCTGTGCTCAAAAATTGATGGTCTTGCAGATGTCTATCCTTCGAAAAACATATTCGATTTCCATCCTTCTAACAACATCTTCATTGTCCAACCTTCCAACAACAACTTCAACATTCATAGTTTTAGCAGTTGTTGGAAATCATGTAGTTGTTATCTTTTGTAGTTATGGGACCCCTATATCAGTTATAAGATGAGTTGTAACTTATTGATTTCAAGTTTTTATATCATTCTCAGATTATAAACTCCAATATAAGGGCTTAGATATTCCTAAGAAGATCTAGGTTCTTTTCTCCATTGCTTCATAGGTCTACATCAGCAACATCACTCACTTTTTACATTATTTTGAAACAATCAGTCTCAACATCAACTATTGGTCACTCTCAAATCAACACTCATTTGGTTCAACAATATTAAGTTGGCTCAACTCAATGCAACAACAGTCTCAAATTTTCTTTCTTTCATCCATTGCAACCTATATCATAAGGTAAACTGGAGGTAATGATCCAACTTTTGATTTTTCTAGTGTATTGAAGACACATGAAACTCAATCCACATTACCATGAGCTCATTTTAATATTTGTATAATATTTAAAAATCATATAATCTAACCATATCCCATCCTACTTTATACCTATATCCACTACCCATTATCCATTTTCCTATTCCCTATATGAAATATTCACCATACTTTTAATAATTAATCTACCAACCACGATCGTTGCCTTGTACATGCATGAACATTATATTGAATGACCAGACCCTAGGCTCATTCTTCATCTCATATCAAATTCCTCTTATTTCAAATCACTTCAAGGGCTACAAATAAGCTCTCAATGCACATATTTCTCATAATGTGTTTGTCATTATTGAATTCCTTCTCTACCCTCGAGCTCTGGAAATTGCTCAAAGAATATTGTGTATGCATATATTCAAAATCATGGGGGAAGGAATGTGGGAAACCTATTTCTATTCGAAGGATATTCTAATGTGCAATGTTTTGTGTGGGACACAATATTGGAAAAGGGTGTTGGGACAAGAATATAAAGATTTGTGCATTTGGAGACCACAAAAAAATAGTTTGATTTCTCCAATCATTAAAAAACAATCATGATTCCATGGGACAAATATGTATTGATATTTTCTTGATCATTGGAGAAGGAAGATCATTCGTAACTTTGTCATATGTATTGATACTTCATTGCATTTGGAAGGATTTGGAGATTACAGTCACATTTCCATGTTCATGAATTTAAATAAACCATTGATTATTATAATATTTTGATGTCTCCAACCAGGTTGAGTTATTCCCAATTGTAGAAGAAAGATAAACCCATTGAAAAATTGAAGGACAATATTTCAGATTTTGATATGTTGGATAGATATATAAAGTGCGAGAATATAGTAGTGCCCAACTACAAGAAGAAAGTGCCTAATTGACAAACATGAATAAGAAGCTATCCAAATGTGGAGTGAAGTCATGTAGGAAAATTTAGATGTTGGTCATACATGGTACAAAGTTGAAGAAGAAACTTAAGGTTGAGGGAAAAATAGGAAAGTCTCCCATGTTAACATATTGATCACTAAACGATACAACTAGAGGTACGCACAAAAAATATTCCCAGATTATGACATCAGCTATGTTCACTCAAATTTCCAATAAGTTATATTAAAAGATAATAAATTATTGTGAATCATATGATTATAAATACTATATAACTAATAGTTTGGGTGACCCAAGGGTTAAATGCAAAATAGTTGGTCTCCAAAGCTTTTCCTCGACATACTAATTTTCAATTTTGTCCTTTGCAATCATTAGTTCTGATCCAGATTATTTTCGGCACAAACTGAGAGCAGAGATATAACAGATAAATAAACATAGATATTTCAATAGAGCCAATAATATAACAGATATATATCAGATAAAAAAAAGAGGCATAGATATACAGTAATACACAATTTCTATTAATGAGAAAAATGTACAAATTTGTAGAAATACAGAGCGAAGGACTCACTATAATGGTGGCATCTTATCTCTGAGAAGAGATGTGATGGATAATCACATTCAAAAGAAGATGTTTATTACAATGAGGCTCTGAATTTATTTTTAACATAAAGAGAATCCAAAACCCTAACCCTCAATGATGAAAAACCAACAATTTTGTGGACCCCATTTTGGGTAGTTTGGTGTATCAAACTCCCGAGGGCATAAGTTAGGAATATGATATCTATTTGGGGCGCAAAATAGCTCATTGGAAAGGTATGGATGAGGAGAATCATTTTGGTGGATTAATAAGAAAATTTAACCATCATTGAGGTGCCCGATCTTGAAAAAACTCCATTTAGGCCCTCAAAATGGCCCCGGAAGTTTAAGAACCAAAAACATGCTCAAAATAGTAACTTTCCATAAGACTATTTTGTGTCAGTTGGAATACATGGGTGGGTACCAATATCCACCTGGATCAATCCTCCATCCTTAGGAAGAAATGGTATGCATTGCATTGAGTTCCTAGGGGAGGGGGGGGGACGTTTACTCAATCTTCATCTTAATTAGTTGCTTGCCTTACTGGAAAAGCTTTGATGCTTAGCTTGTTGAAGGTTGTCACGAACCTGTGGATGGAAGGGTTGGACCCTTTCAGCCAGTATGGATACATGATATTCTCATGTGCAGAAGGAATCTTTACTCTTTGTTGCAATCTTCTCGACCTCCTTATGTTGGATACAAGGTTCTTGACTGAGGCTGTAGTGGTTGTAGTGTCCTTCTGTTCTTCTTTTGAATAGATTGTGAAGAAGCTAATTTTTTTAGTATGAGATACTACAATGCAGCACTGTTTAGGTGGTATAGTAGTTAGAACTACCTCTGGTATCCTATAGAGATGATCCCCAAGAGTAACAATGACACTACGGGGTCAAGACTCATAAATAGCATGGCGCTTCCACTTATATGGCTAGACCAAGAGAAAATCAAAGACATCCAATGGGGAAACATCACATAATACCTCATCCTTGAAGGGTTGTATTTTGTATGAAAATCGACACTAGTGGCTGACACGAAGATCTCATCCTTGGAAAATCCACCCAATGTTGTATGGATGCGGGTGTGGTGTTGTCAACAATCTAAACTATTTGATGACTTCTGTTGAGATGAGGTTCTTATGTATTCCATATCAACAATAAAATGCAGTGGGGTCCCCTTCACCCACACCTATGAATGAAAAAGGCACTCCCCCTGTTTAGGATCTGCTAGTTCTTCTGGTTGAATTGTTGCAGTCGCGACAATAGTAGTGGGGTCTGCGCCAATGATCTTTCTTCTACCAATATTTTCTGAATCATGGTTCGAGTCCTTGTCTGTGATCTTGGCCACCAATGAATTTTTTGAGTGACATTCATCTTTGTTGTGCTAGGGTATTTTTTGGAAATTGCACCATTTTCCAGTTTCCTTCTTCATCTTTATGTTACCCTTATTTTTCTATGGCTTAGACTGGTTTTTTGAAGGCTGGTTGTTAGGGCCATCTTTACCATACTTTTGTTGTTGCATATTTTCATACCTGAACTCCCTCTTTTTATGGTGCTTAACTTTCTACTCGATTTTAACAACATATCGATAAGCATCACCCAGTGATGAGATGTCCAAAAAAATCATTTTAGTTTGAATGTATCTTTGTATATCCCCACAGTATTTCAGAACCACATTTCACTCAGAGTCTTTGATACCCATCTTGGTGCACAAGGTATGGAAGGTATTGGTGAACTTCAACACTTCTTGGACCCTCTCTTGTTGTAATGTGGTCCATCTCATGTACTAGTCTTCATAGATACCAACAGGGTAATATTGTTCCCCGACCACATCTAGAAAAAAATTCCAAGTGGGATTGACCCCATATATTCCATACTCCTCTATGTAATTTTTCTCCCAGTAAGTTTCCCACCAATGTTTGACATGGGAGAGATCCTTGAGGAGTTCGAAGGTGATATTTTCCCTGTCGAAAAAATTGGGAACAAAGAAATAACCTTCTAGCATATTTAACCATTTTTCTAGGGCATTTGCATCGATTTGACCTTCAAATAATAGAATATAAAAATTCACATGTAACTTGAAAGGAGGGGTGCCTTGATGTAGACCCCCCTTGTCTTATAAGGGTTGTGCAACATCCTAGTCTAGGATCGATCAAGAAACTGAGTCTGATTGACTCTTCGGCCCCTCAAGAACCTCAAATCCACTTATCAGGATCTCTTTCCCTTAAAGCGCAGGTTATATGGAACCCCCAGCTTTCTCCTTAATATATTTAAGATTCAGCGTATTTAGGCATTATCTCTCCTGTTTAATCCCCTCCCCTTGTGTGACCAAGGTTGTCACCTGTTTCCTAATCGAAAGGTTCATCGCGACCTCACGTATCGGGCCTTTGCATATGAGTCACCTCGACTCTCCCGACTTCTGAAATCTCGACAGGAGACTAGCACATACTATCTCCTCTCTTATCTTCCATCCATATGACCCCTCTATATGACCTGGGGTCAAACCTTCCAAGCACTTCACGATTTCTGGATTCGTGAAGTTTGCTTACTCATCTTCTCGAAACACGAACTTGCAAGTTTCGCTCACCAGATCCACAGTCCACAATCCCCGCGATCCAACGATCCTGATCTCCTTTTCGCGTATCGGGACTTTACATTTCACAAATTTGGAAAATTGCTCACTTCCCTTCTCTCGATATCTGAACTCTCGATATCTCCTTTCCCCGAAATGAATCAACGATCCAGATCTCTCCTCGATCTGACGATTCAGATCAAATCGTGAACTCAGATGTTTGACCTTTCAGCTCAGATCTACGGTCCTACGACCTTATTCTCGATCAATGTTCGATATCCTCCTTCGAGTCTTCAGACCTTTCCTCCTCTACTTTTCTCTGGAGTTCTATATTTGATGCCACATGTCCACCTTCGTATTGATGAATCTCGTCATTTCTGGGACTTCGACGTTCGACAATTCAAAATCTCAACAACCATAAACCTTCAGAGTGAATCCTTTCGGAGTGTTAGATCTCTTGACACCTATCCTCCCTTGATACAATAGTTGTTCAATGGTTGTCTAAAGAAGTGACTCTCCTTCCCCCATGCGTCCCTTTGAAGATCAACGACCCATGTTCTTCCTTTGGGATCAACCATCCTTAATCATTTCGGCCTCTGATGCTTCAGGATATTCTGAAACACTAATTCACAAAAACCCCTGAATACAATCCTCCAAAGTTCACGATATCGTGACACATGTCCTCTTCCAGATCGACGAAAATCATTCACTTCGGCTGTTTGGGCTTCAGTGATGTCAAAAATTTCTCCATCATGTCCTCTCGTAGTGACTTCTCCCAGAATTCACAATATTACCCCACGCATCTCCTATCTAGATCTGATGGCTCATATTCTCTTTGAGCATTCACGATTCGACAGTTTCAATTCTTAGATTGAAACCCCAATGTAAATTTCCTCGGAGCTCGTGATCTGGTGACAAGTTTCCCCTCTGCAGATCAACGACTCTCAACTCTTCAAATGTTCAACCTTTGGGTGTTTCAGCGTTACACCTCCACCTCCTTCTGTATCTCATGACCCGTTGACACGTATTCCCTCTGAATCTAATGATCCAGATTCATTTTGTCCCTTCGGGCTTCGGGTTTCGTAAGTTTCAACTTCTTTGTGTGCTCATTTCTCCTGGAGCGTCTTCACCCGAGATTCATGGATTTATTCCAGGAGCCCTCCCAAATGATGGATGGTCCCAAATGACTTCGAGACTTCGGGACTTTTAGCAAGTCCGCTCTCCTGTGTGTGTGCATAGTGTTAAGGCTCATGCACCTCCGTCCAGATCCAACAATTGTTGATCCTCTACACTTCGATCCAATGGATGGGATTTGTTCTTCTCCTCTGTGCTTCTTCTATTCATTGGGCGATGATCTAATGGTCCAGGATCCTCTCCACAACTAATCAGATAGTTTTTGTCGCTCCTCCTCTTGATATTTTGATCTCTTCCGACTTGGAATATTTTGACAGTCTTCAAAGTTTTTTGGCCTTTGAAATTTCTCTCGCGAACCCGACTATCTTCGGTCTCGCTTATGCTCTTTCAAGAATTATGTCTTCTAAGATTTTGGACTTAGAATAAGTCTATCCCCTATGTAGGATTTGCGTTATCTCTTCTGATCTTGTCCCCTTCGAAAGTTTTGATATCCCATGCACACCTTGCATTCCTTGGATTTCATCAAACTCAGATCCAAAAGATTTCTTGGAAATAAATTTTTCTCTCCCTCTTGGCGTTATCCTTGCTCGATGCACACCTTGCATAGCTTCTTCTTACATAGTATTCAATAACTTTATTTATTCCCGAACTCAACACAGAGTTCCCTTACTTCATACTTGAACCTGTTCAATGCCCGCCTGACAGAGATTTACAGAGTTCTTAGTAAATCTGATTCTCTCTTAACTCAATAAAGAGTTCTTCCAGTGCACTCCTTGCACTTGTACTGATGAATGTTCAACGATATCTCACCTGAGCTTTTCCTGAGGTTAACTCACCTCTGTCAACGCACTCTTTGGGTATTGTGTGCACTCCTTGCACTTAGAAGCTCAAAATGAGAGAAACAATTGAAACTCATTCAATAATTCATCAGTTCATGCATTCACAACATGAACGACATAACAAAATAACAATAAACGCAAACATACAAACACACCATGTGCAGGAAAAATTGATTTCTATTATCTCTGTGTCTATACAGATGTTTACAAAAAATGGACCGCAACAAAGTCCGATTTCTCTCAAGCTCTCTCTCTCTCAAAACTCTTCTACCTCCTAAGTCTCCTAAGAATCTCTCTACCTGAGATCTCTCTCTCAAGTCTCCTTATTACAAAACGAGGGCTCTACGATCTTTTCCTCTTAATCTCCTTAGTTCCATCACTGTCTCAATGAAGACACCATACCTCTATGGGTACATTCCATAAATGAATGTCAATACCTAACTATGATCTAGACCTACTACAAGAGACCATTTAAGGTAACCCTATCCACTACCTGTACAAAGGCATGGCCTGGAATTTATCATCCTTACAACATGAAAATACGTATAGGATCAAATTTAAAATTTAAAAATGGCAGGGACGATGCCTTTCCCTCTCTCCATTGCACGTCTGCATGTTGGCATGCTAGTACATTTGCTGAGGTGGAGCGATGCTCCTACATCATACTCCACTGTTGGGAAAATCATGAGCTTCTTCTCATGAACTCCTCTTCTCCAATGTTGAAATCCTCTTGGATCCCAAACTCTTCTTTGGAGCTGTCCATCTGCTCCACTGCTTTGTTTTTGCTTCTTCTTCTTCCCTGCTACTATGGTAGGCTCCCTTCTTCTCAACTTCCCTTTGTTGACTTCTTCTTGAGTTGACCTCAACATTAACCTCCTTGTTTATTTTATCTCCCTGTCCAGTTGTTCCAATGGTTGGCTCTCTTTATGCAGCCTGCTCTACTACACTCCCTCCTCATTGTTGGGTAGATCAAATTGATCCCCCTTGTGATTTTCTTCATATCTTGTAGCCTTAGCTTGCCAACCTGCTGCAAACTTCAGTTCTGCAGTATCATCACTCAGCTCCTGCTCAACTTCCTCCTCTTACATCTTGACTATCAACTCTTCTGCTGCCATATCTCCAGCTTCCTTTAATTTATCACCTGGTTGGTATGCTCCAACATCTGTCTCTAGCTTATCCTATTGGATATGCCTACTTCTCTCTAGAATTTCCAATTCCTCATGGATATCAACAAAGTCTATGAAATATGCTTCCTCTTTTACTGCAGGCTCTAGTGCTGCAGTCATCTCTTGTTCATCTTTCTGACTAAAAATTTTGAGCAATTCTTCTGAATTCTCTTCTCCTGAAATGTGCATGACTATCTTCTGGCAGCCATCTGCTAGTTCTAGATTGTCCAACCAATCCTCAATTCTATCTCCCATTGAGTGAGAATTTCATCTTTGTGCTCCTCTTTTTTTTGTCCTTGGGCATATTCTGATACATCCTCCTTCATCATGATAGTCACCATTGGTTGTCCTTCCCCTACTATTGCACTTTTATCATGTGCACTGGCCTTCACTTGGTTGTTTGGTAGGAATTATTTGATCCCTCCAATGATCAAAATACTCTTTTGATCCTCCTCTTAGATGGTGATAGTTTTTAAATTCTCATCATATTCATTCACATGGTCTGTAAACCCTCATGAATCTTCACTAATCATCACTCCTTGATGATATGAACTCTCAACAGAGTCTGTGATACTCTCATACAGTCTCATCTCTTTCCCCCTACCCACCTGGAAATTTGGGACTTCTCTTCTACCCACCTGGCAGTCTATGAGGTCAACCGATCCCATCTCATTTCCCTCCTAGAAATTTGAACTTTCTGCATGTTGGTCACCATAATTGCTCAATTAATTCAAACAATCAAGTGATACATAAATTGTCAACCCACGAAAGTTTGTTTATTTCAAAGATAACCACGCACTATATATGCTCAATTCCAAAAGAAACTTAAAGTTGTAGTAAAGGAAACTATATTAATCACACTTGCCTTGAATTAACTGAAGTTCTGACTTAAATTACAGGAAAGCAACCTACCTATTGCAGATCTTAAATATTAATCTAAGGAATTATGGATTACATTAAAATAAGAATTGCAATAGGAAAGAACAACTATTCTATAACTAGAGAACATGACCCTTACTCTCAAGCAGAGACTTCAGCACCTTATTCCTAGTTAACACTCTTTCATGAAAACAGTAATGCAGAGAAGGTTAACTCTATCTAGCAGATAACAAGGCCATCTAATTCCTTCCTTTCTAAGCAGGAACCCTTGGCCCTATTTCTGATTATCACACTTGCATAAATAATTGAAATCTACAGAGAACAGGATAGTCTGATCCCTTCCTTTCTAAGCAGGAACCCTTAATCCAGTCTCTGGCTAGCACACTTGCAGAAGGAATTGAAATCTACAGAGAACATGATAGTCTGATCCCTTCCTTTCTAAGCAGGAACCCTTAAACCAGTATCTGGCTAGCACACTTGCAGAAGGAATTGAAATCTACAGAGAACAGGATAGCCCGATCCCTTCCTTTCTAAGAAGGAACCCTTAACCCAGTCTCTGGCTAGCACACTTGTAGAAGGAATTGAAATCTACAGAGAACAGGATAGTCTGATCCCTTCCTTTCTAAGAAGGAACCCTTAACCTAGTGTCTGACGAGCCTCATAAAATTATCACACAATATTGCTAATAAAAAGAATGTAACATTCAATAAACTAAAGTTCTTAACAAGATAGAGTTCAGTAGTGTTTCAGCAAAGAAAAATTCATTAAAAGTAGTGTTTCAGTAGATGAAAGTTAATCAAGGCATAAACATAAATTATACTAACACACTCTAAAACTAACGGGTGAATCTTGTGAAGAAGGTGGGCCCTCCCTTCTCACAATATTCCCCTGAAATGAAAAAGCTAGAGAAGGATACTCAAAGTAGTCTTTTATTCATCTATCAAAATATCATATTATAGTCTAGAAATGAAAATACGTCCCTCTCTCTGAAGCTTTCTCAATACATAAAACTTGGATCCTTCAAATGATGATTTCCTCTTATTTAAAGAGGGAACCCCTTCGATACAATTGATCAAAAATTACAATGTGTATCTGAGTCCTATCTTTAGTCGGATTTACTTTCTAAACCAGAATAGGATGTCCTAGTGTCGCACAACAGAATGCTATTACAGGTGTTGAATGAGATATTGTTGTTACGGCTAGAGTAACAGCTTCTTCTCGTTGTTGCTGATGTTGTTTCAGCATCGTAATTCATGGGTTGTTTCAGCCACGTGAATTGTGCTCTTGACTATGTCAGCATTCTTATGTAGGAGCGACGGATTGTTCTTGTTGACCGCTGACTGTAATGACTTCCTTGTGTTTCAGCATCGTTGGTCCTGGCGGTTTCCTCTGTGTTTCAACACTGTCGGTCCTGGCAGTTTCTGTGTTTCAGCATCTGCAGCTCTGGACTGTGTGATAGCTTTGTGTTTCAGCATCTGCAACTCTGGACTATATAACAACTCTGTGTTTCAGCATTTGCGACCTTGGACTGTGTAACAACTCTGTGTTTCAGCATTTGCGACCTTGGACTGTGTAACAGCTCTGTGTTTCAGCAACTTGCTTTAAATGCTAATCTGCAATTTGGACACTTATACATTTCTAATCAATGGTTAAGTACGAGAGTGATGTAAAATATTATGCAAAATAGATTAAACATATAGTAATGAGAAGGGACGTTGTATACCTTTAGAATGATCAGATAAAGTGATAGTATAAGTTTAAATATGGGTGATCAAGAGTATAATAGTGGCAAAAAGTATAGGTAAAAATGTACATTGTGTGGTCCTAACATCCCCCCCAACTCAAGGTGTTGCGTGTCCTCAGGCAACTCACTCTGAATGAGAGTCTAGATACCAACTCTGAGCATGTAAGTTACTCAAGTAGTTATTATGGGAGGTATTGTCCATTGGCGTTCTAAACCCTTGGACCTGCTGTAATCTTTGCAATGATGTTGTTTCTTCCTTCTCAGGCAGCTTATAACTGATTTGATACCTTTCTATTGGAAACCAGAGGATAGGAAAATAAAACCGGTACCCTATCCAGTTTTTAACACAATGCCTAACACACTGGATGTAGTTAGGTATCCTGGAAATTGCTACCTCTAGGTTGGCAAGGAAAAAAGGATTGTGTTCTTGTCTCTTCTCCGTGGATTGCTGCCAAAACAAGTTATTTTCCTGGAGGGAAGGAATCTCTATGGATCTGATGATGTGCTGACAATCCTGGAGCACTTCTGATTGTAGCTGTTGAACATGTTCAGTCACCCCTGGTTGTTTTAAGAACTCATAATATTCTATGATAAAGGTAGCTGCCTTCTATGGTTCTAGTCTTATCCAGAGGAGGCGATTATCTTCATTGTGCTTAGCAGCCAAAAAGTCATCTTGCCACAAAATATGATTATAGAGAAAGGAAGTGAATGCTCGAATTTGGATGTCCCCAAAAAGGGGATTTATGTTTAGCATCCTATTCTCTAGAATGGCCTCATTATGAAAGTATGCCTCACAGAGGAGGTGCTAATCCCTGTTAGAGGTTGCTCCAAAAGTTTTGAAAAAATATACTGGTTGTAGTACTGCATGGGGTTTACCTTGTATAATGGATTTGATCTTAAACCATGTGAGTCGCTCCATAAGGAATAAGGAGTAGTTGCAAGATGTCTTTCTTATGGCCAGTAGCTTATGTACCAAATCAAATACCAGGGCCAATATGCCTTTCAATTCTTTGTTCTTATTTTTAAGGTCACGAGCTTCCTGGCGTGTCTGTTCTAATGCTTCCCAATTTGAGTAAGTATGATTTATCCAGATTTGTCTGTGCACTTGCAGGTTTTTTGCCTGTGTTTCAGCATACTCTTTCTTCCATTTTTGTATTGCTTCCTGCTCGTCCCATAGCTGAGTCTGTGTTTCAGCATTGGAAGTAGTGGGATGAGGTAAGGTTTGAGTAGATTGTTCCCTAAAAGTGGAGATATTGGTCTGGCTGAGAGGTGTAAATTCCTCCATAGGCATTGTCTATACAACCTTGTTGACAAAGGTAGGGGCTTCTTTTGTTGCAATGCAGGGCTCAGTCTTAAGCTTGGGAGGGCCTACTGGTTCTTGTGTTGCAGCAGGTTCAGTCTTGAGCTTGGTAGGGTCTGCTGGTTCTTGTGTTGTAGCAGGTTCATCCTTGGCTACAAAAGGTGAAGGAGTAGGGATTGTTCCTGGCACTAGAAATTGAATTACCTTATAGCCTGCTTTATAGTAAATATCTCCACATTGGCAACACATATATTATTTACATAGGATCTCTGTAGTTTTCTCTGACAAGGTTGCTATACGGCCTAAGGTGTACAAATTTAGTTCCTTTTCATATGCTTCCTTTGCCCTGGCTAGTTCCTGCTTATATGCTTCCAGTTCTGACTTTAAAAACTCGTTTTCCTGCAAGACAGATGCCATTGTTGCTTCTGGTTGTTGGGGATTAGCTGCAGGAATGGTAGTTGCTCCTTGTGTTTCAGCTTCTTGGTGTAGGAAAAGTAAAGTTGCATCACCCTGAACCTCTAATTCCTGTATATCAATTTTAGTATCAGTGGTTGGTTCTTGTGTTTCAGCCACTGAATGGGTAACTGGTTTTTCAGGTACTTTGCTTGAGGAGGGTAGTGTTGCAACATTCGGGGCCTCTGATTCCTATAATTCAATTTCAATATTAGTGGTTGGTTCTTGTGTTTCAGCCACTGGATGGGTAGCTGGTTCTTGTGTTTCGGCTACTTTATTTGAAACAAATGATGTCTGGGCTTCTGGTTCCTGTAACTCAATATCAGCGGTTGGTTCTTGTGTTTCAGCCGTAGCTGTTTCTTGTGTGTCAACTATGGCTGGTTCTTGTTTTTTAGCCACTGAGTGGGTAGCTGGTTCTTGTGTTTCATCTACTTTATTTGAGATAAATGATGTCGCAACATCCTGGGCATCTGGTTCTTGTGTTTCAGTGCCCGTGGTTGGAATAGGCAAAGATCCTGGGATTGGGGAGGTTGGAGGTGTACGGGGTATCAGTCGAATTGGCGGGGGATCTAGGGTACTGGTCATAAAGGGTGGCCTTGTTGAGGCCCTTGTTCGTTTTTTCCGTAAGAATGGTGGAAAGAGGGGAGCTTGTTTTTGTTTTCGTGAAGGTCTTTCTTCAATGATGGGGCAGGAGGAATTATCTGGTTCAGAGTCATCACTAAGAATATGAAGGGCGGGAGTGGATGAATCTGGTAAGGTATGTGACAGATTTGGTATGGTAGGGGAATTGATTGGACTGGTTGGTTCTGTGGGCGGGCTATTGGGTACTTCGGGGGAGTCTGGGGGATTTTGCAGGTGTTGCTCCTGGGAATTTTCAGGAATTTCGGCAGTTGCTTGGGGATTTATGGGTGGGTTATTTAGTGGGAGGTTTTGTTGAGAAAAATCCCTGTGGATGAGAAATTGAACAAGACAGTGGTGGGTGAGTGAAAGTGTGGTATCTTTAGCCTTTCTGCAATAGTGTGCCATATTTTTCAGACAACCCAGCAAATAATAAGGAATATTGACCCGTCTATTATGCCTTAAATGAGATAGCAGAAGAAAGTCGTGCTGATAAACTACCTGATATCGACCTTCGCAGGTCAGGTAATGTTTGATGAATCTTGCGACTTCCGACCATGGGGGTGGCAATGAGTTGAGTTAAACCCCCCTGCCTTTCAATTCAATTCGTTCTTCTGGAAGGAAGAAGTTCTACTGAGCATTCTGAATGATTTGTTTACGGATGAATATGCGAGCGTCGTCGATAGGGAAGCCTGAGACCTATGGTATGTCTTCTTCTGTTACTGATATTCAGACCCCTTCGATGACAGAATGGTCCTCCTGAAGATTTTGGGCGAATTGCAGGACCTGTTGTTCATTATACCCCTGAAGTCTCTGAAAGTAACTGAGCCATCCTGCCTACTGGAAGATTTGATAAGCTGCCGGATAGTGTTCTAATAGTGCTATGGTGGTGGACTCGTTCTGTATGACAGATCCTCCCATGGCTACCATCTCGGTAAGATACAACGTCAAGAGTTTGAGTATCAGCTTCTGCGCAGAGTGAGTTTTACGAGCGACATTATGCAAGAATGGTGGTCAAATGCGCGAAAGGGTGGTGAAATAGGGATGACGGTGGTGAATTCGTGTGATATGATGGTATCACGGATTTGATGTGTCCTTCCCTCCTGTCAAGTGCAGGTAGTAATGATTGCACTTGAATGGTCATAATGACTTAGAATCTTTCTCATTAACTATAGCCTAACTGAATTACATAAAATTTACATACCTCGCCTTACCATTTGATTCGTTCTACAAACAACATATCATGCATGTCCATGGTAGTCCTGTCGTGGTAGAGAATTTTGATCTAATAGATGAATTGTGTCGAGGGTTTGTTGACTAGAAGGATGAACTATAATCTGAGGGCATAAAAGATTGCTGACAGACGGTGGTGAAAGACTGGTGTTTCAGCAATAGAGAAGAACGAAACAATTGTTGTAGATGAAGAACTACTGAACAATGGTGTTTCAGCATCGGAAGAAAGTCAAAAGTGCTAAACGATGGTGTTTCAGCATCGGAAGAAAGTCGAAAGTGCTGAACAGTGGTGTTTCAGCCTTGGGAAAAATGATGAAGGGTTGTTGAGAATGGTGTTTCAACGACAGAAAAGAAAAGGCGAAACAATTGTTGGACGGTGTTGTTTCGTCGTTGAAGGGTGGTGAGGAAATGGGGGACTGTAGTGTTTTGGGAGTGGGAAGAATAAAAAATGCTGAGCAGTGGTGTTTTAGCATCGAAAGAAAGTCAAAAGTGTTGAACAATGGTGTTTCAGCATCAGGAAAAATGATGAAGGGTTGCTAACAATGGTGTTTCAGCAACAGAAAAGAAAAGGCGAAACAATTGTTGGACGGTGTTGTTTCATCGATGAAGGATGGTGAGGAGATGGGAAAAAGTGGTAAAAAGGTTGCCAAACGTGATGGGAAAAAGTGTGAGTTCGGTGGTAGTGGTGTTTCAGTAATGAAGGAAAGGGAACGGATTGTTGACAGTGGTGTTTCGGAAACAGAGAAAAGTCAAAAGTGCTGAAGGGTGGTGTTTCAGCAATGAAGGAAAGGGAATGGATTGCTGACAGTGGTGTTTTGGCAAGAGAGAAAAGTAAAAAGTGCTGAAGGGTGGTGTTTCAGTAATGAAGGAAAGGGAACAGATTGCTGACAGTGGTGTTTTGGCAACAAAGAAAAGTCAAAAGTGCTAAAGGGTGGTGTTTTAGCATCGGAGGTAAGTCAAGAGTGTTGAACGGTGGTGTTTCGGCATCAGAAGAAAGTCAACAGTGTTGAACAGTGGTGTTTCATCATTGGGAAAGATTATCTCTTTGAAGTAGGATCGTCCTTTCCTAGTGGCCTGATGTTCGATCGAGAATCTGCAAAAATCGACTGTAGCATGGTATTTCTTGACAGGGATTATTAGTAAATAAAATATAATCTAATCTAATAATAAAGAAAATTAACTTAAAAGAATTAATTTCTATTAGGGGTATAAACTCCCTCAACGAAGAGGAAATGGGCGGCTGCCATGCATGTGGCCTTAAAATCTTCTTTAGAAATTGGTCGTTGATACAGACAGAGTCGATGACCATTTACAAGTAACGGGGTTTTGGAGTCATCGATTGTGAGGAGCCTTACTGTTCCATTGGGGAAAACTGTGTCTACTTCGTAAGGTCCAAGCCATCTTGTACGCAGTTTCCCTTGAAATTCTTTGAACCGAGAATCAAACAATAGGGCCCAATTACCTTTTTGGAACTGCTTGTTCTGGATATTTTTGTCATGCCATTTTGATCTTTGCTGATGAATTATGGTTGTTTGCTGAATGGTATCTAGTCTTTTCTCCTCCAGTTCATTAAGGTGCTGTAACCTGGATGCCTATGCATCGGTTAAATCAAGGTTGACAGCTAAATAAGTGCTTAAGGTTTTTATCTCAAATTCCACAGGAAAGACAACACTCTTTCCATAGACTAATTCATAGGGAGAGAATCCTGTAGTATTTCTCCAGGTAGTTATGTAGGCCCATAGTGCTTCAGGGAGCCTGTAGGACCAATCCTTTCTATTTTCCTTCACTGTTTTTGTGAGAATGGCTTCTATTACTTTGTTTGTGCTTTCCACCTGTCCATTATCTTGGGGGTGGTATGATGTAGTCATTCTCTGCTGAATATGATATTTCTGAAGGGTGGCTTTGAACCCATGAGAAGTGAAAGGAGGTCCTCCATCTATAACTAATTCTCTTGGAATTCCAAATTTGGTGAAGATGTCTTTAAATAAGAAATCTATAACTTCTTCTTTAGTCACTCTGTGGAGTGCCTTGGCTTCCACCCATTTAGTCATGTAGTCTGTGCAGACCACTATATAAACTTTTTGACTGGAAGGAGGGTTGATGGGTCCTATAAAGTCTAAGGCCCATATTTCAAATGGTTCAAGTACTACTTGGGGGTTTAATGGCATTTCATATCTATGATTAGGTTGGCCTACTCTTTGGCAGCTATCACAGGCCTGGACGTATTTCTTTGCATCTTTGAAGAGTGAGGGCCAATAGTACTCCATCCTGAGAATTTTATGTGTTGTTCTCTTATCAGCAAAATGCCCTCCACAAGGGCCATCATGAAAATATTTCAATAGATCATACACCTCATCTTCTCTAATACACCTTCGAATTTCTTGATCATCTCCCGTATGGAAAAGGTACCCTCTTATCCAACTATACCGAGCACTTTGATGAATAATAATTTTTTTCTCTCGGTAGGATAGGTGTGATGGTAACTTCCCTGCAACCAAGTAGTTAGAAATATCTGCATACCAAGGTGAGTGAGAAGAAACTGCAAATAGATATTCATCAGGAAAGGAATCATCTACTGGGGTATCATCATCAGGTGTCAATCGAGAAAGGAAATCAACAACTACATTCTCTTTTCCTGGTCTATCTACAA
>ML787533.1:469622-493545 GCA_009831015.1 Picea engelmannii | reverse complement strand
TGCATGTTTGCCTAACCCTTTGCCTTCATAGCCCATTTTAAACAATAATTTGGACCCTATTCCTTTAGTGTGATTTTCAAAAACACCAAAGCAATCTTCTTGAGAAGAATTTGAAGACAAACTAACATTACATACCTCATGTGTATGCATGTACTTGGTAAGGGTTTCTTTGGCTTCATGGAGTTGATTCTCCATCTCCTGCAACTTTTCAAGAAGTTGTTCTTTTTCCTCCTTCATGGCCATCAACTTCTCTTGAAGGACAATGCTCTCTTCCCTATCTTTCCACAACACATGTACCATATCCTTCATGGTTAGAAATGCATTAAACATTTCTTTATCAAAGAACTTAGATTTGGAAGATGTAGGAGAATTATCAATGCTTAAAGAATCCTCCATACTTGCACAATAGCAAACTTCAACAAAAAACTTGCATCAATACCAATAGCTAAATCTCAAGCTATCATTGGCAAATACATGAGCAAAATAAACTATGCTCTGATACCACCTGATCTGAAAATAGAAGGCTAACTTGTTATGCTATGCAAGCACCCTCTACCTCATAAAATAAATCTTAACAGGACCTTGCTTCATGTGTTAATTTATGCAAGACTGGTTTATGTGTTAAGTTCTTGCTTGTCCTTGTCAATGTATGAGTGAGGAAATGATCTTTTAAATGCTTAATCATGTGTTCTAAATCAATACACAGCCATAGAAAGTGCAAAAAATAACACATAAAAATCACAGCAATACCAAGATGATAAAGGAGTTCACCCCTCTCTGGGCTACGTCTCCTTGAGCCTCCTTCAATGGACTTGGCTCTTTGGGATTAGTTTGTCAAATGCTCATTACAAGTTGCTTCTCAACTCCAATGAATGTACATACTGTACCATTGGATTCAGAATACATAAAAACCCTAAATTTGACTGTAAAAACTCTGCAAATGGACAATGGCCCATCCAACAATGACCTTTTCTACAAATGGCCTCCAAGCTTCCCTGAGCTTCAATGGAGAAAAAATTCATGTAGAAGTCCTCCAATGGATCTTCAACCTATCCCAATGTGTTCAGAGCATAATAAATAGTCAGAAATGACTATTTAGTCTCAGCAAATGAATATGTGCTCATCAGAGCAATGCCTCAAACAATGAGGGCTTCAATGGTCCCTTGAGCTTCCTCAAGCTTCAATGGTTAAATACCTGCATTATAAGTCTCCAAATGCCTGTGATAACCTCACCAATGGACTCAGAACGTCCAAAAACCCCTAGTTGGGATTTTACAGCACCTGATTTGGTCAAAAACTCAGAAAGTTATGGCCTCTGCCATTTTTCCCCTTCAAGCTTGTTGTAACCTGTTCGCCATTCTGCACTCTGCCAAAACTAAACTTGGCTTCTGAGCGTTTTCACCTCCAAAACCTAGCACACACGCGCGTCCCGCAATTCGTGCCAATCTGTCGAATGGTTATGGGAACTAAGCCCCCGAATCACGGAGGTAATGGGCGCATGAGGCCATGTGGCCACGTTAAACGCGCACAAAAAGGGCTAAAATGACACTGTTTAATGTTAGGTTGACATGTGGTGGGTGTGGTTCAAAACCCATCAATAAAATCCAAATCGCACGCCATTTATTAACTGTGGTCACACTACCACATACAAAATCGTGGGTTAAGGTTTAACACCCCTCGCGCGCATGGTTTAATATTAAAACACATATATAACATATGGTTTATAAACCGTGTGTGTCAAATTAAATACCCCGCGCGAATTTACCAAAGGTCATATGTAACCATAATAATATAACCGCGGCCATATTTAATACACCACCCGCGCTCCATATACTATGGTCCTGTGTTATAAACATGACCGGGGGCTGTAATAATGTTTTGAACCAATATTTAAAACAAACCCCGCGCGAATATTAATATACGGAATGGGCATATGTGACAATACCGTGACCGGGGGCTGGGGCTTAGCCCCGGCCCTCACCCCCGCCGCATAATACAAAGCTTTAATTCAAATGAATTAAAATCGGTACCCATAACAAGTAATAAAGAGCGGCGTTTTTGTTATCGAAAGCATGTAAAGGTGTTCACCCCCGGGGAGGTCCGGGGGTCGAACCCCGCGGCCTCCAAAATTTTTAATAAACCATTCAAACCACTGAACCAATAATCCAGGGACACGTGGCGCCCTCCGATTGGGCCACGTGTCCTAAAATAATTTGTCCATAAATCGACACGTGTCACGATCCAATTCGCCAACCGTCAACTAATCAACGCTTGCCACATCATCTAACTGCCAACTCAGCTGACACGTCACCAGGCCACGCGGAAATGTTGACGTCAGCATGTGCCACGTGTCACCCATCCAGTGGTGACACGTGTGACTTTCCAATTGGTCCAAACGTACACCGAAAATGCCAAATATGCATGACACGTGTCATGCCCAGGAGCTTCCACGTGTCCTATACGGCCGGCACGTCACTGTTCAGCCACCACGTCAGCTGTACAGCCGCCACGTCAGTTGTACGGCCTGCCCAGTCAGCATCAAAATTTTCCCTATTTGGCCCGTCGAACAGATCGCGATAACTTCTCCATACGGACTCCGTTTGCGAAAATAAATATACCGCCGGAATCAGGAGAATGAGGCGGACGTAATGGCACCATTTTCGTTGCATTCCGAGCACTTTGAAAATTGAGCATTTTTTTAGACCCCTGGTCCAGATTCTGATCACCAATAGGGAATCCTAGTGTAGAGAAAGAGTTTTCATCTTTTACCTCTCCTTCAGGACCTGCCTGTTCTTCGTGATGCAATTCTTCATTGTACTCATCCATGTTTTCCTTTGTATGCTCCCCTGCTGCACTTGCTCTATCCTAAATGTCTCCTACTGGCTTCTGGACTGTCTTCAGACTCCAAACTTCTTTCCCTGTTCCAAAATTTGCTTAGAATGAAGGCTGGGAGTTTTGTTTTCGAAGGTTTGGTCGTTGAGCAGTAGATTCAGACTTTGATATAATCTCGTCAATGTAAGTCTTTCTTCCTCCTTTTCCTTTTCCCTTGCCACCTGTAGGGTTAGTGTCTTTGGGGTCTTTCATGCAATCATTTTATCTAAAAAAAAATCATAAGTGCTTTTGAAATCTATAGCTACCTTCCCCGACAATGGCGCCAAAATGTTGGTCATTATAATTGCTCAATTAATTCAAACAATCAAGTGATACATAAATTGTCAACCCAGAGAAGTCTGTTTATTTCAAAGATAACCACGCACTATATATGCTCAATTCCAAAAGCAACTTAAAGTTGTAGTAAAGGAAACTATATTAATCAAACTTGCCCTGAATGAACTGAAGTTCTGACTTAAATTACAGGAAATCAACCTACCTATTGCAGATCTTAAAGATTAATCTAAGGAATCCTGGATTACATTAAAATAAGAATTGCAACAGGAAAGAACAACTATTCTGTAACCAGAGAACAAGACCCTTACTCTCAAGCAGAGACTTCAACACCTTATTCCTGATTAACGCTCTTTCATGAAAACAGTAATGCAGAGAAGGTTAACTCTATCTAGCAGAGAACAAGGCCATCTAATTCCTTCATTTCTAAGCAGGAACCCTTGGCCCTATTTCTGATTAGCACACTTGCAGAAATAATTGAAATCTACAGAGAATAGGATAGTCTGATCCCTTCCTTTCTAAGAAGGAACCCTTAACCCAGTCTCTGGATAGCACACTTGCAGAAGGAATTGAAATCTACAGAGAACAGGATAGTCTGATCCCTTCCTTTCCAAGCAGGAACCCTTAACCCAGTCTCTGGCTAGCACACTTGCAGAAGGAATTGAAATCTACAAAGAACAGGATAGTCTGATACCTTCCTTTCTAAGCAGGAACCCTTAACCCAATCTTTGGCTAGCACACTTGCAGAAGGAATTGAAATCTACAGAGAACAGGATAGTCTGATCCCTTCCTTTCTAAGAAGGAACCCTTAACACAGTCTCTGACGAGCCTCATAAAATCATCACACAAGATTGCTAATAAAAAGAATGTAACATTCAATAAACTAAAGTTCTTAACAAGACAGAGTTCAGTAGTGTTTCAACAAAGAAGAATTCATTAAAAGTAGTGTTTCAACAGATGAAAGTTAATCAAGGCATAAACATAAATTATACTAACACACTCTAAAACTAACAGGTGAATCTTGTGAAGAAGGTGTGCCCTCCCTTCTCACAAGATTCCCCTGAAACAAAAAAGCTAGAGAAGGATACTCAAAGCAGTCTTTTATTCATCTATCAAAATATCATATTACAGTCTGGAAATGAAAATATGTCCCTCTCTCTGAAGCTTTCTCAATACATAAAAATTGGATCCTTCGAATGATGATTTCCTCTTATTTAAAGAGGGAACCCCTTCGATACAATTGATCAAAAATTACAATGTGTATCTGAGTCCTATCTTTAGTTGGATTTACTTTCTAAACCAGAATAGGATGTCCTAGTGTTGCGCAACATAATGCTATTACAGGTGTTGAATGAGATATTGTTGTTACGGATGGAGTAACAACTTCTTCTCGTTGTTGCTAATGTTGTTTTAGCATTGTAATTCGCGGGTTGTTTCAGCCACGTGAATTGCGCTCTTGACTGTGTCAGCATTCTTATGTAGGAGCGACGGTTGGTGCTTGTTGACCGCTGACTGTAACGACTTCCTTATGTTTCAAAATCATTGGTCCTGGCGGTTTCCTCTGTGTTTCAGCACCGTCGGTCCTGGCGGTTTCTGTGTTTCAGCATCTGCAGCTCTGGACTGTGTGATAGCTTTGTGTTTCAGCATCTGCGACTCTTGACTGTGTAACAGCTCTGTGTTTTAGGATCTGTGACCTTGGACTGTGTAACAGCTCTGCATTTCAGCATCTACGACCTTGGACTGTGTAACAGCTCTGTGTTTTAACAACAGGCTTCAAATGCTAATCTTCAATTTGGACACTTATACATTTCTAATCAATGGTTAAGTATGAGAGTGATGTAAAATATTATGCAAAATAGATTAAACATATAATAATGAGAAGGGACGTTGTATACCTTTAGAATGATCAGATAAAGTGATAGTATAAGTTTAAATATGGGTGATCAAGAGTATAATAGTGGCAAAAAGTATAGGAAAAAAGGTACATTGTGTGGTCCTAACACTGCACTACTCCTCTGGCAGTCTAAAAGACCTTCCACTGATATCTTTCCATGTCCCACCTAGAAACTTGAAAGTCCACTTCTGTCCACTTGACAGTTTCTGATATCCTCTACTAATCTCATATTTTTTCCCACCTGGCAATATGAATTTTCACTGCTGTCCTCCTGACATTCTATGAGATCCTCCAATGATCTCATTTCATTTCCCACCTGGCAATATGAAAATCCATCTATGCTCTCTTGGTAATTTATGAAATCTTTATTTGATCTCATCTCCTACTCATCACTGAGGTTCCTTCCAACTTCTTTCTCACAGATGTGAACCCCTTCCTCTTCATCTCTAAGGCTTTTGAAATACCTCATCCACCTCTTTAATAGTTGTTGTTGTCCTCTGGCCAATAATCTCTTGATAGGCCACTTCACCTTCTTCTTCATGGGCCACTCATATACCCAATGTGGTTTAACATTTTGTTGCATTTTTAATGTCAGCTGCTCCATCCTTTCTCTTATCTCATTGACCTCTAGATTCATATTTGGATTTATTTTCTTCTTGCGGCCTTCTCTTAGACCATGCTTACAGCATTCAGTAGCCATTTCCACCTTCTACCTACCTTCCTAGCAATCTTATGGATCACTCTACACCCGAGAACATCCCCATATTCTCTTACAACTCAGCTAGCTCTTTAAATTTTTGTTGTTGTTGTACACATGCAACAACTTCTTTACAGAGCATCAGTACTCTGACTTCCTTTCACCCGTTATCTATAGGAAAAAAAAAATTGTGATACCACCTGATGTTATCAGGTCATCTCTTTTCATCGTTTCTCCTTTGTCTGTTGTTTGCAAACAAATTTTGGCCTTATGATACCACCTAATGTCATCAGATTACCTCCTTTTCCTACATAAATCAATTTTGTGCTTTGATACCACTTGATGCAGACCCCCCCTTCTCTCCTAAGGGTTGTGCGACCTCAAATTCTAGGATTGATCAAGAAACTGAATCTGATTGACTCTTCGACCCCTCAAGAACCTCAAATCCACTTATCAGACCCTCTTTCCCTCAAAGCACAGGTTATATGGAATGCACGGCTTTCTCCTTAACACCTTTAGGCTTCAACATATTTATATGCTAGCTCTCTTATTTAATCCCCTACCCTTGTGTGACCAAGGTTGTGACCAATCACCTAATCGAAAGGTGTGTCGCGATCTCATGTATCGTGCCTTTGCATGTGAGTCACCTTGAATCTCCCGACTTCTGAAATCTCGACAGGAGCCTAGCGTGTGAAAGATCCTCTCTTCTCTTCCATATATATGACCCCTCTCTATGACCTGAGGTCAAACCTTGCGATCACTTCATGATTTCGTGATTCATAAAGTCCGCTTACTCATCTTCCTAAAACCCAAACTTGCAAGTTTCGCTCACCAGATCCATGGTCCACAATCCCCACGATCCAATGGTCCTGATCTCCTTTTCGCATATCGAGACTTCATGTTTCGTGAAGTTGGAGGACCTCTCACCTCTCTTCTCCCGATATCCAAAATCTTGATATATCCATCCCCTCAAACAAATCAATGGTCCAGATCTCTCCTCGATCCGACGGTTCAGATCAAATCACGAACTTGGATGTTTGAACTTTCAACTCAGATCTACGGTCCTGCGACCTCCTTCTCGATCAACGATCGAGATCCTCCTTTGGGTCTTCAAACCTTTCCTCCTCCTCTTTTCTCTGGAGTTCTATATTTTACGTCACATATCCACCTTCACATCGATGACTCTTGTTGTTTCTAGGACTTTGGCCTTTGATGATTCCAAATCTCAAAAACCACAAACCTCCAGAATGAATCCTTCTGGAGTGTCAGATCTCTTGACATTTGTTTCCCTTGATCCAATGAAAGTTCAATGGTTTTCTAATGGAGTGACTCTCTATCCCCCACGCGACCCTTCGCAAATCAATGACCCGTGTTATTCCTTTGGGATCAATAGTCTTTAAGCATTTCATCCTTCAACGCTTTGGGATATTCTGAAACACTACCTCACAAAAACCCCAGAGTATGATCCTCCAAATTTCATGATCTGGTGACACCTGTCCTCTTCCAGATCAACAATTATCATTCACTTCGGTTGTTCAGTCTTCAGCGATGTCAAACCTTTCTCCTTCACATCCTCCTGGAGCGATTTCTCTGGGAATTCATGATATTTTTCCACACGTCCCCTTTCTAGATCTAACGGCTCAGATTCTCTTCGGGCATTCATGATTCAAAAATTTCAATTGTCATACTGAAACCCCAATGTAAATTTCCCTGGAGCTCTTGATCTGGTGACAAGTGTCCCCTCTGCAGATCAATGGCTCTTGACTTTTCAGTTGTTCAGCCTTCGGGTGTTTTAGAACTACACCTCCGCCTCCTTTTGGATATCATGACCTATTTATATGTATTCCCTCTGAATCTAACGATCTAGATTCATTTTGGCCCTTCAAAAGTTTCAACTTCTTTGTGCGCTCATTTCTCCCAGAGCATCTTCACCGAAACTTGATGCATTTCCACCACACATCCTTCCAAATGATGGATGCTCCCAAATGACTTTGAGACTTCGGGAATTTTAGCAAGTCCACTCTCTTGTGTGTGTGCACAGTGTTAAGGCTCATGCGCCTCCATCCAGATCTAATGATTGTTGATCCTTTGCGCTTCAATCCAACGGATGGGATCTATTCTTCTCCTTTGTGCTTCTTTTGTTCTCTGGAAGCTGATCTTATGGTCCAGGATCCTCCCCACAACTGATCAGATGGTTTGTGTTGCTCCTCCTCCTGATCTTTTGATCTCTTCCTACTTGGAAGATTTTGTCAGTCTTCAAAGGTATTCGGCCTTTGAACTTTCTCTTGCGAACCCGACTATCTTGGGTCTCGCTTACGCTCTTTCAAGCATTATCTCTTATAATATTTTGGACTTAGAATAAGTTCCTCCCCTATGCACTCTTTGTGTTATCTCTTATGAGCTTGTCCCCTTAGAAGGTTTCGATCTCCCATGCACACCTTGCATTCTTGGGATTTCTTCAAACTCGGATCCGAAGGATTTCTTGGAAATAATTTTTTCTCACCCTCTTGGCGTTCTCCTTGCTCAATGCACATATTGCAAAGCTTCTTCTTACAGATTATTTAGTAAAAATATTTCTTCCTGATCTCAACACAGAGTTCCCTTAGTGCACACTTTCACCTGCTCGATGCCCGCCTGACATATATTTATATATTTCTCAGTAAATATGATACTCTTTGAACTCATAAAAGAGTTCTTTCAGTGCACTCCTTGCACTTCTATTGATGAAGGTTCAACGGTATCTCTCTTGATATTTTCCTGAGGTTAACTCACCTCTGTCAATGCACTCTTTGCATATTGTGTGCACTCCTTGCACTCAGAAGCTCAAAATGAGAGAAACAATTGAAACTCATTCAATACTTCATCAGTTCATGCATTCACAACATGAACGACATAAAAACATAACAATAAACACAAACATACAAACACCATGTGCAGGAAAAACTTCTTTCTATTATCTCTGTGTATCTCTCTCAGAACTATTCTACCTCCTAAGTCTCCTAAGACTCTCTCTACTTGAAATCTCTCTCTCAAGTCTCCTTATTACAAAATGAGGGCTCTATGAGCTTATCCTCTTCACCGCCTTAGTTCCATCATTGTCTTAGTTACGACACCATACCTCTACGACTACATTCCATAAATGAATGTCCATACCTGACTACGATCTGGACCTGCTACAGGCGACCATTTAAAGTAACCCTATCCACTACTTGTACAAAGGCATGGCTTGACATTTATCAGCCTTACAACATCAAAATTCGTATAGGATCAAATTTAAAATTTAAAAATGGGAGGATCGATGCCTCTCTCTTTCTCCATTGTGCATCTACGTGTTGGCGTGCCGACGCATTTTCTGAGGTCGAGCGATGCTCCTGCATCATGCCTCCAAAGTGGACTTTTGATGAAGATGCACATGTTGTTATTGGCAAGGGTTGAAGGATGTGGGAAAAATTCTTCATCATTTTTTTCCTCTGTTGCGTGAGATCGTGTTCAAGCAACATATTAATAGACTCTTTCGCTCTGGCTTTTTTCTTTTCTTCTCCGATGGAGGGTTTCTTGGGCATGTGAGAGAGAATTTACTCAAGAGAGACAAGCTTGAGACCCAACTTGCTATACTCGGACCTCGTTGGGGACATGCACTGAAAAACGATCAAGAGCAGTCTGCTCTCATACCATTGATCTGGATTATTTTCGGCACGAAATGAGAGTGGAGATATAAAAATATATATATACAAAGATATTGCAAGAGAGCCAATAATATAACATAGATATATCAGATAAAAAAAAAGCCACAAATATATAGTAATACACAATTTCTATTAATGAGTGAAACATACAAAATTGTAGAAATACAAAGTGAAGGACTCGCTAGAATGGTGGAAGCTAATATCTAAGAAGAGATGTGACAACTACTCACATTCAAAAGAACATGAGTATTGCAATGAGGCTCCAAAGAAATTTTTAACATAAAGAGAATCCAAAACCCTAACCCCAGAGGATGAAAATCCAACAATTTTGTGGACCTCGTTTTGGGTAGCTTGGTGTATCAACCTCTCGAGGGCGTAACTTTGGAATACAATCTCCATTTGGGGCGTACGATATCTCGTTGGAAATGTATCAATGAGGAGATTCATTTTGGGGGCTCAATCCGAGCCTTTGGCTATCATCGCAATTCTTGATATCGAGAAAACTTTATTTATGCCCTCAAAATGACCCCATAAGTTTAGGAACTGAAAACCTGCTAAAAATAGTAAGTTGTCATAAGATTGTTTTGTGTCAGTTTGAATAGGTGGGAGGCCATCGATATCCACATGGATCCAGTTTATTCTTATTTGGGTCATTCATATGGTTAATATTGAAATATTTCCCTGCATGAATGCAATCAAATATTTAATATCATGGCGGTCTTAATGGTCTCCAGAAGAATTCATGTCCATAACTAATTGCAAATGAACAACAATGAATCATTGAAGCATTACACACCACACCACAATTTGTGTTTATCTACAATATTGCCAATGACATGTTATGATGGACATGTTATGATGGTCGTTAAGTATCATCATGTGTATCAAATATTTGATTGCATGGTATAAAATGTTATAAACTGTTTGGGTTTTTATGACTCAAATAACCATTACAAATGACACCTTGTATGGAATTGCATGGTTCTTACTCCTATGTGAATCTCACTGGTTTTATATGGTTTTAAATTTCTTGGGTTATGATTCAAATTTTATAATACCTCACATTGAATGCATTTGATATAGGACATTGTTATAAGGTATGTAATATGCGACTTACTAGTATTTGTTTGCAAGCTACATATTATACACAAGTGGAAATTTTGGTACATATCACATGTGGTTTATAAGTTGATGACATGGTTTATTTTGGATTTATGAATAGTGAGATCGAGGTTTATTTGATTTGATGCATAGAAAATTCCACATGCTACGATGGTTTTTGGACTGATGACGTGGCGTATATGTTAACGGAATATTGGTTGTAATCATAGTCAAAGCTAGCCATGCATTAAAGGAAATGGGACATGGGTAATTACTCCATAGTCTCATGATCTATCAGTCTCGAATCACCTTGGATTTTGGGCATTTATTCTATTGGAGGTTGAAAGAACGAGCTTTGAGATCTGTTGGTGTAAACCCTCCCACCTAGCAGTTTTGGTAACGAACTTGGCTTCCAATCTTGGTTTAAAGGGAATCATTGTAAAAGGTATGATCCCACAGTCTGTTCTACATATTTTACTACAATTTTGTCTCAAATCTGGTTGTAATTTTCTCTGGTATAACATGATTGTATTTCATAAGTGTCTCATTTATCCATTATTTATCATTTTTTTGAAAAGAAAAAAAAAAAATATGCTGGTATGCATAAAAAATAGTGATTGATTTGTTTGCCTCCTCCATTTTTTCATTTTTCATATTAGTTTATAAAGAATACTACAATTTTGTCTCAAATCTGGTTGTAATTTTCTCTGCTATAACATGAATTTCATAAGTGTCTCATTTATCCATTATTTACCATTTCTTGAAAAGAAAAGAAAAAAATATGCTGGTATGCATAAAAAATAGTGATTGATTTGTTTCCATTTTTTCATTTTCCATATTAGTTTATAAAGAAAAACAAAATTGTGGGAAGCTCCCAATTCTCATGCATATGAGATTCAAACTCAATTTCTCATTTTCTTGTCAGTTTTCTCGGCCATCATGAGAGATACTCACTCCTCTATATATTATACTCAGAGTTTTAATTACTCAAGTCAATTTGGAGTCCTCCTATGAAAGTTGATCGGTTGTTTTCATATGGGTCAAACCCAAATTCAAAATTTATTTTTACATTATGGGAATATCCATGGTTTTCATTTCAGACTGTGTAAGGGGTTTCCTCTGTAAAAAGGACAAACTTTGAACTGCACCCACTTATTATATATTACTTACATGTTTTGGGTCCTGTCCAGAATTCGATTCTTATGTAAATTCATTTTCTTGTCAATGGTTTTGGAATCAATGATTGTTTTGGGATCACCGACTATTTTTTATACAAATAAACTCTTCAACATTCTGCTTCCCTCATAGATTTATTCGGTTTAAGAGAAGTGATGTATTTTGTAGCCATAACCAGATAATGAACTCTAAAGCTCCAAGCTCAGATTTTTGAGTCACATGCGCTCATCTAATTTTCATTTCAATTGTCAACATCTCATGGCATAGAATTGCAAGTATTTTGGAAAATATTTCACATGTCGAGGACTTCATTTTAGAATTGTAATCTTCTTTATAGAAAAAAAATTATGATATTTGAACCCAGACTTATCGAACTCATGCACATAATATCTTTTCCAGTTGATTTATGATTCCTCTTATGAAGTTCTACAACCTGTTGATAGTTTGGTTGAAGTCTCGTACAATTAATATTATGGGTTTTCATTGACAAATTTGTCAATATATGTTTAAAACAAGGAAAAAAATTATTTTGGTTTCATTGTAGTTCGATCCTAGGTACGTGGGTTTCAAAATTCACCTTTGTGACTGCAAGCTTTCTTGTTTCCTTCCCTCAACCTATTTCATCCCCAAGACAAATGTTGGTTGGGTTTAAGATACATATTTATGTAATAATAGTGTATTTTATTTAGTGATTAGTAGAGTCAATTGGTCGGAGATAAGTTTAATTGAAGATAAATTTTGGTATTGTGGGACATACTTTATTTCTCTCTGGATTTGAACCTGTGACTTCTTAAGAGGAAATACACTTCTTAAGAGGAAATACATGTTCTTAACCATTAGGCCTATTCATGTTGTATACCTTCGTAGATTTTACCAATCAATTTGCTGAGGAGGATCCCTTATCCCACAAACAAGGGGGTCTCATACACCAATTTGGTGTGCTAACTTGTGACCTTAAAAATAGATTATTATTATTATTATTATTATTTAGTTCAATTTTAATTAAAATATTAATTTTGAATATTTAATTTTTAAAGAAAAATATTATACACATGGTTGTTCAAAATGGCTTGAATTCTTCTTAAAATAAAAAAATAAAAAAATAAAAAGAATGGAAAAAAAATAAAAAGAATGGAAAAATAAAAGGATTGTTACGTAGACTCATTATTCCTCATTATTTCCAGTTTTCATAAACTATTCCCTAAAATACCGCTAATTTATTTTTTCTTTTCATTATCATACTATCTATGTAATTAAGTTAAAATATACACTAGAAATAATATATTTTGGGATATGTAAGTCATAATTTCAAAGGATGGTATTTGTTATGACATGTATAAATGATTAGATAAGGCTTGATACTACTTTGGAGTAGTTGATTTGATTTGGTTAAATCAAAGACATTAAAGATTTGGATTGATGAAATTTGTGACATGAATAAGAATATTTTTTATATAGACTCATTATTTCTCATTGATTTAATTTTACATACAAAAATTTCCTCAATTCTCATTCATATAAAATCCTTGTTTCAATCATTTCCCTATATACATAACTAAGATGAAATATATAAGAAGAGGCATGGATGTTTGATCAGGAAGAAATTTATTACAGCTTAAATAGGTCATTGAAAGACTTAGGGGATTTTTTCTCGCTGATTGATATGATGATGAACATTTGCAAACATATTTTGAAATTAAATGTGAAAAGATTTCTTTATGAAATGGTGAACAATGTGTATGGATAAGACTTGGGTGTTGTTTTTTGATTGATGTTAGCGTTACATTTCTATCACTATTTCCACTTTTCCCCTTCATATCACATTTGTGTTTCATGGTTATGTTATTTCAGACCCAATTCAATCATTTAGAAAAATTGTATTAGATTTACTATCTTTCCATTGTTTTATACTTGTGCTAATTTGATTACGATGGTTATATATGAGCTTCTTCACTAGGGGTAGCATCAGACATGGGAAAAGGAGGAGGAAGAGGCAAAAGGCCTAAAACTTTATGATAGTCTAGGGGACATAAAAAACTTATGTTATCTATTCATTTTTATGGTGAATTTGATGAGTTACCGTAGTTGATTCAAACATAACACTTGAACCTTGGTGGTCAGCAAGCCTTTCCACAACCTCAACCAACCCCTAATGTCATCCTACAACCTCACCCTGGTACCGTAAACATCTTTGAGTCCCCTGAATAGTCTCATGTTGACAGATAGGGTAATTTATTTACTAAACCTTCTTCAAGTGTAAAGCAGTATGCCTACCCATCCTCCACCAGTTCATACTATTGTTTCTAGTGCATCTATTCCTTTACCTCCATTCACAAAATTTCTATACATGAATCCATGCCTCTCCTCCTCCTCCTCCTCCTCCAAAGGATCATAAAACCACACCACATTGCTCTCATATTGACAAAGGAAAGAAACCCCTCACTTCTACCATCATGGCCAAAGCCTCTTCCTCTACTCATTCAAATATTAAATCAACGAGCATTGGGAAGAAATTTCCCAAATGGAAGAGAAGAAGTATCAATATGATGTTATCAAAGAAGGATATGAGTTTTTCAAGAAAACGTTTCTTGAATTATTATAATTATTTTTTCACTCATATTGAATTTGGTATGATTTGAGGATAGATGACAAAACCATGATATATTTTTTGAAAAATTTAAATATCTTGTTATTTTTATGGGAGACACAAGTGTTTTATGCCATGTTGTTGGAGATGCATGTTTTTGGTTATGTTATATGATGCTGATATATTTTATATTTAATGATTTTATGATGGAGTGATAAGGAAAATATTTTATTATTGTTGTTGAGATAAAGTGTGCATATAGAAGGGGGCCCCACCTATTTAGTTATTATTTATTTATTAATTGTCCTTATCAATAAATTTATAGTCATATTTATTAACTATAGTTATTTAACTTTAGTAACTAAATTAGTTAAACTACTCGAGGAACCTCCTTTTATAGAATAAAAGGAAGAAAATATGGACAAATAAAGGAGGGAATATAGAGAAAACTATTATGATACGTTTTTCTCTTGTTTCATATTGAGATTTCTGAATTTCATCTTTGCATTTTTTGAGTTTCTTAAAAGGGATAAATCATCTGGTTGATAGCAAGATATTTATAAAGGTGGCAAAGAAGAAAGGACTAGGAATCATTGATATTTGATATGCTTCAGAAGGTCATTTAATTATCCCGATAATCTGTGTATTTTTATTAGAATTTATGAATTAAGTTTTAGGTTTGATTAAGATTATTTTGTAGATTCAAGACTTGGTAGGATTGTGACTTTGTTGATCTAGTATATTTTGTTTTATTCATTTATTTTCTTCAAAAACCAGATGTCTTTATATGATTTTTGTAAATGTGTTGAACCTTCACATAATAGATCTAGCTAAACAATAATACTCACATTTGTAGAGAGAATTGGAGAAACAAGAGCAAGGAGAGAAAGAATGGAATAATTCTCATTAACTATTGTGAATAATGAATAATTTACACATGATATACTCTATATATCTCAATGAGTTCGACTTGAGGTGAACCAAGTCGCCATAGTGGTGGTCTAGAGTGATCTGGACACACACCAACAGTTATGGGAGTGAACTGGCACATATTCTAGTCTCTCAGGTAATTACGGGAGTGAACTGCCACCTAGTTGAGTTAACTAGTCAACTAGTCTTCAGTTAACTAACTGAACAGAGAGTAGTGAGGAGTTAACTAAGGGAATCAAGGCTAATGCACCACTCTGGTGATGATATCAAGGAAAGGTCGAATTAATATGGTGATGATCCCAATGCAACATATAAACTCAACTCAACTAGTCAAACTGAAGTGTGAAATGAAAGAGAATATTCTTGAGGTGGAATATTCTATCCTAAAATATAGGAGACTAGATAATGACTAATTATCACTAATAAAAAAATAAAAACCTTACGAAAAATAAATCCTAGGTGTGTGTGAAGTAACTCCAACACCCCCCCTGAACATCACTATGGTGAAAATAAAGATTGGGTCCCGACAACGAGGCCATATTAGGTACCCAAGTACAAAAGATACACTGAAAATAAAGTGAGGAAAGAGGGAAAACATCATAGGAAAAATCCCCCTTCAAGGTACAATGTATGTAAAAAGAAGAACTATAGTTGCTAGGCAACTGTGTCCTTCACTCCAAGATGAACTCGCAGGGAATGGAATTTCTGCTCAGTGAAGATCTTGGTGAAAATGTCTGATGTCTATTCTGTTGAAGGACAAAACTGTAAGTCGATGATCCCCTCATGTACTAAGTCTCAGATGTAGTGCATGTGGATATTGATGTTCTTCATCCATTGCCTCTGAAATGGATCTCTGTAGAACTTCAGAGTGCTCTGGTTGTCACACCAAATGATGATCGGCCGATGAAACTAAATGCCCAACTCAGTGAGAAAATGTTGTAGCCACATAGCCTGAATGGTTATGTTAACTACCCCTCTATACTCTACCTCGGCTGAAGATAGAGCAATGGAATCTTTCCTTTTGCTCGACCAATAGATAGGCCTGGAATTAAGACTAAGTGAGTAGCCAGATGTGGACTTGCGATCAATGTTATCACCAACCTAGTCAGAATCAGTAAGCCCAATGAGATCTAATGTAGAGTCTATTTCATAATGAATCCCAAAGGTGATGGTGTCGTGTACGTATCGAAGGATGCACTTAGCAACTTTCCAATGTAGCTCATTCGACTCCTGCATGAACCTGGAAACTGCCCGAACTGCATATGAGAGGTCTAGTTTGGAGTTTGTGAGATACAACAAGCTCCCCACTAGTTGTCTATATAGTGTGTTGTCAACCAGTAGAGTCTCCCCGCCATCCTCAAGTTTGACTCCTGATAGGAAAGGAGTCGGAGCAGAATTGCATTTTGTCATGTGAAATCTCTCAAGGAGATCTTGTGCATACTTGGCTTGAAACAATTTGATGCATGATGCATTCTGATTGATCTCAAGTCCAAGGAAGAAGTGTAGTGGACCCATGTCCGTCATAAAAAACCTATCATGTGGAATCCTCTTGACTGCAACAATCGTTGAAGTCGAGCACCCGATGATCAACAAATCATCGACATACATAACTAAAAGTAGAAGTGAATCAGTTGTCTTGAGCATGTATACATTCGGGTCTGATTTACAACGTACAAAGTTCTGTGACAATAGGTCAGAATCCATCTTCGCATACAATGCCCTCAGAGCCTGCTTGAGGCCATAAAGTGACTTCTTCAGTCGATAGACCAAAGATGAGTCCTACATAAATCCCTGGGGCTACTCCATGTAGATCTCCTCAGAGAGATCACCATGAATAAATGCATTCTTCACATCCATCTGATGGACTTCACATCCCTTGGCTGCCACAATGGAAAGTGTCAATCATATGGAATCCATCTTCGCTACTGGAGTGAAGGTCTCATCATAGTCAATACCATGAACCTGTTGAAAGAGTTTGGCGACAAGCTTGGCTTTGTATCTGTTGATCTTTCCATCCACTATGCTCTTGGTCCTATAGACCCATCTGCATATGACAAGTTTCCTCCTAGAAGGAAGGGGAACCAGATCCTAAGTCTGGTTATCAAGGAGGGAGTTATACTCCTCCTGCATGGCGGATTCCCAAAAGGGATTTCCATAAGACTGTGGATCTGAATACTAAACCAAGAAAAGATTTCTGGATGGCAATGGTTCAATGGAATTGAGTGCAATAGGAGGCTCCTCAAAATCATATTGATTCCTCCTGGTATCGGCTGGATCACCAAAGAGATCCCTTGCATCTTAAAGAGTAGTCTGTGCCCACTTGGGCCTCTGCTCTGGCTCTACAACTGCATCTCGATGCTCTGACTCTACATCTGACTGTACTGACTCTGAATTTGAATCTAAATCATCTGAGTCCTCTGAATCAAAACTCTCATCTAAATAAGAGTTGGCATGTGCATGTTCATCATCTCGGACAGGTGGAAGAGTGAAGGTGTCTGCATGCGGTTGTTGAGGTACATGCGAGACACTTTCCTCGAATTGGACACTATGCTCAATGATGAGCCAATCCGAGGAAAGATCAATAAGATGATATCCCTTCACACCATCAGGGTATCCAACAAAAATGCACTCAGTGCTCTATGGATCAAGTGCCTTCCTCTTTTCAGAGGGAATCTGGGCCCATGCACGAGAACCAAAAATGTGAAAGTGGGTCCCTTCCGGTTTGAGGCTGCCCCAAGCCTCGTAGGGGGTCTTATCCTTGACAGATATATGGTGAGATCTGTTTTGGATGTATGTTGCATAGTTAAGTGCTTCAACCCATAGTCTCTGTGGTAGTGACATTGCATGCAACATGCAAGATGCCATCTCTTTTAGAGATCTGTTTTTCCGCTCAACAGCTCTGTTTTTTTGCGGAGTGTAGGGAAATGTATGTTGCAATTGAATCCCTTCCTCATGGAAAAAATTATGGATCTCATGATTTACATTCTCTCCTTCATTATCAGTTCTGAGGAATTTGATCTTATTTATGGACTATGTCTCAACCAGGGCTTTGAAATCTTTGAGGTGTTGAAAGACTTATGTTTTTTTCTTGAGAAAGTAGATCCAAGTAAAATGTGAGAAATCGTCAAAAAAAATGAGAAAAAACCTCGCCTTTTTGATCGATGGATGTGGAAAAGGACCCATGAGGTCACTTTGGATCAGATCCAAAGGTGCGGAAGCTCACTGAGACTTTCCTTTGTCGAATTTCTCTTGAGGGTGTTTTCCAAGAACACATCCCTCACATACTCCCTTGGAGAAATGAATGTCTGGTAGACCATCAATTAATTTGCTCTTGCTAAGTTGTTTCATGTATATGAAATTCAAATGTCCAAACCTTTCGTGCGATATCCTACTACTTTCATCAACATGAGTAAGCAGTAAAGTAGAATCACGTTCAATGAATTCAAAAAATATATACAATCTAGACTGATGGTTTACCTCACCGGTAGAAAACTTGGAGTTGGTTTGCATGTCGTAGATGTCCATGAAATTTGGTGTGAATACGACTTTCTTTCCGGTGCTATAATGTGTCATCTCATACACAAAGAGAAGGTTGAAAAAAATCTTGGCAACATGCAGCACGTTCTCAAAGCTTCCATTGTCGAGTTCAATCCTTCCTTTGCTGGTGACTTCGACATAAGAGTTGTCCCCCATCAGAATAGGAGGAACTTTGCATGCATCTAAACAAGAATAGACTACTTCTGAGGCATCCATGTGATGTGATGCTCCTGAATCTACGATTCAAGCATTGGGAGAGGAGTTGATTGCAATCAAGGCATGGCTAGAATTGCCTTTCTTGGAATTCAGATCTTTTGGCTTCTTCTTCTTGGCACCCTTGGGAATGCAATATCCAAGGTTGTTTTTATAAAGTATTTGAGACATTAGATCTATTTTTTTTTTCATGCATGCAGATTCTGGATGGAATCCTTTGTGACCATACGAGCATTTCTCTCCTTTTCTACCCTTTTCTCCTTTGGATCCAGAGGCATCGGTGAAGCGTTTTGTGTACCCTTCCTTATTCAAATGTGCATGAGATTTCCATTTATATTTATCTTTATATTTCTGATATTTGTGGATGCCATCATGCACAGTGAGTGCATGTGCCCTTGGGCCTTTGATTGCTCCCATGTTGATGAAATTGGTTTGCTCTTGTGTTAGGGATTCAATAAAGTCCTCAAGAGAAGGCATCTTCCTGGTGGATCCAGAGGAGAATATGACAGTGTGGAATGTGGATACGTATACAGAGAATTTAGGTCCAATATTGGAGAGAATGGTGAGAAATATATGTTTCTCCTATGCCAATTTATCAACCCCGCAAGCTTTGAGTTGCGACAGTAAATCCTTGAATTTTGTAAAGAAATTTTGGATATTGTCGAAGCTTTTTGGATCTAATGTGAGAAGCTCCACCTCCATCATGTGTCCCCTCATCTCATCTTGTTTGGAAAAGAGCCATTCCAATATTTTCCAGGCTTTATTAGGAGTCTTACAAGAATATATATGAAAAATGAGATCGGGAGAAATAAGACTACAAATTGTTCCCAATGCCTCATCCATGTGATTTAAGTAGTTGGATTTTTCTATGGCTGATGTCGGATTTGTATCTATATTCATGGTTAACCTATACAACCCTCTAGATCAAAGATGTATGGTTATTTTCTCCTTCGATGCAAAATAGTTGTAAGGTGTAAAAATGAATTCTTTTTGGAATTCCATATTTCTGTTGTCTTTAATCTTTTGTACCTGCAAAACATTTTGGTGTAGATTTTTCTTAGCATTCCCTCTTCTCTGATACCATGTAAATGTGTTGAAACTTCATAGAATATATCTAGCTAAACAATAATACACACATTTGTAGAGAGAATTGGAGAAAGAAGAAGAAGGAGAGAAAGAATGGAAGAATTATCATTAACCATTGTGAATAATGAATAATTTGCACATGATATACTCTTTATATCTCAATGAGTTCGACTTGAGGTGACAAAAGTCTCCATAGTTGTTATCATTGAAATTTTGTCTGCAAATGGTTACAAAAATCCAGCATCTTCAAACAGCTATAAGTTCACCCATGGACCAAAATTACCAAAAAAACATTTCCCAAAGGTCCAAAACTATCCAACTAGTTATAAAATCATGATGTGCTAAGACTATATAGGGCGTGCACGCACATGCACCATCAAGAAATGCAAGCAGATTATGGATGCTAAAAGCCGCGCACACCTGAGAACGACGCATTTATGATGTTGGTCAGCCTCCCATCCACTTCTGGTTCAGCTTCCAAGTCAATTTGACATCCAAATCTCAGCTGGATCCAGCTGGGTGGCTGGTCAAAGACCTAAAGGTGCCCTAAACAACCCCTTTTCACGCTAAAAGTTGGTTGCACAATACCTCAAAGTGGTGCTATAAAACAAGTCCATGGGTGCACTACATCTTCAAGGAATTCATTTGCAAGGTTATGTTGCTGCTATTCTCTTGGGGAAAACTCTTTTCTTATCAAGAGCATAGTAGCACCATTCCATTTGGGCAATCCACATCACCTTTTGAGTGGGTTAGCTTGGGATTCTTTCACCATTTCTTTCAAGTTTTCAAGTTGTAAGAAGAGTTCAATATTGGGGGTCCAAGATCCCTCCCTTGGAGGAAGAAGGGACCCAAAGTCCCCTTTCTCTTTGGTGTTTTCTTTTCACTAATACAATCATTTCCATTGGTGACATGAGTCTTGTTTAATTCTTGTTCTTATGTCCTTATGCACAATAGTTTAATTGTTTTTTCCCTTCCTAGTTTAATTCTTAGCTTAGTCTTTTATGTTTATTCTTCTAACCCTTTCCTTTACTGTTGTCTTGCTTAGCTAACCCAACTAATCTTGTAAGCACCTCTGTTTTGCTCATTTAGGTGACAAAAGAGGTGCAACAGATTGGCGACTCCACTAGGGAAACATACGAATTTCCTACCCCATTTGCGTTATTTTAGCTCTTCTTTTTACTTATTTAACGTGCAGGTACCATAACCAGCCCAAGCCAACCTGCAAAACATCAAATTCAAAGCCGAGTTGAGAGAATTCCATCTGGAATTTTCTTCACGGCCATGTGACAATTGTGTGTGGGTTTATTGGCCCACAATTGCATATCGTGCACATGTGCACCAAAATCACTGCAATACTCAGCACCTTCTGCGCACCTGTGCTCAAAATTATTTTTCAATTCGCGCATTGGCGGTTCGAGTGCCTATGTCTAGTCTAAAACCCACGCACTTGTGAAAAAACATACACATTGTAATCTTTTTTATGATCTGTTGAAGGCCCATAGCCTTCTTAAAGATGATTCCATGCATGTTGTAATCTGCACCACACTTACATTCCCTCTCATATAAATGGATTTGTCAAAACACATAGGCACTCAGGGGTTAAAAATCATTATTTTTCCTCTTTTTTTCTTTTTATTTCACCACATGGATGGCTTGCTTTGACTAAAAGTTGGAATCATTCTACATCACATATAAAACTTGCATTGGGACTAGAAATAGGATATCAAACGTTGAGTATGCTCTTCTCTCGTGCTCTAAAGTGATCTTCAGAATTAGAAAGAGGTTGAAAGACAATTTCATCTCCCTTAAAAAGATAAAATCTTTAGGAGAGGACAATATCCCCCTTGGGATTCCTCTTAGTTTATTTTTCAAACACATATCAAGATTGTAATGGGCCCATACATGCCCACATGATACAAAGATAGGATAGTGTTGAAATTTACTTTCTTATAATAAATCACTAGGGAAGTTTAAAGGTTTTGTAATGGGCCCATACATGCCCACATGATCACAATCTAGGACAGTTTGAAATCTTTCTTAGATTAAATCATATTAGGGAGTTAAAGGAATAGTAAAGGACCCACATGTCCACATGCTAGCTTCCTAGGGACTTTTTAATTCTGCAAGGTTGTACCAATGACATTTAGTTAAATAGGCAATCAAAGACTTGTAAGGACTAAGAGAAGTCCACATGCAACAAGGTGACACCTAACTCATTAAAAAATTGGAACACTTTCATTCATTCACACACAAAAGTCACTTCTCACTCACATAGTTTTCATCTCAAAACGTGAAGGTTGAAGTAAAATTCCTCCAAAGAGATTTTGAAACACCCCACCCTTTTCTTGGCGAAACTATCCACTCCCACTTAATTTCAACAAGATTATCTCACACCCCCAATCTGTCAAACAACCACATCTAATTTTTTTCTAAGAACTCACTAAGTTTTCCTCCACAGTAGGTGCCAAAAGAAATCTTTTAGTCTAGGTAGGATTTCGAGGGTAGGCATCCAAATAACTCCCTGTTATCTGATTCTCACATTTTCAAAACAATAGAAGTTGTCAAATAAGGAACTTTAAATCCTGCAAGTCAAGTGTTCCTAACACCATAAGGAATGGAGATACCTATGAAGGGTTGAAGGTCCAGGTCTGGTTGTTCTCTGCGTCCCCCTTTGAGGCACCCACCTCTTGGACGAGATCCAGTCTGTGACCCATTTCCTAGGCCGAAAATCTAAATGTCGTGCTTTGACCGAGGTACCTAGTGACCAAATTTTAGGACATCTACCCAGGTGGAAATTGTGGGCTGTAATTTCACCTTGATCAGATTTTGTGTGGCTATTGGGAAATATCGCCAATTCTTTCGGGATATGCCCCCTCTACCCCTCATTATAACTGATTGCTTCATCCTTCACTAGTTTCTCTTAAAGTGGCTTCAGACCCCACTGTCAAGTGCTATTGGAAGGTCCAGTGCTATTTTGAGAGGAAGGACATTACGTCTTTTAGGAAACGAGCATTTGTTTTCTTTGTACCCCCACACGGAAAAAATCCACCTATCCACATATATGCTTCTTTATCAAAACACTTTATGTATGATGCCCTTATGATTACATTTTATTTGGATATATATAGTGTAAAGTTCAAAAATTGCAACAAAGGCTCTTGTTTATTTATTTCTCTCACCACCATTTGCACACATTCACTCAGCTAGTCGGACATCATAGGGGACCCACAGAACCCCCGTCGTTCCAAATGCTTGCTAAATCTCCCTCCTATTATCGGACGAGTTCCTAGTCTTTCCAACTGATAGGCTCCACCTTCTCACACTCCTGTGAGTGCCACTATTAGAAAAATAGGACCGCGGAGCAATAAAATAAAACAAATGAAGAAACAAAACACAGAAGACACACAATACAAGAGAGACACAGATTTACGTGGTTCACCCAATGTGGGCTACGTCCACCAGAGAAATTTCCAGGTCCTTCCTTTATTATTATCTAGCAAATGAAGAGATACAACCTACATCAAAACCCACTGTAACTTCCTCTTCTTTCTCTCACAGTCTCCTCTCTCAGAATACAATATTCACCATCATCCATAGCCGCAATACATTTCCCTCATAAAAGAGGGTTTCCTTCTAGGGAAAAAAACCCTAACATAATCTCTACCATTAGATCTGGGACCTTATAATGAACGGTCGAGATTTACAATGAAATTACAATATACTTTTACAAGGCAATTTTTACTTTGGGGGCTTTGCCCCTGAATCCCCGTTAGGGCCCCGCTTGCCCCTAGACCCCCCAGTCGGGGGGATAGGCCCCCCGGACCCCGTAGAGGGGGTACCCCCCCTCTGCA